>VZTR01021384.1:130556-171631 GCA_013400775.1 Chaetops frenatus | reverse complement strand
TCCCTTTCCTGTCTCTTCTGAAGAGCTTGTAGCCATCCAGTGCAGTGCTCCAGCCATGTGAGTCATCCCACCACGTTTCTGTGATGGCGACTACACCATAGCTTTGCTGTTGTACCATGGTCTCTGGTTCTTCTTGTTTGTTACCCATGCTGTGTGCATTAGTATACATGCACTTCAGCTAGGCTACTGATTTCACCCCTAACTCACCCTTGGGCCTGCTTCCAGAGAGCCCAGCTGCATCCCCTTCCCCCTTCAAACCTAGTTTAAAGCCCTCTCAATGAGTTCCACCAGTTCATGAGCTAAAATCATTCTGCCCTTAACAGAGAGATGGAGCCCATCCAGTTCCAGCAGGCCAGGTGCTGAAAAAGTTTCCCCATGATCAAAGAACCCAAAATTCTGTTGATGACACCAACCATTGAGCCACTTGTTGATAATGTGGGCTCTCTATTCCTTTCATCGTTTTTCTCTGCCACCAAAGGGACCGAGCAGAACACTCCCTCTGCTCCTGCCCTATCAACCACTTGACCCAGTGGCCTAAAGTCCCTTTTAATTGCCCTGACACTCCTCTTTTCAATCTCATCACTGCCAGCCTGGAGTATCAGCAGTGGGTAATAATCAGAGGGCCGACTCAGCCCAGGGAGTTAGGGGTTCCTCGGTACTACAGACTTAAAATTGTTGTACCTGCAGGATTTATATAGGCTTGTCTTTTCCCCTCCCCTTCTTCTGTTTTAGGTGAAATTGTGGTGAATGAAGTAAGTTTTGTAAGAAAGTGCATTGCAACAGACACAAGCCAATATGACCTGTGGGGCAAGTTGGTTTGCACTAACTTCAAGATTTCCTTTATTACGGATGACCCGATGCCACTGCAGGTTGGTTATTGCTCACATGGGTGCATTATGACAATGTGATAAGTGAAATTATTCACACAGTCTGTCTCATAGCTGATATAAATAGTTGCCTTCTAAGCAGGCTACAGGATGTCGTTCCACTGTCCTGTTCTGAATGTGTTGCTATTCCACACCTTCACTGAGAGTATCAGAACAGAGCGAATTTATAAAGAAGTACATCCAGCTCCTTTCACCTCCATGTATGGAGGCTTCCCCAGGAAGTGGTTTTACAAAAGGCAAAACAGCAATTTTACACAGACGTGTTTCTCCTCGGAGGAGCTGTTAGCAAATGTCCCTTAGACTAGACAAGTGTCAGATCAGCAATGCTTTTCATCTGGTGGAGTGCTATTGATGTTACTGATGGAGGGCAAAGTAACCATGAAATGAGTTTTCATTGCAGGTGAAGCAACAGGAAAAGGGGAGAAGAACTCCTTTGTCTTTGTCAAAGCAGAACTCATGACATTCAAAACCACAATCAGTTTTTGAGCAGCACAGCACACAACATTGTGTGGAACTTGGAAATCCAAGTAGTGAGCTGTATGTTATTTCCAGTAGAGCTTGCACTTCCCTTTGGGGCTTTTAAAATATATGTTCCATTAACTAAAGATATGTAAAGCTCTGAAAGTAGATAGATGCTTATTCAGTAACAGTTAGGAAGTTTGACCAAAGCTACTTCCAAAAGTTAATTTTTGACACAAAGTAGTTGTCAAAACTTGTCCCTGAAAGTAGAATTCATTATTTTTTCTTTCTATGCTTACAAAAGTAATAATACTTGGAGATTTCTTATTTACCATATATATATATATATAATTTCTAACAGTAATTTTTGATACTAATTCAGTAAATTCAGTGCAAATAGGGAGTTTAATTTGCATATTCCACTGGGGTTTCTAAACTGTTGGGTGTGCAGTTCAGCAACCTCTAATTACCTGGGAATAGGCAAGGGTGGTACCTGGCAGAAAAGCCTGGGCATGCCTGATTTGTATCATAGTTTCTTCAAAGTTGTGCTGTATATCTGGTTGCAAAGTGCAGAACTGCAATTAATGGCTGTCAGTTCATGTGTTTCAGAAATTCCATTATAAAAACCTCCTCCTTGGTGAACACGATGTCCCGCTCACGTGCATTGAGCAGATTGTTACAGGTATGTCAAAAATAGTTCAGTATAATGACAGGCTTTGTTCTTATTCAGTACAACACTGTTACCTTCCTGTTAAGTTCTGCAGAATTGTTGACACTTGAGGTTTTATGTCATTAATCTTCCCCGATTTGAAGTATTTGGTTGATTTAAAATGAGAATAAAAGACTTAAATGCTGAATAAATCTTGAGATGCCATGCAGGCGACTTAGTTGGGTCTTTATATGATAGGCTTTAAATTTATAACTACAGCTTCATAGCTACCAAATTTATAACTGAATCAACAGGTGTTGTAGGAGAGACACCTGTTATAGCAGTACAAAATTTTGTTAGCGATGTTTTTGTATTGAAATATCTGAATCTCTGCCACTGAGATACACTGGATTGCAAAAAGCACATAGCTTATACAATTAGACATAGCTGGCATTTCTGGCAAAAGAAATGCTGTAGTTTTCAATCCTCTGTAATTCTTAGGAAGTTAATAGCTGGTGATCCTCAAAAATCTGCAAATGGCAATCAACATCTTAATCTGAAGAACCAAAATATTTCTTGTGGAGAACCAGGTTTTGATTTGTTGGATTCTTTAAACTAACCTATCTGTTAAGAATGTTTTTCATCTTGTAATTGTAAAATTTCATAAAAGTGATAATTTTTTGAATTTTGTTTATGGCATGGACTTGGTTTTCTAACTGTAGGTAATTAAGTTATTGGTTATAAGTTTTCAATGCCCAATGTTGGTTGTGATCACTGTGAAAAGATTAGTGTGTATCTAAGAAAGAACATGATGAAGAAATGTTTTTTTTGAAAAAAACAGAAGTGCTAGTGACTTGCACTGGCCCATATTTGTTGCCCCTTTTCTAAAACATGAGGTTTACCCTAAGTTTAGTGAAGTAAAAGCTTACATTAACAGGAATTAACTGATTTTCTACCTGAATCAAAATGTGCCAATAAACAAAAAACTTCTGGTAGGAACATTACTGTGTCTCTTTGAGCCGATCTTGTGTTCACTTACAGAACAGAGTCGAATAATTTTGTTTCTTCTTTGCAGTGAATGACACCAAGAGGAAGCAGAAAGTCCTTGGTCCCAACCAAAAACTTAAATTTAATCCAACTGAATTAATAATTTATTGCAAAGACTTCCGTATTGTCAGATTTCGTTTTGATGAAGCAGGTCCTGAAAAAGCAAAAAAGGTATTATTATTATTATTAAATCCTGCCTTGTAGTCATTACATGTAGCAACAGCTGTGCTGATAAGAACATCTTGTATTATTATGTTTTGATAGAGAAGTGAGGGGAAGAATTACAAATTATTCGCATTCTGTTACAGGAGAATATCTAGACATTTAAAGTCAAATCCATTAGGGAAAAAATTTAATGTGATGTATTAACTGTTTATTATCATATAAGATAAACCTGTATTTCTTGTCATATCTGTTGTACTTTTAAAAGTTAATTAATTTAGCAAATAAATCTTTTTAAGGACTGGAATCAGAATGCTGCATTGCAGCTGTACAACAGATGTTTGCATTTTTATGAAAAATGTTTCAAGCTTTGCTACATATTCTGAAAGGCATAAGCTTCATTTACCCAGGGGTTGAGTGTCCTGCCTTATGGATATCCTTAATTGTGTCACACAGCAAGTTCTCCAACGCTCTCTTGGAATCACCATTTTGTCTGATATCCATAAACCTGTGCTCTTTCCCAACATTTTGTTAGCAGAGCCTTGTACACGCCTTGTACACAGGATGATGATTTGGGTCTGTACAGCCCTAGAGATTCCCTTCGTTGTCCCCTTGCCCCCTTGTTGCCGCAGGTCTCGGTGCAGGGGGGCTGTGTTGTTTGGGCTGCCCCAGGCCGGCTGAGCTGTGCTGAGCAGGGCTGGCCGCTCTGGAGCGCCCTCCCGGCGCGCCGTGTCCCGGGCTGGTCCAGCTGCCCTGACCTCTGCGGCGTGGCACAGCCGGCGTTTCGTAAGGGATGACCCACTTTGCTCTCAGAGCTTAACAATTCCCCTTCTCAGTAGGATCAGGTTTGAGTTTAGCCCTGTAAGTCCCAAGGACCATCTGCCCAGGCTAAGTCTGTGTGCAGTTACTGACCGAGAACTGCTGACCCGGCTCAGCCCCTTTGCCCTCCCGGAGATGTGTGGGCAGGAGCCTGTAATGAACCACCCTGCGCTGGCCTTGTCCCTGTTCTGGCTGCCCCCCTGCCTGCTGCCTGTGCTGCTTGGAACCTTCCACCTTTGGCAGTCTTTCAGCCGTCGTTCCCTTGCACAGCTTCTCCAAAATCCCCCTGGAGCAGCCATCTCCTGCCATATCTTTACAGCAACTGTTTCTAATTGGCTGTCAGAGCAAAGGAGAGTGATCAGCCTGGAGGAGGAGAGAATAAACTAAGCATCTCATTAACATTCTTTGTGCTGCATTTTCTTATGCAAGAGCAAAGAGTGAAACCCTTTTATGAAGGCCTTTACATTGGGCATTTATAATTACATGGTCTTAGGTGGTTTCTTCTGATAGGAAGAACAGCTAGGTCTAGACAACCAGAGCCTGTTTAGTTAGAGAGCTTGTGGTGGTGGTGACCAAAAGTGTAACAGCTGCTAATGAGCACGTTCTGGTATTTGAAAATGGCAGAGAGGAAGAAAACTTGTATAAATATCAGCTCTGTGGTTACCCTTGCAGTTTCGGTGCATCCAGTAAGTTGCTGCAGCTTTGTGTGGGTGTAGCACAGAAGCACTTTTACTGAGGGGAGATCAGGTTTAATTAATCTAATCTAATGTTTCCATAATAACATTATTCTGTTAGCATTAAAATATAAATGTATAGAACCATGATATCATTACATCAGTTTTCCTGTATTAGGATTTTGCTTTAATTATTTTGGGATGCTGGTGCACACCTCTAGAGTGGTGTTACACAGCATATTGAATGGAGTTGTTTTGTTCTTTCTGACATTTAGATGGCATGCTGGCACCACAGTATGGAAAGATTTTATCTGGTTTCTGTTCCTGCCCTTCAAGTAGGATGTATTAGCAAGGTTGTCCTGATATTTAATAACAGAAGACCATGATCAAGCCCCCTTAAAGTTCTGAAGGGTCTCTTTAATCTATATTTACATCCAACTGTTTGTACAAGAAAATTTTGGTAGCTGTCTACTTGGAAATAATTGTATGTGCATAACTTTTGTAGGGAAGACCAAGATTTAAAGTGTAACTGAGTTCTGTTGTGAGAGGAAGCCTGGGCTGACAGTGCATTGCCCTCTGGCTGGGAGAATGCTGTAGGAGAGGACTGACCATGGAATCAGGGATCTGGGTGGAGGGGCCTGTGGACATCATCACCTGGTCCACCTTTCTCTTCAGACTTGCCAAGATTAGATCAGGCTGTAATTAAATGTCATCCCAGTAATACACAGGAGTAGCATTCTATAAATAAAGTCTTGGTAGGTCAAAACAAAATATTTCCATACTAAAATATGCATTTAAAAATACGGGAGTTTAAATGTCTCTACTTGTTGCCAGATGTTTGCAAATGTTCTGTTTAGAGCAATATAAAAACAATACCCATGGTAATTCATGTTTTAAAATGAGCTTTAATTATATGGAATAGTTAGAAGGACAACAGATGCTAACTTTATGCAGTTAAGTAATTTGTTTCAAGCATAGCTCCTTGCACATACTGGAAATACTCAGCAGCATCCAGTGACATAAATTGGTGTTGGCAAAGAGAGTGTAATCTGTTCCTAAGGAAGTGTCTCTATTTGCTGCACAGGGTATAAAGGGAGAAAAACTAATTAAGCTGCCTTACTAGAATAGAGATTATTCCAGGCCTCACTTTGAGATCCTCTTTTCAAGCATCTCTTTGGATGCTGCGAAAAGAGGGATCCAAGTTTGAAAGCAGGCTTCTGATGTGGACAGTCTGACAGACCTGACTACAGGTAGACACGTGGGTAATGTTGGCAGAACTTTCAGAAGCATTTTTCTTTGCCTTTAAGTAGAAACATTGTGAGAACACATGCATTTATTTTCAAGTAAATTATTATGGAGAAGCTTAAAAATTGTTTCTGTTAGAAAAATAGCCTCAGTACTTGTTGCAGCCAATACATGCTAATAAAATACTGTTTCAGTATTAGTCAGCCAGGTAAATATTTTCTTCCTCATTTTTATTTGTGCATATTTGGGAAACAGCCGTTAAGGAAAAATAGAAGGAATGGAAATTTGCGCTCACCACTGTTTAGCAGTTTAATTTTGTTTTGTCTCTAAAAGAAAGCAATAGAGTCTCCAAAGGAAGGAAAGCCAGATGGGTGTGGGAGGAAGTGGAGGATGGGGAAGCAAGGGTAAGCAAGTTGGGGAAGTCATAAGTTAGGCAGTGCAAAAAAAGAAGCATTTCACATTCCTTAGAGAAAAGGAATTACTTTGTTCCAAAAAGGACAGCAAACAGTCAAACTGAAAATTTCTGCTATTTTTCAGACTCTGCAGTATTTGACATTAGACTGAGTAAATAAAATGTATGAAAAGGTGAGGCTGCAGATCCTCTGACTGTTAGGTGTTGGCCAGTGTGTTGCCTCACCATGCACATGAATCTTGGCCGTGCCCCAGAATGGCACACACCCTGTGCCTCCAGGAGTATATCTCCATTTTCTCATCCCTTTGTCTTCTGCAACTCCCTCAGTTCTTTTCCTTCAGGAAGCTTTTCTGGATGAGTATGAGAGCCATTTCAGAATCACATGCTCAGTCAAAACAGAAGGAAAGTTTTTTTATCTCAAATCTTGTTTCCTGTGCAATCAAAAGTAGCCTTTCCTACGTCATAACACTTGGGATGGAGGGGAACATTTTTTTCCCCTGATTGTTATGAACAATAATATGAAACTCCTAAGAGTTTTGGACAAATGGTCCTGACCCTTTCTAATGTGCTCCTCCTGCCTCCCCAGCTCTATTACCTTGTTCTAATTGTTTATACAGATCACAGAATTGTTAATGTTTCAGGGCACTGGCAGTGCATAAGATACTGTCTTTGGAGGGAGTGAAGAAAACCTGTTTTAGAAGTAAACGTATTCTGATTTAGAAGTAAACGTATTCACAGAATCAGAATGGTTTGGGTTGAAAGGGCCCTTAAAGCTCATCTCATTCCACTCCCCTGCCATGGGCATGGATACCTTCCACTACACCAAGTTTTTCAAAGCCCTGTCCTGGCCTTGAACATTTCCAGGGATGGTACAACCACAACTTCCCTGGGCAAAGGTAAAAGATATTTTAAAAAATAGAGATGAATTTTAATAATTCTCTTAATGCTGAATGCTTGTTTTTGCAATAGTTTTTCCAGCCTAGGAAAATTAACAAAACCTCTTTGTGGGACTTGATGTAGTCCTGCTTGTGTGACTTTCTATTACAAGTGTCTGCTTGGGATAGGAATTGCAGTAGCAAGGGAAAACAGTATTTTTTCAGAGTTTATAAGCCAGATAGCCTGGCTTAAGGAAGGAGGGAAATGCAGGGCTGTGCTAACTTAGCACATCTGAAATGTTGCAGTTCACAACTCTTCTGCAAGAGCATTAGCAGTACTTTGAAGCTCTTGCCCTCGGTAAAATTCCTGTTGAAGATGAGGGTGTGCCCTGAAAGTATCATTTATTTTTCTGAGATGGGGGTTGAACAGGGGACACTGACATAGGGAAATGGCTTTTGTACTACGAAATAACTACAGCCATTGTGTTTACTGCTTTTAATAAATGAACTTTCCAACAAGCAGCCTATTCTCTTGTTATTTATCTGAGCCTAAATATCTTCAGCTTTACACAATTGTAAATTGGCAAGAATACCAAACATTTTTGAGTTTGATATGAGAACACTTCCTGTAAAACATGTTTGTCTTCCAATTTAGAGCGTTCTACTTATGGCCATAATCTGCTGAGATCTGTGGAATGTGCTTGTCTTCTGAATCTCTGAGACAATAAAGCTATTACAGGGATTTAGTGAGGAATAAACAGAAAATTAGTATGTCTTTCGTACTTGCTTAGTGTATCTATGAGTGGAATTTTTCTAAAATGTAAAAATAGAGACAGTAGCAGGATAAATTGATCACTTTTTATAATAAGAGAAATAGAGCTCCTGAACCTGTGGGTGAACTGTTTCACTCATGCAGTACCTGATGTGAGTTACATCTATTCTATGGAACACCCAGAGCATTTTCCAGCTCCTGCTTTATTTAAAAGCCCAGCTATGGTCTCATATTTTTTGTGGGGAACTAGATCTGGATGGTTGCTATCTTCCCTCCCACCATTTTATCCCTCTTCACATAGCACTCATGTACTCCCTTTTTCAAATGTGGCAAGTAAATGACAGAGATTTCAGCTGCTGCCTGTTTAAAAGTAGGTTTTACTGTATTTCTGTTGTGCTATTTGGCAGCACAATGGAATTTTTTTCCTGCAGTTTGTCCTGAAGCCTTGAGAGTAGATTAGCATAGTAAAAGGTTTTCAAGTTCCACTCCATAATTGAAGATGAGGAGTAGCTCTGCTAGAATCAGTTACTGTAGTGAAAAGCTACATAGAAAAATGCAAGTCAAAATGCGCGTATACATAGATTTCCATTTTGTTTCATTGTGAATGATAGCCAGTGATCTGTTAGAAGAGGCCAAATATTGTTGAATAGCTGCCTTCTTCTGCTTTGATTTGTACACTGAAATCACAAGATTTAGTAAAATGTGCATGGCTTCCAGTTATGTCATTAAAAAATTTATCAAATCCTGGAAATGAGCTTGTAAATGTTCATTAGGAAAGTCCTGCTACACTGTTCTCCATGGACTCTTGTAGTGTTTAGGTTTTCTGGGGGGTTGTCACCCCTGGAATGTTCTGTCCTTTATTTTCCTTTGCAGTTTCATTGTAGAACTGAAAGAGTGGGGAGAACAGTTAAAGAAACTGTTGTTCTAAGACTTGACTGGAATTCTTTTGTTGGGGAGTGTTTGTGAAGCAACATTTTCAGCTCAAGTTAATCTACTGTCATTTCTGGCTTTATAAATAATGAGGACTGTCCCCATCAAAAGCCAAAGTATATAGAAATACAGTAAAGGTTCCATAACACCACATATATTGCATACAAAAAATAAAAGTACAGCAACTTTCTCCATGCAGATCTCAGGATAACTGAGCTCTCGAGCTGTGTTCCTGGGGCCCAATGCTGCCAGCACTGGTATTCCCTCAGTTCTGGGGTGCAAATCTTTCTGTTACGTCTCTCACAATAAGGAAACTTTCCGTCATTAACAGAAAACAATTTCTTGGATGCACAGGATGTTTTTTCAGAAATAATATTCAAAACTGCTAAACTCTGAATAAATTTCGTAAATGTGTTTCTAAATATGAAAAGTCATGAAAAGTTGAAGGGAAGAAAGAAAATAAAAGGAAAAAATTTTGGGTGGCAAGAATGTGGGCTTACACTAGGTTTTTGTCCCTGGTTAAAAGGTACAATTTGAAAATGCAGAAGCAAATACTGAGGGAAGAGAACAAAGTTAAAGACTCAATTCATGTCCTGAAATTTGAAGAATAACAGCACCAATCTCTACTTGATATTTTTTTTCTTCCTTAATTTGATTCTTAGGGCTTTTGTCAAATCTTTTGTATTTATTAGTGAAGATCTACATTCAAAGAGACAGAGACTAGAAAAGCTTGATATTGTAAGTCTAGGATCTAATCCTAAATCATGTACTGCATTCTTAATTTTAATAATCTTAGGGAAAGAACCAATAAGGTTTTTTTTAAAGGCAGTTGTACATGAAAAACCTCCTGGCCCAACTGACAACTTTCTATCTGAAATATCTGTCAAATGCTGTTGGATACTGATACCAGACTTTAGTTCAGGACATGCCTGAACTATTAATTGTTCAAAATTGTCCTGGTAAAATTCCATTATGTTCTTTCTGTGGTTTTCCCCCTCTTCCCTAAGCACTGATTGCTGGCTGCTGTCAGAACAGTGCTAGTTTGGACCTTTTGAACTGACCCTGCATGCATGCATATGCTGGATTGATAAGTACTCTTTTTATTAAAAAAAATACCAAAAAACTGATTTTTAGCTTTTTCACAGCTCTGCATATTTCATGCTGTTACAATTAAGGGCAATAATTTTTCTATGTAGATATATAAATAACAGTAACAAATGTCTCATTCCTAGGTGTGCCTTGCGATAGCTCATTATTCTCAGCCAACAGATCTTCAGCTTCTCTTTGCATTTGAGTATGTTGGGGAAATATATCATAATCCAGGTAAGGATGGAAGTACTTGGATTGTGCTTTTTTTCCTATTTTGTAATATGTATTTATTAGTAAGACTTCTGTCCAGAAGCAGTGGCAAAAAGCATTTGAGACTTTCTCCAAGGGTAACAAAATCATCTTGTTCTCCACCCAGCCTCTTACTTATGGTTATAAGTCATTCATTGGGATAGACATTAATGACCAAAATCCAAAGAAATGTCTTTCCTGTCTTAAACAAAGCCAAACTGTGCCAGCATGAATACTCCTATTTCTCAGTTCACACTTCCATCCTCCTATTGTATGTCTCGTTGGTACTCTGGGTACCCAGTGAATGTCCCATCAGGCAGGCTTGCTCACCTGCCCTTCTTTTGGGAATAAGTTTCTCTTCTGGTGGTATTGCAGGAGGATTTGTGCAACTTGGGACTCCATACCTTCTTTCCTAGAGGCTTACTAGGCAGTTCTTACCACTCAAAACCTCCACCACCCCTGCTGAGTTGGAGCACACCCTCTCTGCTCAAGGCCAATCTCCAACTGAACCTTGTCAGTTAGGTAAGCCTGAAAGATGCCTTTGGAACTTGATTTCTAGTGTAATGCTGTGCGGTCAGTGCTGAGTGTTCCCCAGCCGAGACACAGCTGAGAGCCATCAGTTGTAGGGTGACAGGCCTCCCCACAGAGCGTGCTGCTGCTTCAGAGCTGTGCTACTGAGATCTGAACTCAGCAGCTGGCACTAGAAACCACTCCTCTGCCTGTTACAAAATGTGAACCTGGTGGAATTATGAGATTAGGCCTTCAAATCTGCAAAACAATGCATGGTTTTCATCCAGGTGCCTCTATGACTGCCCTGTGCATGCACAAGAATAAGTGTGCATGTGATTATGTTGCACACAAAATTACACATGGAATTTCTTACCTCATAAAGCTTGGGCAGTTATTAAAGTCCATGTATTTTCATGTTGTAAGGAACTAGGGAGGAAGTCAATTTGCAGATAAAATTGCAATAAAATATTAGTCTGTCACAAAGTTGCCTTTACTCTGTCCTTAAAATACCATTTGCTATATGGAAAAATACCTAGTGGAAGAATTGCATAAGGTGGGTAAAAATGTTCCTCTGGAGCAGCAGACCAGAATGGCAAAGGAGAGTTGTTCTGCTCTGCTGCAGTTCCTAAGAGAGTTTGAAATTCTTTTGGATTGGGTTGGGGTGTTGTTGTTGTGAACCCTGGTGTCTGTCCCATAGATCTCTGGCTTTGCTCTTGCAATTCCAGTGCTGTTTAATGACTCTCTATCCCTGCTACTCCCAGTAAAGTAAAAGGTGAAATGCTGTCTTTATGCTTCCTGAGGAACATAAAAAGCCTGCATTGCTCTGGTGTATGTGTACATGGTTTTTTCCCCAGGCTATATTTGATAGTTGTATATCCTGCCATTAAACAGGAAAATTGACTGTTTTGTAATTATTGTATTTCTCTGTTTGCCATCTTTCAAGAACTACTTCAGTCTGATTTTAGTCCTGTTTTCTTCTGGAAATCCTAAGTAGTCAGAGTGCCAGTGCAGGAATGAAGTTGATAGATATAGCAAGCAGAAACCACCCAGGTTATGGGATGTCAGCAGGGCCACAACGCTTGGGCAGGCTCTTACAAAGGCTCAGAGCTTTCATGGGGGTGGTAACAGGGCTGAATTTCAGTTTATTCCACTTCCATCTAAAAATGTACTTCAAGTGTCAAGAAACAAAATGTAATTTCTTTTTGATGCAGCTGACTGTCCCCTTGCACCTAAGGAATGATCTGCAAAGGAGATCCTTCTGTGTAGTAACAGCCTC
This sequence comes from Chaetops frenatus, assembly GCA_013400775.1. Taxonomy (NCBI): domain Eukaryota; kingdom Metazoa; phylum Chordata; class Aves; order Passeriformes; family Picathartidae; genus Chaetops; species Chaetops frenatus. The sequence continues at coordinate 159,576 of VZTR01021384.1, read as the reverse complement.
TCTAAGCTGCTGGTCCCTAGACACAAAATTATAAGCCATCTTTTTGTGTAGATATAAATGTATATAGAAATCCCAATATTTTAACATGGCCTTCCATTTCTTTTATTTGCTGTTAATACCACAGTCATTTAAAGTTGCTGAAATTACATGAGTTTTATTTTACTTACTTGACATGGTACCTGTAGGGTAGCCTATAAAGGGTTCATGTTTTTAAAACATTGCAAACTTTGGCATATTGAAGAAGGAAATTTTGTGACTGGAGATAACATTTGTTTCTGAGTATTAGTATGCCTTGGCTTCTATCAAACAGCACAGCAGGGCAATTTTATGTTGCTTTTCTATTGAAACTGCAGGGAAAAAATAAATTGTCATCTTCGTGTATCATCAAGCTGCCATTAAATCACCGCTTTCTTGTAATACAACAATAGGTGATATAGCTAACACTAGTCCTGATGCTAATGGCTTATTTTTGTAATTAAAAAGGTGAAGAGTTTGATTTTTATTTATTTTTTTTTAATGGGCATTGATGACTTTCCTTTTCCTAGCAAAGAAGGTGAATGGCATAGACCCAGGAGGTGGTGGCGGTGGCATCCGCAGTGCCAGTGGTCAGCAAACTCCTCTGTTTGAAACTTACTCGGATTGGGATAGAGAAATCAAAAGGACAGGTGCATCTGAGTGGAGAGTGTGCTCAGTCAATGAAGGTTATATGATCTCCACTTGGTAAGTGTCTCTTGGGACACCAGCAGGAGGGAATTGGACTGTCTTGTCCTGTGTGCCCCACAGCCTCTGTCACACCCAACTGTGCACTGCACCTCTTGATTGTGCTGCTCTCTGGAGAGGCCCCCAGATGAAAGATACTGCAAGTCTTGTCCCTGAAGGAAATATCATGTCCCTAAAGAAGATGTCACGTTTTGGCATCTGTTGCTTTCATGCTTCTGTAGTTCCATGTGGGACCTGCAGTTTCTCACCAGTGTCCTCAGGGCTGTGCTGGTGCTGTGGCTAAGCCCTCACACGGGACAGCGGCAGCCGTGCCCAGGGGCTGCTCTGGGACAGCCTCACTGAGCTGGTGACACAGCACTGCAGCAAGAGGGAAGATGGTAAAAAACACAGGGAAAAGTAACCTTTTTTTATCATGTTTTTTCCACAAGCCTTCCAGAATATTTTGTGGTCCCGTCTTCCTTAGCAGATCAAGATCTGAAGCTGTTCTCCTACTCCTTCATTGGGAGGCGAATGCCCGTAAGTTTCCTCTTTGTTCTGCTACTGCCCCTGGTCATTGCACAACATTCAACTTGGGCCTGTGTATGCCAATTAACAGAGTTCTGTGCAAAGCATTAAGGAAAAAACTGTACAGAATAGCTCTAACCTGCATTATTTTGTTGTTTCTTGTGTTTTTTCCCCATGTTAGTTATGGTCCTGGAATCACCCTAATGGGAGTGCCCTTGTGAGAATGGCCAACATTAAAGATGTATTGCAGCAGCGAAGGATTGATCAAAGGTAAATAATTGGTTGTGTCACTCTTTAATCAGAGGGTTAGGATAACACCAGTGGTGACTGTGTGACACAGCAGTGGGTAGCAATGGAGGGGACCCTGTGTGACTCCATAGTGTTGTAGTGCATGAACTTTGGAGAGACTGTTCTCTGGATCTGGTTCTGGCACAATTTTTATTCAAGGCCATTCCAGTTTCAAATACTGAATAACTTCTCGGGTTTTAAGTCATGTTTATTTTTTAGGGGCTAATCATTCAGATAACAGAATTTATTAATAGAAGGATCAGATTTACTGTAATACAGCTTACATTGGTGGAGATTTTCTTACCTCCTTCAGCAAGACAGTAAAAGAACCCCTTAATTTGTGGCACTGGGAAATACAATTCTATAGATTTAGTCTCACAATGCACATGGTATTTCTGTGAAATATTTGTCATGCACTGTCTTTAATGAAAGACTGAAGGTATTCAGTGTCTTGTGTAGGTAGTTTACAGGCTTGGTGGTTTTTGCTCTTTGGTTTAATTTGTAGTGTGACTTTTTGTAATAGTGCAAACACCTGCATTGTGTGTTAGGCTGGAGCTCTGAGTTGTAGTTGAAACCCTGTAGTTGAAACCCTGTAGTTAAAACGTTCTGTTTATTTAACATTGGTAAGTCTTACTAAAAATGATGGAAAACTGAATAGAACTAACTGTCAGTTAGCCCCAGATTTCATTTCCCAAATGCGATGTTTCAATGATCCAGCATTTCCATTTTTTTGTTTTGTAATTAGCAGACACCAAAAATGTTTGAGTCAGTAGCTTTATGGCAGGAGCAATGTATCTCCTGAATTTGAACTAGTAAACTTTTTTTAGAATGGGATGCATGTTTTATGTGAGTTTAATTGTTTGCAGTAAAACACAGTGGCATACTTCTTGAAAGACTGTTTCCTCTCCAACAATAAACCTGCTGATTCTTCTCCTGCAGGATATGTAATGCCATAACTCGAAGCCATCCCCTAAGAAGTGATGTTTACAAATCTGACCTGGACAAGTGTCTCCCCAACATCCAGGAAATCCAGGCTGCACACATCAAACTCAAACAGCTCTGTGTCAATGGTACGCTGGGCTGTCCTTCTTTCATGGGGGTTGTTTTCCTGATATGCAGTGAATTCCAGTCGACCTGGCTGACAGAGACTGTTACTGGAAGTTGTTCTGCAATGTAATTACTGTCCCTGTTGCAGAGCCTTTTGATGAAACTGAAGAGAAGTGGCTGTCTTCACTGGAAAACACTCACTGGTTAGAGTACATTAGGTTAGTACCATTAATAAAATGATGTTCAATGGGATGTGCAAAGCTTTCAGCACTGTAAATGAGCAGTGCATCAGTTGAAGGATTATTTGTTTTAATATGTAAGTTAGGCAAATATAGATAACTCAAATATTTTTTTTTCCATAGAGTGTGAATTTCTCTTAACTGTTAAATCACTTTCTTTTCCTGTCTAGAGCCTTTCTTAAGCATTCTGCTGAGCTTGTCTATATGTTGGAGTGTAAGCACGTTTCTGTAGTTCTACAAGGTAATACAACACAGAGCATGTTGAAATTATTTGTATTACTGTAATAATGTAGATAAAAAGATTGAGATACAATCAACTGTAATCTTTATACATAAACCCCATGGCTTCTGAATATCTCAGGCATTGGGGAACTAGAAGGGAAAATAATTTTGTTATACATCTGAATTGTAGTATAGTCCCTAGCATCAAAGGAATATTTTGTTTTGAGTCTTTGTGGGTTTTGTTCTGATAATCATGATAGAATCAAAACCTTAGGGTGAACCTTTGTGTTGTTAATTGGGCTAATAGTCCCTGCATAAGCAATATCAGTTTAATTCAGAGGTTCTGTAGACAGAAGTATTTCACTCAGTGCCCACTCCTTGTGCCTGTGCAAACAGATATTTCAGAGGAAAAGACACTGAAAAACTTGCTCATATCTGTAACTCTGTAATTTCTGTAATTTTTACAAGACCTGTTCAGCTGGTATGTCCCACTTCTGCCATGTAATGACCTTCCAAAAATTGCTTCAGGGTGGAAAAATGTTGAAAATTTCTAGCAGCATGAACACCCTCCTCCTCAGCACATCTTGGTTTAAGTACCAGGCAGCAGGGCGAGTATTTTGTTCTTAATGAATGCACTGTTGTGCTGGATGCTGCAGGAACCCTTTCTATAGTATGAGTCTCAGTTTAAGAAGAAAGAAGTGTGATTTTCTTCTAGTTTGTTTTTATTTTTTTTAATTATGAGAACAATCAAAACAACTAAAAGTATATTTTAAAGGAAATTCTAAGAAAAACATGGGGCCTAGTTTTACCTTTTTGCGCTTTGAAATATAATTCTGTACATGTGCATTTATACCTTATGTACTCTGTATGTTATTTGCAGAGGAAGAGGGACGGGACCTGAGCTGTCTTGCTGCTTCTCTCATTCAAGTCATGCTGGATCCCTATTTTCGAACAATTGTTGGATTTCAAAGCTTAATACAGAAGGAATGGGTCATGGCAGGATATCAGTTTTTAGATAGGTGTAACCACTTAAAGAAATCTGACAAAGAGGTAAAAATCAATTGTATTTGCATGTGATCACAGTATCTGGTTGATATCACCCTAAACATTTATTTGTACAGAAATCTAAGAGTAAAAATACGTTTTAATACTTTTAAATCTCATTATAATAATATCAGAGGAAATAAGTCTTTTTCCAGGGTAGAGATATCTTTTCTTTACCCTCTGTAGCTGTGTGAGAATCAGAGAAATACCAGGTGCAATCCAATGGGTTTTTATGTTGCTTCAGGGTTACACATGAAAGCATCTCACTGCTACAAACACTAGCACAGCTCATGTTTCAAATTGAAACCAAAGGAGGTGAGGAGTGGGTTTGGAGGGGGTAGTTTTGCTGTGTGGTGTTACCACTCTGCAGTGCTGCCAGAGCAAGGAGCTGCTGGAGAAGCCCCACAGCTGCATGAGCTGGCATGGCTGCCAGGAGATGCAGGGAGGGGAGCACAGGGCTCAGCTTGCAGCGCTGCCAGCTCTTCTTGTTTGGCCTCTTCATGGCAAAGGAGGGGCTGCTAACTGCAGGTGGAAGCATAGAGGACCCAGGTTAGGAACCTTTTTCAGGGACAGTGCCCAGAGTCACAGAACAGGAACATCCCCAGAGCGTGGAGCCCACAGATAAACGAGGGCACTGAGCACTGAGCAGAAAAAATGTGTGAAGGGATAAAGAAATGAAATGCCAAGAGGGAAATAATGAAAAGCAGCTATTTTGGCCCTAGGAAAGGATATACTGAAGAGTGAAAATGGGAAGGGGAAAGTATTTCTAAAGCTTTGCATAAATGATGGTTTATACTTTTGCCATTCATGAGCTGCTATGGAAAAGAGCTAGAAAATGTAGTGAGAAGTTAACATGGCTGAATCATAAGCTCTCCAGTCATTTCAAACAAGGAAGTAAATACATTGTAAAAACAAGGACAAGTGGCAAGGAAGGCTCATACAGGCACTACTTTGGAAATTATGAGGGACATACAGATGGCAGAAAGGATTTTTGCAGCTGCACGAGTATGAGAGGAGCCCAGGAAAGAACTGACTGTTTTTACACAGAAGGGAAAGCTGTGCAAAGGTAGTGCTGAGAAAGCAAGTGGCTAAACAGGAACACAGGGTGTTACAGTTGCATAGTCATGAAAAATGTGAGACTCCAAATAGTTTACCCTATGGTTGAGCAATGTACCAATGGTACAGCCAAACATCATAACTGCAAAGAAACTGGTATATTTGAGAAAAGCTTATGTTAAATCTGATTAATTCCTTGTTTGTTTTCCCAGTCTCCTTTGTTCTTGATGTTCCTTGACTGTGTTTGGCAGCTGCTGGAACAATACCCAGCAGCCTTCGAGTTCTCTGAAGTGTACCTGACCATCCTGTACGACAGCGCCCGCATCTCCTTGTTCGGCACCTTCCTCTTCAACTGCCCTCACCAGCGAGTCAAGGAAAGCACTGTGAGTAGGAGGGGCTGCAGCTGCTTGTCCAGCAAGAGACTGCAGCCTGCCCCCCTGGGAGTAACAGCATCCCAGCTAAATGCGTCCTGTGTGTCCTTCAAATTGTCACACTCTGGTTGGGGCAAAATACTCAAGTCCCCAGGTGAATACGACCAGAATGGCCTTTCAGGTGATCTGTGCAGAGACAGTGACCAATTATTCAAGAAGAAAGTCTACTGAATTTCTTTGGTTTTTTTCTTAGGCAAACGTTGCTACTCTACATTGTTATTTATACTCCTCTAGGAAGCAAATCTCTGTCTGCAACTCAGAAAGTAGAATGACAGGCAATAAATAGAATTTCACGCTTCAGGCAAACTTTGAAATCTCTTGACATAATTGTTTAAATAGTTGAAAAAGCTGGAGATGCTACATAAAGTTCCAATAGTAATGCACAATGGAGGCATTTAGAAAACTGGACGCATAAATTTGTTTTTGAAAACTTGAGCTTATCAGAACTGTGTGTAGAAAACACTTGATGGTTGATAAAAGTGAAACTCACTTATTTTGTTAAATATTTTCCCTTTAAATTTGTAGGTAGCAACCTTACAAAGAAGTAGAGCATTGAGGGACTGTTGGTGAATTCTCAAAATGCCAGTTTGGGGGTTAAGAGTAAGCCAACAAACAATTTAATATAATTGAAAAGTAACTACACAAATGCAGAGCAGCTGTTTTCTTCAGCTGTCTTGCTGCTCTATTGTGCTACCTCTAAATTGCATCCCTGCTCCTCTTTGCCCAATAGTTATGTGCTGGTTTTAAGATTCATAATATAATCCCATTTTCTTTGATTTTAATCTGCCTGAATGTTAACTTCTTGCAGGAATTTGCTATAAGCAAAAATATTCAGCTGGGTGATGAGAAAGGCCTCAGGTTTCCTTGTGTTTGGGACTGGTCTCTGCAGTTCACGAGCCGGGACCGGCTGCTGTTCCACAACCCGCTGTACATCGGCAAGAGCGCGCCCAGCGTGCACAACGGGGCCCTCCGGACCTTCAAGCGCTCCAAGGTACCTGGGGGCTCTGAGGGGCTGGGGCTGTGCTCACACTCACGGGTCCTGCTGGGCATGCTGCAGGTGCTCTTGGATTAGCAGTAGGAGCCTTCATTGTCTTGGCTTCCCAGCCTAAAGAAATTATTTTCTGTACAAGTAAAGGTGTAAATTGTTGAGCCTTGTGTTTTAGGACGTTTTCTGAGCGTTATTTCACCTTTGGAAAAGTGATGACAGGCCACTTTTTCCCCCTGGAGTTGTCAGTATTTTCAGTAAATACTGATTATAAGTCAGTCGTTTGTTGCTACAAAAAAAAACCAAAAAAAACCAAAACAAAACAAAAAAAAAAATTTTCTTTTTAAAGGCCACAGTTTGCCCTGTGAGCTCTGCAGCAGCAACTCACAAGCTCAGAACTATTTAAAGGTCACAGCATTTCTCTGGATGATGCACCCTGGCAGTTCAGGGAAATTTGCTATTCCAATGAACGTAGAACTGGAAAATTACCAGTATTTATTTTCTGCAGAAAAACTACAGCTCCACATTGCGAGGTGTCCCCCCAGCACTAAAAAACGGAATCATTGGTGAGCAGGAGTTCCTTCCAAGAAGAAACTCTCTGATACTGAAACTGAAGCCAGACTATTTCCAGCCACCAGAGGGGCAGAGCCACAGTATGGAGCAGTACTTCAGGGACTGGTTTGCAAAGCCTGTTGATTTGCACGGTGTTATTCTGCCCCATCTCTCTGGAACACAAATAAAACTGTGGAAACTCTGCTACTTCCGCTGGGTTCCCGAGGCCCAGATCAACCACGGCGGCTCCATCACCGCTTTCCACAGGGTTTCTCTGCTGGTGGACGAGGTGGACATGTTAAACCGCAGCCTGCGGCAGTACAAGAGCAACTCCTCCTTGCAAGGCCACTGCTCGGAACTGGATCAAAGCAGGATGTACTTCAGAGCAAATGGTTTAAATGACACCTCTGGCACCCCAGACTTTCTCTCCTCCTCATTCCCATTTTCTCCTGTAGGGAACCTATGCAGACGGAGCATTCTGGGAACACCTTTAAGCAAATTTTTAAGTGGTGCCAAAATCTGGCTATCCACTGAGACGCTTGCAAATGAAGACTGAGGTGATGTGGAGGTTTAAAGATTTGGGAAGAATACAGCATATAATTTTGTCTTTTCTAACTTAACACTGCTAAATGCGGCATTGAAAGCTGTAATAATTTTTATATACAAACGTTACGTAAGATTTGCACAAATATTTAAAAGCAAGGCAAGTCATGCTTCAAATCGCACAATTTTGTCTTCAGTAGTTCTCATCTGCTGGGGCTTCTGCTCCCCAATTCCTCCTGTTCTCGGGAGTTTGGCTCATTACAAGTGATAGAGCATTTCATTAGCTAATTGAAAGCCTTGGTGTGGCCATTAAGTGAGTGTTCTGCTTGAAATACCTTTGTTTTCCCAGATAGTGACTGAAGTGACCCTTTGATAAAACAGCTTGGAGAGCCAAAGTAGTGCAGTGGAGATGAACTGAACTGACAGCTGAAATCTGGGAATGTACTGTTTTATCAGACTGCCTCTTCAGGAGTAGTACTTACATGCATAGGTACAAACATACTAATGTTCCACGACTGATCACCTTACATATGTGCTAACACAGTGTATCCATGGGAGGGGTTGTTCCCTTTTCTTTCTCCCCCCAAAACGTATTCATTAACAATTAGTCAGATTTGTGCTCTTTGTCATGAGCTTGACTTTAGACTATAGAAACCCACATCAGGACAATGCACTGTTAACCTTAAAACATTTACTGTAGATATGGTATTGTAGTAGCTTTAGAAGTGCCTTTAATTGGGAGGAAACAGTAGCAGGATTACTCCAATGCAGCTGACACCCCCCAAACTTTTTAAAACAGATTGTTGTGGCAAGTTGTTGTTCCATCCCCTGCTTCCCCCTCTCCATTTCTGGAGACAACAGGCATCCAGAAGAAACAGCAGGTGTTCCCTCTTTAAGGTTAAGCTTGTTTGTAAGTCCCACGAGATCCTCACCTTTTTATAAGGGCACCTCAACTACTCAGCATTGTATCCCTGCACAGATCCCAATCTCTGCCAACCCTCCTCATTTTTTTGTAGGATGAAGTAGCTTTCAGCAGAACTGATACCTGAGCCCTGCAGGGTTCCAGAAAGGAGCACTGGCTCCACGTTGCCAGTTCCATGAGGGATGCAGGCGCTGCAAGAAGAGCAGTGAGTGGTGCCTTCTTTATGCAGTGCACATCCATAGGGACAGTGCAAAAAACAAGGGAATTACATCCAACAGCCTCCCTCTGCTTAATGCAGCAGCCTCCTCATTGTTCTGAAACCTTTTCAAATGATACCTCTCCCTGGATGCAGTGTCACAAAAGGACTTCAGTTTCACAGGGAGAAAGGCAGGAGTGTGAAGAATTCCAGGAGGGTGGAGAAACAGTGATGTGTCTTTCTCGTAGGTTAAGGCTCCTGTCAGTTGCCTTCTCTGAACAGCCAGGCTGTCTTTTATATTAAATTATTTCTGTATAACCACTAACGCTGTTGAACTGACACCTCTATCCAGGTGTTGCCTCACCAGTTAAGGCACCAAAGGCCTTATATGATGGACTCAGAGCTGTTCTATTTCCTCAGTAGGGAAAAAAGTAAGCTGCAGGATGGGAGTACCCAGTGTATTCAAGCTTAAAAAAAGGGGAGGGGATGGGATTTTGAGATCTTTGTAAAACCAAGCTGATCTTCAGCATAGCCTAAATCACAAAGTGGGGTTTGGCTCCCAGGCTGTTCCCTGACCTCCAAGGCTGGGCCGTGCTCGCACTGGTGGGGTTGGAGAGGGAAGCAAGGCAGGGCCAACACAAGATGAACAATGTCAGGGGAGTGTGCTTCCTTTTTTACCTTACCAAACTTCCAAACCCTGTTCCTATGCAAAGAAGCTGGTGTGTGTGTGTGCCGTGCACAACGTGGGCAGGCACAGGCTGTTGTGACACAATGCCAGGTGCTTCTGGGCAACTGTTTGTGAGGAAAATACGTGTATTCACCTCAATTGCCTAATTATGCTGCAAGATGAGCTGAGCATGTTAAATGGTCCACAAACCAGTTGTGTTTATTTCCAAGCTTGCTGGAGCAGTCATCTCACTTGTTCATTATTCAAATGTTTGTATTCGTTTGCTTTTGCCATTCCTCTTTTCCCATTTGCTTACTGCTTTCCCTGACCTGATACTTGACATAAAGACCTCAACCTGTGTGCTTAGTGTCTTTTGGTACCAGTTTTTTTCTTTTAAAATGACAGTTAAAACTATAGTGTCTTTTTTTTTTTTTTCCCCTTAAAAGTATAACTTTTTTGGTTTAAAGGTACCAAAAATGTGTAAATAAATTACTCCACAAAAGCAGCTGGTGGAATTAAAAAATGTTTAGGCTAGTACCCTTTGGGGGAAAAATGGGTACTATATTTAAACAGAATTGTCTTATATAAAGAGCTTTCCGACATTTTTACATTTCAGTTTTAAGATGTGTACAGATGCTGCAAAGGGTCTTTGTATTTTATATATATAGCATGGGAGAGGGTTAAAAATAATATGCCTTTATAATAAACAAAACCTGTCAAAATATCTATTTGCCAAACAGATTTTAAAATAAATTTTATAGCATTCCAAAATGGGAGTTAGATAAGCAGAGGCTGAGGGGGCACCTCCTGCAGAGAGAAAGGGAAGGGACCCACCTTTCCCTAGACTTGAAAACAAGGTTCTATTTCCTTGTGTTGCACGGCCTTGCTGAGGAGTCTGAGCAAACTGCTGTGTCTGTGGGAGTGAACGTGTGCTGTGGATGTGCTGCTTCCTCTGACCTAAACAGCTCAATACTTTCGGATTCACTTTTGAAAGACAGGTACCAAATGTTGGTTTTGAAATATTCTCCGCTCTGCACAGCTGCCTTATCAAGTCAGCAGGGACTATTCTGAATATCTTTAATAATTCTCAAAAGCAATTTTGGGGTGTGAGTATGTATCTAACTTCTGTGTACAGAATACTGACATGCAAGTGTGTGTATATATATGTCTGTGTATATGTATGTACACATATTTTCAAATTTTAATTTCTGTTCACCATTTAAAACAAGATAGTGTTAATGCCATTTTCGTGGTGCAAGAGTAGAAAAGCTACCAAGCAGCTCATCCTTTTGTGTTTGTAGAAAATGTGCATTACTGCAGCTGTTCCTGGCTGAGTCATGACTTTGTACCACACATGGGGAGCTCATGGCTGCTGAGCCCCAGTGCAGAGCTGGGCTCAGTGCAGGGCTGGGACTGCCCTGTGTCACACATGTCCTGCCTACAGAAATCACTGAGAACTGTTGGTGTGTGTCTGCCCAGGCCTGCACGGGAGCTTCATGTGCACCTGCCTGCAACACCACTCTGATCAATTAACTGCCTTGTGTTTTAATGAAAATGTAGCAAGCTGGGCAAACGTTTTGGCTTATTCTCAGATGGAAAGATATTAAAACCAAAAAAATTCTAACGTGTATTTAAGCAAAGGATGAAATCTTAAATTTGCCTTTAACCAAGAGATAGAAATCTGTACCTCAAATTGCTCTAGGCAGTAGGTTTCTAATGCTGTTGCTGTGATGGTTTAGAGTTCACCATTTCAACTGAAACTAAAACCTTTGTGCCTGATAATGATTTACTGAGTAAAATAGCAGTGGCAGGAAGATTATAAAATCCTGATGCTGAGTTGAGAATGTTAAGTAAATTAGAGTCAATAAAAGTTGTACCTTTTCACAGTGAACTCCAGGTGGTTTTTTTTCCCTTCCCCTAACAAAAAAAAAAATTGTGTGTGTGTGGTTTTTTCCAATAGCATGGACACTGTGCTATAGAAAGATGATTAATAAAAATGATGTGCAAATTATCTTAGTTCTTGCTATATTCTATTATAGTGTCTGCAGTTTGCAAGGTAATCAGAATTTTTGATAGCAGGAAACTTACTCAATATGAGAATGAAGACTCCAGAGAAAATATGTTGGCTGTGTATTAAAATTAAGAGAAACCCATGCGATTTTGGTGTCTTAAAAGGAATTAATCTTTTTAGTTCCAATTGACTGGCATATTTCTGAATGAGCAAACACATCAATTTATGTGGGGCAGAACTGACTATACTGAGTGTGGTCATCTTGGCACTGACCAACCCCTGCCTACTACCAGAAATACTTCCCTTTATGCAGGTGATACAACAGAAGGGGCTGTTAAATAAATTATCCTTTCATATGCACATGAGAACAGCATTAAAGCTTTATGCCCTGCTCTCTGCCATCACTGAACACCTCTGTTTATGTACAAGTGCAAAATTCAAATACATAATAGTGGGGACAGGCAGAGAACCACACTGGACCTGACAGTCCTGGCAAGGGGCTGAACTCACACGTTGCAAGGAGACTTGCCCAACATAATGAATTTAGGCCACAAGGGCACCACGGAAATGAGCAGGAGCTGATGGCCCAGTTTCTGTATTGGAGTGATGTTCTCAGGGCCTACCAGTGTGAAGGCAGCTCTTCCTCTTCACTGGGCAAACCCCAGATTACCTCAGAGACTAAGTTAGGAATTGTGGAGAGAAGGGAAGGGTTCTGTTCTTCTGAACACAAAGTGACATGCAGTAAATCATACTGGCAGTCTTCTCAAATTACATGTTAGACTGCTTTGTGCTAAAAAGGACTAGAGTCATGTTCCAAAAAACCAGAATTTTAGAAGAAACTATTTTTAATAAGCAGCAGCAGCCAGTGGTGTGTGCTGCCCTTTCCTTTAAGAGCACCCGATTTCCCCACATGATCCAACCTCTGTCAGCTGAGGCGTTTGCTCTTGCCTCCAACGTCCTGCACGTGACAAACCTCCACTGCAGCCCCCAGCTTGTGCAGCTCACTCAGCCACAGCATCTGCTTGGGAGACAGGCGGTCGTTGGGGCCCTTCACCTCCACCAGCTACAAGGAAAAGGGCATGGTTAGAAGTGTGTCCCTGGAGGAACTGAAGCATCATTAGCTCCTACACAAGAAGTATTTTTTTATGACTGTTATTTGCAACAAAAATAATAGAGATTTTTAGCACAATGGAAGGTCCAGGGGGTGCTGAATTATTACCCTGTATTTCAAAATTTAACTGTAAAAGAATGAAATTTTATGTAGTAAATATCCACCAAAACAGACAGAGGCCCTGGAGAATGAAGATCTTTCATAGTGAGAAACCTCACCTGTTCTAGCTGATACCGACAGCAACTTATTCAGGTGTTCTAGGGAACTAATTTCTGCTATTCAGCTCTGTATCATAAACACATAACAAGTTGCTCCAACAGATGAGATGTCCAATAGCCTACTAGTAGCTATTCCACTACCATGCAAGGCACCATCCATGACTGTTTACTCAATTTCTGTAGCAGACACAGACACAATTGTTGACTCAAATAGTCCAGATTTTGTCAAAGTGCTGCCAGTAGAACCCCTCGCTAACAACAGTCAGTGTGGCTGATTGGTAACAGGCACTTTCCATTATGATTAATCAAAGAGCTTTTCCACACCAACCTTAGCCAGTGTTGATCATTGCTGGTTCTCCCTATGCCCATTAACGCTCCAGCACAGCTGCTCGGTGGGGGCAGGGCAGCCTGCACCACCACAGGAAATTGCTGACAAGTGCAAGGTTTTACACAAGGGAAGGTAACTGAGCACTGAGTATTCCCGTGCTCCCCACACACCTTGAAGTGCCGGCTGTGGGAGCGCCACACGAGCAGGTCGGGCAGTCCCCCCCGGCAGTGCCGCAGGTCCCTGGAAAGCCGCCGGAAAACACCGCTCAGGAACGTTCCTCCAAGGCAAGAGACCAGGCTCTACAAGAGAAGGTTTGGGAGCTGGTTGGGATTGGTTTTAATTTCCTGCAGAACCATTTCCCAACTCTCACAAGAATGTTGGATGGCCCAGCTCAACTCTTTGTTTAGTTTCATGTTACAAGAAAGGTAAAAAGATGTTTTTTACATCGATTTCCCTGCTGTGTTCCCAGCTACTGTTGCATGAAAAGTGACCATATGAGAAAATTGTAATGCTACCTGTGCAGGGACTTCAGCACAAATCTCCCTAATCCCAATTCCTCCCTCCCACCACTCTCCATCTGTCATGGCTCAGTGCCTGGAAACAACCTGGGAGCACACTACTGCCAGCTGTAATTGAATGTCAAGCCTAATTGGAGTGCCCGTGCTGGGCAACAGTTACTTACCTGGACTTGCTGAAGGGAAACAAAACGTCCCCAGTTAACCAGGGCTGCTGCTTTTCCCTCCTGGGTGGTCCAGACATCCGCAACCAACTTTGCCAGTGTCTCCGAGGAAGCTGTGCAAAGCTGCTGGAGTCTGGCCTCGATGACAGTCCTCCTGTTCTCATAGAAGCTGTCAGTGTATAAATCCAAGGGGGATGTCTGGATGAAAAGGTAGATACAGCTCTGAGGAACTGCCAGCATAGCAGCTATTCCCAGAATGACAACGTCCTACTTCACGTTTTTCTTAACTACAAAGTCACTCAAACATTGAGCTGATTTATCTTGAACATGCCCACCACATAAATATGTATTAAACTGGAAAAATTTGCGTATGTTTTAACACCCAGTGCGACTGCAACAAACACTGGCCACATCTCAGCCTCTGCTCCGTTGTTTTGAATTCTACGCAAAGGTTTCCTTTAGCAGACAAAGAGTTCTGTGCATTCCCAGCGCTCTGAGCAGTAACGTTCCAGGAGGGATCTGGAACCGGGACTGAGTCTGCTCAGGCACAGTGAGGAGTTGGAGGTGAAAGAACGAAGCCGTGATGAAGCTGGGGCGGATCCTGCAGCGCCTGCAGGAAGAGCCCCGGGACAGCGCTGAACCCTGGGCGTGTAAAAAGCCCCTGCAGCAATTCAGCTTTGACGCTGCTGAACAGGCAGGGCCCGAGAGCCAGGGCAGCTTTTCAAGAGCAAATGCAGTGCTTAGGAAACAGCCTCACACAAACAGGCTGCCACACATAATCTCACAGAAATACAGCCTAGGAATGACCGAGAGAATCAGGAGTGAGCTGTCCACTCAGCATTGCTGATGCCTGAGGATCTTTGCCCTGCATTAATAAGGACAACAAGAGGAGCTATTTGTATGAATCCCATTTCAGAGTTTTGTGTGGCCTTTGGAGTTACAGCTGTCCCCTTCCTGTCCTGCCTTTGAGCCTGCTGGTTTTCAGTTCAGCCACAAGGACTTCTGCTTCAGATGGTGAAGAAAAACAAAGCCACAAATTCACCTGGAATCACTGACCTTAGGCTGTTACAGAGAGTTGCTGGAGAGGGCTGTATAACATTGTTTTCTTTGTCTTTCTTTGTCAAAAAGGAGGGATGATCCCAAAAAAATGGTGGGGTGGGGTGAGTGGGGGTGCTAACAAACCCAAGTTTAAAAATAAAGCTATTGAAAAGAAACAGACTTTTTTTTTCCCAATGGAATGTGTCATCTTCCAACTCAAGGAAGGCACAGCAGTGTTTCTCCACTGACTGTCAAGGACACCTTGCCCAGTGAGCTCAGCCACAGGACACAAGCATTCAGCCAGACCAATCCCACCCTCCCTGACTGTGAATCCAGTCTGACACAGCAACTGATTACTGAGGAGGCCCTTGGTAATAAACCAAATATAACAAATAATAAAATGAAGGAAACACCAAGATCTCTCTGGAAAGTCCCTCAAAATAAAATGCTAATCTAATCCCAAATAAGATTTTAACATGGTTACTGAGTCTACAGCAATGGGCAAATAAATTAACAAAAGAAAGCCTTTCAAAATTACCTGATAGGAATTTCTGAACACGTCAGGTATGTCATCCATGAAAATGATATCCCACATTAGAATCCCATAGAGTGTAATAAACGTTGAGCCTTCCCCATGAATACCTGAAGGGCAGAATTTAATAAGAATGGAAACATTAATTTCTACAGCAATGTCATATGAAGAGGTACTGAGCCATCATGACCCAAAGCAGAAACATGCCATGTTCAGGTTCATGGCCAGCTGGTGTCAGCACACGTTCCCACTGCAGCTGCAAATGCAGATCATTCTGCCCCATTCCCCAAGCCTGCTGCTCCCAGGGCAGGGGCCTTCAGCTGCAGCACAGCTTCCATCCCTGCCCTGGCCCCCACAAGGCTTACTGACAATTTTAAAATACACAACTTTTTTAACATTAAAAAAGATACAATATGGATGATAATAATATATAATATATAGTAAAAATATGATAGATATTTATAGTATATAATTAGATCTTGTATATTGTATCAAGTATTATTCTATATACCTGTTCTATTTTATTGTAAATATTATATATTATGCCTTATATATGTATACAGATTTATATACTTAAATATAAATGTGTTCATGCATGTATACATGTGCTCCTATATATGTATAAATGTTCATGCACACATATGAGCATGTCAAAACAACACATCAAGGACACCAAGGAGGGCTTTTTCAAATTCCTCAACACCAAAACAAAAACTCAGGCTAATGTGGGCCTGCTGCTAAATGGAGGGGGGCCCTGGTAACAGGGGACACAGAGGCCAGGGCTCTGAAACACCTTCCTTGCATTGGTCTCCACTGCCAAGACCAGCTCCCAGGGATCTCTGACCCAGGAGACCTGGGGAAAGGAATGCTGGAAACTTTCCCTTGGTTCAGGAGGACTGGCTTAGAGAGCACCAAGGCAAACTTGACATCCACGAGTCCATGGGCCCTGAGGGGATGCACCCAGAGCAGGCAGACACCATGGTGAGGCCTCTCACCATCACCTTTGGAAGGTGGTGGCCATCAGAAGAGGTGCCAGAAGAAAGCAAATGTCACCCATTCTGCAGAAAGGGAAAGGAGAACCCAGGGAACTCCTGGCCAGTCAGCCTCACCTCAATCCCTGGAAAGGTGACTGAGTGCCTCATTCTGGGCACCATCTCTACCCACATGGATGACAAGAAGGTGATCATGAGTCGTCAGCATGGATTTACTACAGCTAAACAATGCCTGATGAACCTGACTGCCTTCTACAATGAAGTGCTGTGCACTGGAACAGGCTGCCAGAGAGGCTGTGGAGTCTTCCTCACTGGAGCTATTCCACAACAATCCTGTGCCATGTGCTCTGGAACAACTCTGCTTGAGTAGGGAAGTTGGACCAGATGACCCCACTGTGAGCCCTTCCAACCTTAACCATTCTGTGGTTCTGTGATTCTGTGAACATTTCTATATATATGTATGAACATAGGGAGATATATATATGACTATATATGTGTATATACATGCAAACACAAGGAAATACTTTTTCACTGGGATGGTGATGAAGCACTGGCACAGGCTGCCCAGAGAGGCTGTGGGGTCACCCTCCTTGGGGATACTCAAAAGCTGGACATGGTCTGAGAGAGTTGGCTCTTGAGCTGAGGGTTGGGCAAGGTGACCCCCCAGAGCTCCCTGTCAACCTCAGTCACTCTATGTGTGTTTGTTATTAGTCTGTCAGTACAATATATTAGTCTATAGTAGAATATGTAATGTTATATGTCACACATACATATCCCAGAACATATATGTTATTACATACCATGTAGTATTTAGTATAGTGTATATGCATTATACATGCATGATACCTCATACATATGAGAGAGCAAGTGTGTGATGGGGTGTGTGCATGGAGCTGGCACAGGCATTCTGGATCATCACTACATCACACATGGCCACTGTGTGCTCAAAACTCTACTGAGCAAAGAAGATTAAGGGTGAGTGGGTGGGAGTGAGGAACTGAGTGGGAATTTCAGCACAATTCTCCCAAATTCTAAATACTGTTCCCTTCCTATTTACCTTTTTCTGATACGGCCACTTTTGCTGTAACAGTATTATGTTTTTAAAAAAAAACTATGTTAAAATATATATTTCATAGAAAGATACAAATTTATCTTTAAAAATAACCTGCCTACCTTTTTGTATTTTGCTTTTTTCCTATAAAACAGGAAAACCTTCTGGTAAAATAGGAAAAAAATTCTTACTTGTTGATGGCTTTTCATAGCTACTAAATCGTAAAAAGACATGAAAAACTACTAATAAAAATCCTGCAGTGTTCTGTTACGGGTATATACTGTTTTCATGGACATCTGGTACCAAAAATCAGTGGAGGTTTACATTTCCTTAGTGACACCCTTAAACGATAATGCTAGCATTTTACCCTGAACTGTTCAATGGTAAGAAAGTCAAAGTAAGTGATTTTCTGTGCAGATGAAGAAAAAACACTGGGGTTTTCCCTAATACATTTCAGAACCACCTTTGGTAAATGAAGGCAACAAAGCATTAAAGGCTGGGAAGCAGGTCAGGTTGAAAATACACTTGGTAAGGAAATGACATATTAGAGGTGTTTGGAAAGGAAACGGAATCAGCCTAAAATCTGGTCTAATGAAATCAACTAAAACTGGTCTATTAACTAAACTGATTAGTAAATAGTTTTTTTACTTACTCCCACAGTTATTTTAATGCAAAATATCCCCAAACCAACAGTAGTTACCCTGATCAAAACCATTCCTCCTGTAATGACTTAATGCCAGCTCCTCCACTGAGCACATGACTGTGGATACACTGCAGTCTTCGCCTCCTTCTCCATCACCAACATCCTCCATGAGAAATACAGATTTTCCCATTCCTGTCTGAGGACACATCTTTCCACTGATTGTAACCTGAACATATTAAAACATTTGGTTAGTTTCCAGCATCATGTTTAAAAAGCTTTAGCCCAAAACCCCCTTTTCAGTTTTCTTAAAATCAGAACTAGATTTGTTTCCAAAAATCAACTGAATAAAATTTAACCTGTCATTCCTGTGAAATCATCCTGTTTAGCTTTTAGAAACTGGCACACTTTTCAGAAAACAAATGTCTAGCAAAAATGCTGGGCAGATGGAAATGTAGCCTTTCTATATGCAGGACCAGGAGAAAAAACACAGAAGACTGAGGAGACAGACTCTGGAATGAGACAAAGAAGGGCTGCAGAGATACGTGATGAGGAGGCTGAGAGAGGAACTGAGGCTCTGCTCTGATTTTGCTGAAATAGAATTATCTTTACAATGGTATGGAAAAGAAAGATTTTTTAAAAATCCATCCTAATATGATGCAAGTGCCCCAGACTGAGTATCTGCATAACACATATTTAGAGTGCATAACTTCCAAAGGTTCCTAAAAGAACACTGGTATTTTTTTTTTAAGCCATTAACCTAATGCTGACAACATGCTATGGTTACTATTACTTTTTATAGCACACAGAACACCTGGCCTGCAGCCAGCAGAGACAATGCACCAATCTGATCTGACTCTTCAGCCAGAAAGGCTCTGAGGGCATTACTGATAAATGAGTGGAGTTTATGGCTGATCACATCCATAACACATATAAAGCAATGTAAATTAGATGTGTGTACAGCTGACTTCAGATAAGAAGTTGACCAACTAGAAGAATTTGATTACAAGAGGCCTTTGTTTTAGAAACACATCTGTATTCCTTTTCCTGCAGCATGTCAGTCAGAGGCTGGTGCATAATCTGTAACAAGTCTCCCAGATTATTTTTCCTTGTCAGAAGTAAGAAGAGCTCAGGAGTTGCTGCTCCCTTGCTTACGTGTGTCACATCCTGCACGGTGAGGACGGGCAGGTCCTGCAGCAGCCCCTGGAAGTGCTTGCAGCTGGGGGAGTCCCTGATGCGCAGGGCGCGCTGGCCCAGGGACAGGCGGTGCCCGGTGCGCACGGCCGGGTCTGCCAGCCCTCTCCGGATGCAGCCAATGGCCTGGCAAACAGCAAGGGGACAAACAACCATTTACAGAGACCTCTCTACACCTCTCTGTTCAACAGCAATTGATTTAAGGAGCACAAATGTGTGAGTGTAAAAATGAGCATACAGGACAGGGCCACCTTGCTAACTGATGTAGTGAAGTTCTAGCCAATGAATAAGCACAAGGAGGCTTCTGTATTCAAATTTACACTTGACAGTAAAACAAAAATTCTCTTCATTTCTACTGCGCAGTATAAGATTAAGGAAGTGGATTCATTTTCCTAGGAGAAACTGGTTGTCTGGCCTTGGAATTCCTACTAATATCTGCATTTATAGGAGACTCTATTCCACCATTCTTTCCATAAGAAATATTTTTAAAAATTGTTTCAGACAATGCCTGCAGTGTTTCCAGCTTTCCAGCAGCAGTTGTGAAGATACCTTCTTAGTGTTTTTCAAATGCTGATGTAAATTCAGAGCCAGCCGATCCCACCATCTCCCTCTGCTGTCAGCACAATACACATCCTGGGCCAGGAGGCTCTGCAGCTGCTGCACTGCTTCCTGTAGCAATGGGATTGTACCTTTATTAATTGGGTTACAAAACCAAGTTCAAGTTAGCTTGTCACTTCCCCTTCTAACTAATGAATACTACAGAAACTTTGTCTCTGGACCATCCAAACCTACTTTTTACTCCACTACCCAATATACCCATTTCAGATCCATACGTGTATCTTAAAAATTCTAGAATAGAGATATTTTTATGTAAACTTAAAGGTTAGCTGCCAAAAAGCCCAGTATTTTTATCCTTCTGTTTCCCTTATTGTAGATGAAAAATATCTAAATATTATTTGTTGCTTTTTTGCAGAGGTGAAGTCTTTTCCAGAATAATCTGATTTGCTTCAACATTTAAGACAGAGGCCTTTGGAGATGTTAGCCCCTAAAGAAGAGGCAGGGACTTCCAGAAGACTTCTCTTTCAAGATTTTTCTTATTTAAAAGCAATAGCCAAATCTAGTGAAACACAGGTATCTTTAAATAATGAAACAAGCATATCTCAGAAATAGTTTTATGGTGTTATTACATATGGTAAATCTTCGAAGTGTAAGCAGAAATCAAAACAATTTAAAACTTTCTAAAGCAGCACAAAAAAAGGGCTCTTCTCGCTTAAAAGTAACCTGTTACTAGAACTGTAGCAAGCCCTGGCAAACATTACCACCATTTTCAGCCACATCAGAAATATAAACTGATGTACAAAAATTAAGCACATATTCCTATTCACTTTACCTTATACTTGTGAAGCCTCTGCAGAATTTCAACTCCTTGAGAAAGGATTCTTGTGTACACCCAGCCAAATGTGAAACGTCGCAGGTAATCGGGTAAAACTCTGTGATAGCTGAAAAATAAGAGCAGCTCAGATCAATTCAATTATGTCAGTTTTACTAAGAATGTTTATACCTAAAGCATTTACCAAATTAAATGACACTTATATATCCAAATTTATCTGAAATGAGTATCCCAGCTGCAAGGTCAAGAACCCAGAGGAAAGGCAATAGTTTGGCTAAGGGAGCTGGTGCAAGTTGCACTTGCACAGCAGATTTTAGTTTCAACACCAGTGCAATTATCAGTTAATCAGTTTTATAACAGATGCAAAACAGTAACTTACTACATCATATTTTGTTACCAACTCATTTTCATAAGTCAGAAGTTTAACTTTAGAAACAAAGCTGAACAAAAGAAAAAGTCTAGAACAGGAATTTCCTGCCAGAAAAGAAAACTAACATCTTTTCAGTAGGCACCTCTGTGTTTCAGGTCTTTTGAATGTCTTATTAAAATCAAAACAGATTTTTCCACAGTGTTCAGTGTAAATGGAACAGACCTCTGAATTACCCTCTATGAATATTATTTTAAATCAGTTGCCATGGAATTGAATATAATGCCAAATATAAGGCTTTAACTTGTGGTGTATCATTAAGACAGACAAAAAAATAATTAAAAGAAAAACTGAAGTACACTTCAAATCCAATACATGTTATTTCAGTTCTCAGATATTCAGTAACATTTCCTGAGCAACACCCACTTGGAAATTCTAAAGACACGAATAACCCAGCATAACATTTGCAACATCCTTTTGTTCACAGTCAATTTTAATTTCTGCTTATTGCCATCTGTTTGAAAGCCATAAAAAAACCATGACAAGGGTAAAATAAGGCTCTTGTTCACAGGAGTAGAACAGAATTTATTAAAAAGGTCTTTTCATATTATAACTTAAAATCTAAACAAACCATCAGGAAGTTCCAAGCTTCCAAGAACATAAAAGTCTCTTGCTTTATCAGGCTTAAATACCATCCCTAGCTGATAAGCTTCTCTCAAAAGGAAAAGCACCCAAGGTAAGATAATACACTGGACAGTTACCAGTTCACTACCTCAAAGAGGGGTGATTCTTCAGCTCGCTCCAGGTTTCTTTAGCACACAAATAGAGATTATTAGCTTCTTCCCAGTTCCCATTTATCATTGCAGTGGCTATATCATTTGACAGATGAACAGCAGTTGCATACCTGTGGTAAAAAACCACAACTTTATTATGCTTAAAAAGCATCTATAGTTGGAAGAAATAAATTCTTTCCCTTCCAGTTTCCAAAGACATTGAACCATGCAGCCATCTTTATTCTTAATCTTGTAGGATTAGCAGAGTTTAAACTAGCAGAGCACATTATGTTTAAATTTATGTAATACTAGAGAAAATAATTCTTGTTCAGCTAAGAATCAGCAAAACAAATACAGAAATAGCTTTCATCAGATGATCATGAAGCAAATGAATAAGATATTTTGTTTCAAAATGCAAGCACTGTGAATTACAAGTCTTACCTTGATACAAAACAGTATTTAAAATCATTGCAAAATGAAGACTTCTACATACTTACATCTGGAGTTCTACATTTGAACCCTTATTTGCCTGCATAAGTGCTGCAGTAAAGCTTTTCTAGAAATGAGCAGATTTCCAAACAGCCAGAGCTCTCCCTACCTGATGAGATCCTCTCTGTCCTGGAAGACCTGTGTTTTCCTGTTTACTGTGTAACTGGGGAACACCATATGCCCCATGTTTGCCCTAAGGACTGTGGAGAGCAGGCCTTGCCCAGCACCGCCAGCTTCTTCCTCCTCCAGCGACTCAGGCAGTGAGAACAGCAGCAGAACTCGGGAAAAGACAGCCCGGGGGCCTTTGCAGACCCTGACACATTTTCCAGCCAGGTCCTTCACCCTGGGAGGACAAATTAAATTATTATAACAAATGGTTTTTACCATCTCTGGTAAAAACTAAAATATACTGAATGAAGTATGAGAATAACTTTTTTCCAAGCCAATTAATGCATAAACTTGATTTTCCTTGAAAGAAGCTGAGAGACTATACAGTCTAATATTTACTCTTCTCTTTGACTCACTGTGAATTGAAATGTAATGCCACCCTTTTTTTATTAATAAATGTACTAAATGCATTCCTCTCTTGAAAAGGAATCTAGATTTCAGTCATTTGAAGCACAACTTACAGTCACCTGTACAATTTAGCTGTAAACATTTACCTTTTTAAAATCACTGTCCCAATACCAGCTTGGCTCCTGCTGAAGATTGAACGCTGCTTTGACAACTTCAGAAAATCATCCACAAGTTGCTGTTTCTGACCATTTGGGTTTGGCAAGTGGAAGATTTTTGCCAGTGTTTTTAGCTCAGGGGCTGAAAGCAAATCCAGCCCTTCACACAG
This sequence comes from Chaetops frenatus, assembly GCA_013400775.1. Taxonomy (NCBI): domain Eukaryota; kingdom Metazoa; phylum Chordata; class Aves; order Passeriformes; family Picathartidae; genus Chaetops; species Chaetops frenatus. Next base: position 136,506 of record VZTR01021384.1, on the reverse strand, counting down.
GTCTTCCAATTCAGATTCTAAAAGTAAAATTATCCACATATATTCATTGTGTTATACACATACACACAAGCAACATTTCACAGTACATTCATACAACTTAGTACTAATCTAATGATTTAGGTTCTTCAAAAATGTATTAACAATGCTATCTGGTTCGCCCTGAAATTCTTCTGGACCTTCTTCTGGACCTTTTCACAGGTCCTACTTTGAAGGAATGGAATAACCAGAAAGAGAACACACTTTAAAATTTCAAAACAACAACAAAGATTAAAAAATTCTGTTGAGTTACAAAAAAAAATGCTGTTCAGAAAAACTGGTCTTCTCTTTTATCTAATCTGCACTATTTATATTTTCACCAGACCGCTCTTCTACCCAAAGCCTTTATTCTGATCCTCCATTCTCTTCCCAAGGCACAGACAAGCATGTAGTGCATTGATCTCTAAGATGACACAACTGCAGATTTTATTTGTAGCGTTTTAAAGGTTTATTAATGCTAGCCTTACCTGTTTGTAGAAATTTGGCTTCAGCCAGTTCTTCAATTATTGGTGACAAATCCACACTTATCTCCCCATACTCTATTTTGTTCACCTTTAACCAGTTCAGCTTGCGTTGGAAAAGTCTCACATACAACTTCTGCCCACCACCTGCAAATTTTATTTAAAGAAGGGAAGGACAAAAAGAAGCGTCAATTCTACAGACAGTAGTATGCACAATCACCACCTTAACCAGAAAAATTACTTTGATGCAGGTATTCTCTAAAACACATTTTAAATCTCCCCAAGTTCTATAAGCAGACTTGGTAAAATACCAGAACTTACCTTTTCAAGAAATTAATAGGTTTATTAGAATCTTTCCATTTTGTAGGTGGAAGAGTATTATAACATACTTTGTAGGTAATGTACATTACTAAAATGCATTTTGACATGTTTACCCCTCAAGAAATATTTAGTTTTTAAAAAGACAACTTCATTTTTCAACCCTGCATATTGTGTTGTTATATAGGTCTTTTTGATTTCTTAAACAGTATTCAACAACCACATATTTCATGCTAGGGAACAAAAGAAGCTGTAGCTGACAGAATAATTTCATAATCACAGAATACCTCTGTGCAGCATTCTTCAGATTCCTATTTTTCCAAAGATATGCCTAATTTTACTAATATACATGCTGAAAACAATGAGAAAAAGCCTCCTATTCATCTGATTTTTATCAGGGAAGTATTCCTTTAAAGTAGCTTTTAAAAAGATTTTTTAAATACTAACGATGCTGAAATTCAACAAAACAGCTTATTAAATTTTAGCTGAAAATAGTCTAGGTATTATTACTACATTCAACAACGTTTTGAATATTTAATTCAACCCCCATTAACTTCTAAATTTTTTACCCATGTCTGCTGGTGCTTAACTGAAATTGATCATTAATAAAAAGACACTGAAACACTACCAAACCTCGATATACTTAAGAAATGGCAGATAAACATTAAATGTTTATTTAACAATTCTCCCGTCTTTATAAGACTTTTTCAGTTTTTCTTTAATAGAATGTTTGCAGGATCAGTTCACTGGGACAAATACATTCAGACATATAAGCTTGTCATTTTCTCTGTGGGGTTAAAACTCCCTTAAAGACTGTGCCCAGTTTTTATCATTCTGGAGAAAGGAAAAAAGTTAACACATGGACATTCTTTCTCCAGACCATGGAAGTGATCAAACTAGGGCTGCAATAATAATTTCATAATAAGCTTCATAACTTACACTGGTTAGAGACAACTCACTGAAGAATAGTAGACATTTCAGCAGAAAAGAATTAAATACTGGAAAATATTGAAGCAAGCTCATAGTAATAAGCAGGTACTATGGAATTTTTTGTGTTATGATGACAACACTTGCTTTGGGTAGAAACTTCTCATGTGGGACAGATAACTCATCTATCTGAACTTTTAAAGTATCCTGCCTGGTATTTCCTGAAGGCAACAACATCCATCTGTCAGTTGTCCAGGATTTGTTTATCTATTGACTTAGTGCTACCATCTCACTTCTCACAGCTCAAACTCCTGCGTCTTTCCTACCCTGCAAAGAGAGATTGTGTTATCCATGTATGGGAAGCTATGGGAACCAACACCTGTTCATAAAACAAAGGAAAACTGGACTGTTCTCAAATAAAAACAAAAAAAAAAGGGTGAATTATGGAACATTTGCTTTAAAGAGACTGTCATTCAAATTCCCAGGTAGAGAGAACCAGCCTTACGTGGCTTGAGGGGGCCACTCTGTAAACCTCAGATGCTGCTGGAAAAGCTCTTGAGTATAGAGAGCTAGCCCAGTGTAGCTTGAGAAGACAGAAAATTCTTCAAGTCTCAAATGCCACTTAGAAAAGTTCTCGGTATAGGAAATGATTTACTAAACCAAAAGAAAAAAAATATGGACTTTTTGCCAATTAAAAAGGGTGAATTAAGGGAATTATTTATTAAACAAAAAGAAAAAATTGTGGTGTTTTTAAGTAAAACAGAAAGGGTGAGCTATGGGAAGCTATGGGAACCAACACTGTGTTCCAGAGAGACTATTGTCACATTAACACGCAGCCGACAGCAGGAGGAGCATTGACATAAAAGCCAGTGAGCTCCAGCTCGAGGGAGGAGACTCTGGAGAGGCTGGAGAAGTAGCCGCGTGCTGTGAAGGAGGAACCACAGAAGTTTTGTCCGTCTCCAAATGAAAGTCTCAAGGTATTGCTGCTCTGGGAGTGTGTCATGGCAGCTACGACATCCATGACCCTCGCATCCAGTGCAGACATGGATTTATCAGCACCACTTTGCAGTAATTCTTTGTGTATTCCTAACTCCCGTGAGAGGGGAAGTCTGAAATCACACTACAGAGAGAGGTACAAGCACTTCTTTTACTTAACAGAACAAGTTCTTGTTACTGACCAGTGTTGTTCACACCCAGGGAAGGGATGTGGAAATGGGGAAGGTGTATCCTGAACATCTCCTTTAGTGTTTGTCAAAGCAGCCAAAGCCTACATACACTACTGGCCTAACTGTGAGTTTATTCCTGGATCTTTGGATGCAAATGACATGCATGTACTGCTTGCCTCAGAGAGCCAGTAACAAGACTGCTGTTGCTCCCTTTCTTTATATATTCCCCTTTTAACTATCACAAGATAAAAGAGGCATTACCAAGCTCCAAGATACCACTGTTGTAACATTCTCATGGCTTGGAGTGCACATATGGGCTCTGTAGACCCCTCCCCAAGTTTGGCTGCTTGTGACCATGGCCAGCTGTGCAAGCCAGGCTGCTGGGAGGGCTGTGTGAGGCTGGGTCCCTCCCCGCCCATTCTGTCAGGCGCTGTACCAAACAACATTAATTAATTTACAACAACATTAAGTTAATTTACAAAAAGCCACTGAGGGGTACATCTCCTGAGAAAAAGGAGCTTCTTCCCTTAAGGAATTCAAGTTAAGTTATCAATTCATATAGCACTTCTCACATAAAACTATGTAACAATGCTCTCTACAAGAGGTAATGTAGAAATGTGTTTTTTAAAAAAAGATACCTGATAATTTGTAGAATTTGGTTATAATGTTCAAATCTTGCTCATTAAATAGTCTGACATCATCTTCATTTTCCAATACTGCTCGCAGCACTACTAAAAAATTCTGGAGGTAGTATGGGTGACCAGGAGAGCTGGGCACAGAGAGGACTTCATCTATTTTGTCTAGAATGTCCCCAGTGGAATCCTGAGATTCTGCCTTTTCTGCAGTTTCTAACAAAGTATGGATCATGTCATTCTTAAGGTCCTCAAGAACTTCCACAGGAAGTATTTTTGCATCATCCCTGCTAAAGCAATTTTCTGTCCCACAGTTCATTTCTGTCTTTGAAGAAGGAGTAACCTCAGTGCGAGGCTGAGTCTCGACTTCCAAATTACTGGTCAGCTCTGCTGAAGTATGGATGGCTAGAGATGTTTCAAATTCATCAGGGCTAAGTATTCCACCTTCAGATCTGCTTTCTGCTTTGGTGCTCCTTGTACTAGATGGGAACCTTTTGTCATTACTGTTATCAGCAGGGAAAGATACCTGAACGATATCCACAAGGTCTTCTTGATTACATTTGTTTATTTCTTTTTGGAATTCAGGTTCCCTCTTGGAAAACTTCTGTTCTTGGTGCTGTCTCTGAGAAGGCTGATTTTCCTTCTGAGAACTCTGCCCAGCATCAATCTCATCACCATCATCATCAACGGGTGCTGCAGCACTTCCACAGGCACTGTGAACAGCTGGAGGTGAAGAGTTGGTCTCCTCATACAAGACCTGTTTTCCTCCCTGCAGACAGCGTCTTCTGGAAAGTTTTGAAGACAAGCTTCCCAAGGAGATTGTTCTAACTGTTTGAGGCTGTGATTCATTGCTAACACTAATGACTGAACTATTATTGCTAAAATAAGGACTAGTCTGTTGTGCTGCACTCCCTCCTGCTTTCAATAAATTACTTCTGGAAGGACTTGTTTCTAGATTTAAGAGGTTTTTTGAAAAATATGAGCTGGAATTATTGCACAGATTTGCAGTTGGGGGACTCTTAGTCCTAAAAGAATTCAGTGTAGCATCAATGGCACCAATCTCACCATGATTTTTCTGACACATTTCATCAATGTGCTTATTTATTCCATATCTTGGCACCAGTTGGCCACACATGGGACAGCTAATTTTGGCAGGGGGGACATTGTTAAAAAAGGAAGTAATAGAGGATGATGCTGAAGGTGTAGATGACGTTCCTGTAACTTCCACATTTTTTGTTTCTTTTTTCTTCTTATTTTTACTGAGTGACAAACTTTTTCGGGATCTTTTGATCCCTGAAGACCTAGCTTCTGCCATTACAAAACTTCACAGCAATTACATGGCACAGACAACTCCATTCAGGCCATATTTCTTTATTCTGTAACACTTAAAAGACTTTTCTTGGCTTTTCCTTTTCCATCTGTAATCGTGACATGCCTTGAAGAAAAAAAAATACATTGAATGAGTGGTCTTCTAAGGTACCAGATGCAACCAAGATGAACAGAAATGGAGAAGTCAAGCGATCCTTAACTTACATGCTACTGTCCTTTAGCTTGCCTTACCAGTCAAGGAAACACACCACAGGCAAGCTGAGCATTGCAGCTGCCTTTAAATAGCTTAATAAATAGAAAATTAATCTCAGGTTTGCATTTACATCAGCAAGTGAACCTGGAATTCAAATAGGCAAGTCCTTTAATTTTCACAGAATCACAGAGTAGCCAGGGTTGGAAGGCACCTCTGGAGATCACCCAGTCCAACCCCCCTGCCCAGGCAGGGTCACCTGGAGCAGGTGGCACAGGTATGTGTCCAGGTGGGTTTGGATGTCTCTGGAGAGCGAGACTCCACACCCTCCCTGGGCACCTCTTCCAGTGCTCTGCCACCCTCAATATGAAGTTCTTCCTCATGCTGAGGTGAAACTTCTTGTGTTTTAGTTTATGACCATTTATCCTGGTCCTATCGCTGGGAACATTTTATCATTGTTTTGTTTGCTACTGACACTATTTTCGGTGCCAAGCACCCATTTCCAGAGCACACCCCGGGCTGCCCTGCAGCCCTCACCCTCACGGCTGCTGTGCCTGCCCGAGCCTGTGCTGCGGCCGGGCCGAGCGCTGACAGGACCGGGAGCTCCAGGCCGCTCTCCAGGTGCTCAGGNAGGCCGCGCCGTGAGGGACCGGGCCGGGGCCGCCGCCGCTCCCCGCCCGCCGCCAGGCCTGAGCAATGCAGCGCCGATGGCGGGCACCGCGCTCTGCGCGCTCCCTCACGCAGGGAAGGGTCTGGTATAAACACCGTGCCCTCCTCAGGTCTAAAATTTCCTTTTACGACAACGCGTGGAAAACGCGTGGTCCACAGGGGCATAACAATCCTGTCCCCCGCGCTCCGGGGTGACCCTGCTTGAGCAGGGAAGCTGGACCA
>VZTR01021384.1:5825-130476 GCA_013400775.1 Chaetops frenatus | reverse complement strand
TGCCCAGGCAGGGTCACCTGGAGCAGGTGGCACAGGTATGTGTCCAGGTGGGTTTGGAATGTCTCTGGAGAGGGAGACTCCACACCCTCCCTGGGCACCTCTTCCAGTGCTCTGCCACCCTCAATATGAAGTTCTTCCTCATGCTGAGGTGAAACTTCTTGTGTTTTAGTTTATGACCATTTATCCTGGTCCTATCGCTGGGAACATTTTATCATTGTTTTGTTTGCTACTGACACTATTTTCGGTGCCAAGCACCCATTTCCAGAGCACACCCCGGGCTGCCCTGCAGCCCTCACCCTCACGGCTGCTGTGCCTGCCCGAGCCTGTGCTGCGGCCGGGCCGAGCGCTGACAGGACCGGGAGCTCCAGGCCGCTCTCCAGGTGCTCAGGACGGCGGGGCCCACGGTCCCGAGCGGTTCCCGGTGCCGCCATCCAAACGTGCCCGCCCTTCCCCGGCCCGCCCCGCTACCGCCACCACTCCTCCCCGGGATCGGACCCCCTCGGCCGCCCTTGCCCCCGGGGTAAAGGGCCCAGCCGGAGCTCCCCACAGCCCGCCCGGCCCGGCTCAGCCCTCCGCCCTTCCCCACGCACCGGCACCGCAGCCGCGCGTCGCTCCCGGGGCCGTGCGGGGCCAGGCCGCGCCGTGAGGGGCCGGGCCGGGGCCGCCGCCGCTCCCCGCCCGCCGCCAGGCCTGAGCAATGCAGCGCCGATGGCGGGCACCGCGCTCTGCGCGCTCCCTCACGCAGGGAAGGGTCTGGTATAAACACCGTGCCCTCCTCAGGTCTAAAATTTCCTTTTACGACAACGCGTGGAAAACGCGTGGTCCACAGGGGCATAACAATCCTGTCCCCCGCGCTCCGGGGTGACCCTGCTTGAGCAGGGAAGCTGGACCACATGGGCCCCACTGAGGTCCCTTCCAACCCGAACCATTCTGGCACTCGAGTCTAAGTTAAAAGATGCCATTTCCTAGCTCTGGGTTACCACAGGCTTACAAATCTTTTGTGTCCTCCCTCTTCGCCAATCACAATTTCAAAATATAATTTATATTACTTAAATGCCTGCATACATCTTAAATTCATCAATAAATGCTGTTACTCCTGCTATAGATCCGGAGTTATTAAAACAGCAGATACAAAGCTCTGGGCTATAGATTAAAGACACTGTACAGTCCACGCACATGTCAAGTATTTTACACCATTATGTATCTGCCCACAACAAGAACCTTTCTGTTTGGAATAAATCAGAGTTCTATGGCAGAAAACAAAAGTAAAATCTACAGGAAACTGTCTGAACATCACCTCAGAAGTTCACGAAGTATTTTAAAGATCAACACAGAAGAAAACTTCCTCAAATTCAGAAAAAAACTTTTAATATATACAAGATGCAACATATAAAAAAGGTAAATTACAATTTCAGTTTATGAACAGAGATTGCTTTCTCCTTCTTTTGTTTCTTCTTTAATTTACTGGCATCTTTGATTTGCATTCTCACTTGATCTTGTAGCTGAGAAAAGAAGGCCTGGGATGATTTCAAGGCCTTATCTTTACCTTCATCCTGTCATTGGACAAAACATTGGTTATAACCAAGAAAAGTACAAAGAGGACTATTACATTACTTACTAGTTACTCAAATATGATGGAATTTGACTTAAAAAAGATCTGGTAACTGATTTTCAAAGGATATTTTTCACCACATTTTTATTCCACTCCTGCTATCCAAAGAAATAAAGATTACACTCTCTTTCTAAATAGCAATTAGCACGACAGGTAAGAGCAGGCATAAAGAACACATCCTTGCACATCATGAACTACAACTGGGTATCTGTATTTTGTGTTCTGCTTGCCTTCTGAAAAGGTAAGTACCAACATCTGGCAGTAATGAAGATTATTTTTCCTATTAGTTTCTAATACTTCAAAATTTCAGAGATTTTTAGAATTTTATTTAAAAGGCATTGTAAGTGGTGCACAAGTTTACTGTTTTATAGCATGCAAAACAATATCAATTTGATGAGATTATAGGGAAGGCTCCACAATAAGGACAAAGTTAAATAGGAATATTGTATTACAAAACAGTTTTAAAAATTAGCCAAAGTTCATACAGAACAGAGAAAGCTCATTGTGCATTCAAGTAGTCCCACTTGATGAAGTGGAATGGCTTAAATGCAGGAAATAAAGGAGATGTCTTAGTATTTGCAGGAACATCACCTTGTGAACTTTGAAATAAATAGAAAAGTAGCACCTCACACAAAATCATTTTGCCTGATGAACATACTTTTACATACAGCTTTTTCATATTTTTCCAACTTTATACTTGTAATTCTTTGGGATAAAGTTTCCTTTCCTCTCTCTAGCTAAAATTATCTATCCTTGGGATTTTAGTCTTACCTTGAGCAGAGATGCTTTGCCTTCTTTGGTAAGCTTTTTTAATTTTGCTGCAGCAGCTTTTTTGCTAAGTTTTGTGCCTTGTTCTGGTTTCATCTTTTCCAGAAGCTTTTGACGTTTCTCCTTTTCCCTTCGCCTCATACGTTTACGGAGCTTTTTCCTTCTTAGTTCTCGTTTTTTGTCTGTGGGAGTCTTTTCTGCATCTGTTTTTACATCACCAGCTTTGTTCTTTTCCTAAAGAGAACAAGATCTCTTGATCCATAACAGTACAAAAGACAAGACTGCCTCCACAGAACTCAAATCTGTCTCTGCATTTCCATTATTTCAAGTGCCAGCTCAGGATAAGGCAAAGGCCAAAACCTGGCAAAAGGTGAGAAATGAGACTTGTACAACTGATCCAGGACATGCTAATTGCTCTGCTCTAGTGTCACTTAGCTTTCCCCCTGCCAACACCCATATATATGTTGGGACATCAATGAGCATTACATAACAGTAAAGATCAAAAAAAAAGCATAATATTATGACCTACTGGAGTCAAATAAAATTTACTCTTTCCCCGGTTACAAAAACAACAACAAAAACCCAACCAAAAAAAAACCATCTCACCCCCCAAAACCTCCCAACAACCACTAATGCTAAAATTCTAGGCAAAAAGGTCCACAAGGTGAGGAACCACCCACCAGGATGGGAAGGGCAGAATTCCCACTGATCTGACAGACAGTACATCCTTCTATAGACCACACAGATCCTCTCCTGACCCTTATGCCATTTTATATTTACCTTGATCTCCTCTGGTGCTAAGAGAGCAGCATCACTAACAGCAACTGGTGCTACTTCTTCCATACTTATAGCTGGAAGGTTTGAAATGATTTTGACTTCTGGCACTGGCTAGAAATAAGGAGACACATTCAGGACTGAGCACACCACCTCAGCAGCTGACAGACAACTGAACATTGGGTTTGTTTAGAGTGCATTTAATACAAAATAATAATGAGCTCAGTAAACACCAATGCATACTTTACTTTCAATTTCTGGAATATATTTTAAAGTATCCAGTTTAAAAAACGGGAGAAAACCCCCACCTTTATGAAACCTAGGCACTTACTGGTTTGGGTGTGAAGTGGAAATTACAAAGCGCATCCAGCTTCTGGAAGAGTGAATCCATCATTTCCTGAATTTCTTTGTGTTCAGGATTTTCTTCCTCTTCAGTCTTTTGCTGCATTAAAAATACAATGTAACTGTAACACCATTCATAACGCTATTTTACTTTAGCAAGACTGGTAACAACACAAGGTACAAGTCAGAGCCCTTTCATTGGTGAACACTCAGAGAAAGACTAAAGTAATTCCTCTTTGAAAGTGTACAAATGAACACACAAAAGTACATGGTGTGAACTCCAAACCCAAAGGAAAGGCATTGTTTGTGTTACCTGGTGAAGTTTCATGTATTCTTGCTCGTAGATTTCAGCAAGACTCAGCTTACTCTTTTCATGATCCAAACTGATCCGCTTCTTGTACTCAAAAGCTTCCTCTTTGGGTTTTTCTTTTGGTACTACATCATCCCATGCCTGAGAAAGTCATAAAGTAATGACCAAATGCCTCTAAAGTCAAGTATCAGCTGTTCTTATTTAGAACATTTTTCAATTATCTGGCACATTAACTAGTTTATGCATGTGGCTTTCCAGGACTCATCAAGTTTTGCACTTTCATTTGGAAAAAAAAAAAAGTAATAAAAGTTATAGCTCTATTTGCGTCCTTGTTTTTAGTGAACAAAGGCAAAAACTATAACAAGTTACAATCTCTTCCCCATCTTTTTTAATTCAACTAACAGTAGCGCTAAACAAGCTGTGAGATATAAATTTTCTATCAGTGGCTTTGAAGCAAAATGAAACAACTGAGTTTTGGTCAGTGTTCAGAATGCTCAGAGCACTAGTTATGGTAACAGCCAACACTTACAGGCTGGCTTTATATTCCAAATAAAATTCTTACAGTCTTATCTGCACACACTTATGTCCTGAAGCGCACCAAAACCTGGCGTATAACAGGGATATAAAAATAGGGCTCCTTAGAAATCTGAAGACACATTCATAAAGACAAAAGAATAAAACAACTAGTTGCAGAAATTAAGATAACTCCACACCTAACATTGGAAATGCTTCACACTCATCCTTGGAATGTGCCCTGTGAATCAAGCCTATGAACAATATAAAGAGGAACAGGTAAGATAATATTAACCTCATCCAATATTCTCTGTTTAATGATATCTTCAAGCTGAAAAGTAGTTTCTTCTGTGATCACAGGTGCTGAAAGGAAAAAGCAAAGAATTTTAAGATTAGTATTTCTCCAGCAATAAATAGTTCTTGTTCTATAAAGAATAAACTACAGAAAAAGAAAGTAAAGCCTTCACAAAAATGTAGCAATTGAAGGTGAAGTAAGGTGAATGTAAGTAAAAGTAAGTAATTTTACATAAGGCTCATAAATTACTATGTCTGCCACCACAGTAATGGACTTTCAGGTAAATTAAAAATTAACAAAAAAAAAATTTATAATTCCCTGTAGCTTCCACTGTGGAAATGCACAACCTCAAAATCACATCAAGAAGTTTAATCTGGTGTTCTGTTACCCTGCTTTTGAGTCATGGGTGTTTTCAGCAAGGTCACAAGGCAGAACACCCAGCATGGTCTGCAGCAGACTGTGGGGAAAGCCCTGTCCCTCTCCTTACCCATTCGGACTGCATGGTCAAAAAGCACTGTTTCTTCCAAAAGGCTGTTCTCAGGGCGTTTTTGTCCAGTCACTTCTCCTTTAAGCTGCCAAGGTTTCTCCTCTAACAATGCTTCTTCTAAACTTTTTATTTTTTTGCTCATCTGAAAAACACAATTTCCTAGGAAGTTTAAAACAGAGCTCACTCGTAAACTCACAGCAAGAAATTAGTATTTATTTCAGGTACATGAGGGAATATATGATTACAGATGTATCTATGTAGATAAACCATGTGTTTTCCTTAAATTTTAAATACCCTCTTTGTATTTGCTTGACTATGAACAAATGATAAAACCAGTAAAAAAAACTAAAAATCTGCCACTGTTTCAAAGTATTAGCCAAATAAAATATGAACAAAACCCAAAGAAAACCAAACCACAATTACCTTCTCCTGTCTCTTCTCAAATGATGACTTTACTTCACCAGGATCGATGCCTTTCTCTAATTGCACTTCAGTTACATCTTCTGTTTCACTGTCATCTGGCAAACTGAAAGTTACTTTTTTAGAAGCTTCTTTACTTCTCATGTGCTCCACCATTTCATCCATATCCTCAAACCTGTAACAATAACATTGAATACAAAATAAAGGTTGAAAAGCCTCTACAATTTTTCACATGAAGGTATTTCAGCCCTCAGACGTGTGTAAATGTACAGTTTACAACAGGTCTCAAGGACTCCCCTGAAGGTAGAGGACATTAGGAAAACTGCTGGATAATAAAAATAACTTTCAAAAACTGAAGGTACAGCCCTTAAGTGCTTTTTTCAAATAAATATCAAAGGAGAATACTAAAAAAAATGGTAAATAAACTGATTTTAAATAAGGTGACAACACAAACCATGAACATACAACAGTTAACTGAGAATGGCAAACTATGACCACAGTGAGAGTGGCATCCTCAATATTTTCTCCTTCACTTTAGTGTAAAATTACCAGGATATTTTCACCTGCAAATAATGCCTATACTTACTCAGACATACTTTCTTCATTTTGCTCTTCAATAGCACTGTCTGCTTCCTCTTCCTGATACTCTTCAGCATCATTAGCTACTAAATCATCATCACCATCGTCATCATCAACTGGATCAAAGAAGTCTTTGTATGTCATATCTCTAGAACTTTTAATTGGCTAAAAAGGTGAGAGGGAAAGAAACAAAAAAAACCAACAAACCACAGCTGTTAAGACTGACAGAAATCAAAGGGCACCTTGTCTTTTAAAGTCTTTAGTGCCTGGGGAACAGCATGACTTGTGTAACAGTAATTCAGGTTAGTGATGCATTAACCCGTGGGAGGGTGTCAAACTGATTTCTTTTCCTGGTATTTACAATTCTCTACCACTTCAACATACAGAAGTTGAGGAGCTGTAGAATTTGCCAAATACTTGCTGTAATGCATAAGTGGGTATGTTTCTCATTTGCCAGTGAGAATGTCTGGTAATATTAAGTAATAAAATACTTATTTTTGAAACAGTTACTCATCAGTTTAAGTTGTATCGGAGTTACAAGGCCACGTCCCTTGAAAAAGCCCTTTGCTCTGCATCAGCCACCTTACTGATCTCTAACTGCCAGATGCTGAGTAACACATCTCTTTCATTTGCTGGGTGACCTATTCTACAATCAAGGTCCCTGATTTCCTGTGGGTACTATCTCTTCCTTTATTTATGTAAAAGCCCAAGGCCCGTCTGAGGAGAGACTGGAACAGCAGGATGCTATGTCCTTCTACACCAGGACATTTTCTTACCAGATACTCATTGTTGAAGTAAAGCTTCAGAAGTAATCCTAAGCCACCTAAACAAATGTAACCTGGCAGTTTCCACACAGAGTTAAACACTTGATGGTCATCCTAACAGATATCAGATTTTGATTTAAAGAAAAAGAGATCTCAGAAAATTATTTTACTGATATTCTTACTTTGACTTTAGCTTCTTCAGAGTCTTCTTCCTCATCATCTGAGATGATGTCTTCAAAATAATTAATATCATCATCTTCTTCTTCTTCCTTGTCTTCCTTCTCTGCATGCTCTAAAAAAGCTTCCATCTCAGCCAGCTTGAAAAACTTGTCATCCACTACAGATTTTCTTCCCTTTTTTTTCCATGTGGCTTCCTTGGCTGCTTTAGCTTGTTGTTCCAGTGCTTCAATATCAAAGTCAATATCAGAATCCTCATCACTGTATTTCTGCACTATGCTTTCTCTGAATTTACTTTCCTTTTCTTTAGCTTTAGTTTTATCTTTAGTATAAACATTCATCTGTTCAGTTTCTGATTCCATTGTGTTGTCTTCCATTTCCTTGTCACTGCTGGTCTCTGCATCAGAGCCATCCTCTTCCTGGTCTGAGAGAAGGCAAAGATTTTCATCCTCGGCATCCCTTGCAATGGATTTCTTGAAGAAATCGAGAACTGTATTGTTCCGGAGCTCCAGTTGCTGCCAAATCTGTTCTTCATCAAAATTTTCTATCACCAGCTCTTTTAGAGGGCCCCCACGAACTATATTACTTCCTTTATTCAAATCGTAGAGAGTCTTTGTCATTGCTCTGAAGTCGGTAGCCAGTCCATCCTGCACACTAAGAGCAGAAAAATACAAGAGCTTAACACCTTCCATTAAGCCAATCACACGGTCACTCTGCTGCTCCTGTAATATCTGCTTTGGTACTCTGGTGCCACAGAACAGCACCTTTCAGCAGCTACTGCTGTGGCCTAACTTTCTACACATCTCTTGGAGTACTGCTACTACACATTCACAGAAAAAAAGAGACAAAATTCTTAATCCTTTCAGCTTTATTACACTTTGTGTATGAAGAAGCCGCTGGACAGAATACTCCAGCTTTCTACAGCTGCATCTTACAATATGTTGATCTTAGTTAAGCATTCCAGACATTTTGGGGAAGTAAACAGTACAGCACTAATCGTCCAAGAGCCAGACCCCAGGTTTCAAAGAGGTAACTGAGCTTCTCCACCGCCTCCCTCCTCAGCTTTTACACCTGGGTAGTCTCCTCTAGGTTTTTCTCTAGGGCTACCAATGCTTCCCCCGCCGCCCCGCGGTACCTGAGGAAGCACTCGGGGCGCGCCGCCGCCGCTCCCGCCACCCTGAGGCACGTCTGGATCCCCTGGATCCCCGGGATGCCCGGCACCGCCGCCATCGCCCCGCGCACACGTGGGTACCCGCACCGCCTCCGCCGCGGGGCCCAGCGCCCCGGTCCGGGCGACTCTCGCGGCCGCCGCCAAGGTTCCGCACACAGTGGTTCCGCCCGCGGAGCTCTGCCCTGCCCTGCCCCGCCTCACGGGCCCTGGCATTCCCGCCTCACGGACCCTGGCATTCCCGCCTCCCAAACCAAAGCATCTCCACCTCCTGGCCCGACCCTCTGTCATAAGCGCCTCGTTCTCCCAGACCCCCAAGCAGGGTATGGCAGTCACGCACCGACGGCTGCTGCTTCCCGCGCTGGGAAGGGCGCGGTGTCGCTTTAGACTGGGATGTGCATCAGCACTGGCAAACCTGCTCTAAATAGTGAAGCTACAGTCGTCTTACTTCACAGTTTTGAGCCTCTGATACAAGGGCTATTATGGAACCGCACATTTCCAGCTGATTCTGTGGGCAAAACACCCGATCTTACCTGGTGTCTCCAAGCTCAGGCTAACAAGGGACACACACACACCCCTTAAACCATCAGGACAGCACTGCCCAGTGCTTTTCAAATCGCCTCTTACATCACGTACTTTCCTTAAAGTTTATTTTATAAAGTCAAATTAAGCCCTACACCTACAGACCCTTGTGTTTCTAGCCACCCACACGGTCCTTCCGCAACTTGATACAAAACTGTGACCAGCCTTCTAGCTTCAGTACTGCTCCTGCCTCTGCTGCTTTCATGTTTCCTTCCTACCAACAAATGAAGCCTTTTCAGTGCAGAGAAAAGAATGCCCTGCAATGTCAGTTCTGTGTCTCCTCACTGTCACTTTGCACACTCAAAAAACCATGGTCTGGAGCAGGGCCCAGCCAGCAGAGCCTGTACCTGCAATTCTCTGAACATCAGAAACACATCTGACACACAACCCGGGCTGGAAATTGAAAGCGTCATATATTGGGACTTTCAAATACCCATTTTGACCACTGATTTTAACCTGCACTTTTAACTAATCATATATAATCAGATTTAAAGTGGCACAAGCTGTTTAGCTTTTTTAGGCTATATCTCAGGAACTCTCAGTGTGCTATGCCTGAGACAACGAAGAGGGCAGCATCAGCAGACAGCCTGCTCACTGTCCTCAGTCTCTCTGGCACCATGCTTCATGGCATCCTGGCCTGGATCAGGATAGTGTGGCCAGCAGGACCAGGGAAGTGATTCCTTCCCTGTATTCCACACTGCTCAGGCCACACCTTGAGTTGTGTGTCCAGTTCTGGGCCTCTCAGTTCAAGAAGGACATGGAGGTGCTGGAGCAAGTCCAGAAAATGGCAACAGACCTAGAAAGGTAAGTGGAGCACAAGTCTGAAGAGGAGTGGGTAAGGGAGCTCGGGGGCCTCAGCCCGGAGAAAAGGAGGCTTGGAGTGACCTTATTGTCCCCTAGAACACCCTACACCAGGAGGGTGTAGCCAGGTGAGGGCCGGTCTCTTCTCCCAGGCCACAGCAACAGGACAAGAGGACACGGCCTCAAGCTGCAGCAGGTGATATTTAGGTTGGACATCAGGTGAAATTTCTGCACAGAAAGGGTGATTAGATACTGGAACGGGCTGCCCGGGGAGGTTACCGTTCCTGGAGGTGTTTAAGATAAGTCGCGATGTGGCACTTAAGAGCTCTGGTTTAGCTGACAAGGTTGCGTTCAGTCATAGTTTGGACTCGAGTATCTCAGAGGTCTCTTCCAACCTTACTGATTCTGTAGGATTTGCTCAGAAAACTTCCTCGGCAGACGTCCTCTTTTACCGCAGGCCTGTTTCGCACGTTCTCTCGCAGATCTGTGGAGTGTCGGGTACAGCCCCTGCGGAGGGCACGGCCCCTGGGAGGGCGCGGCCGCCTCCCCGCAGCCGGAGCGGGCTGCAGCTCCAATGGCGCGTTGTGCTGCCGGGCACGGCCCCTCGCCGTGACACCGCTGCCGACACGCCGCCCTGGCGCCGGGCCCGCACGGAGGGGTGCGGGGAGGGCGGCGCTGCCCCGCGGNCGCGGGCGGCGGCGGCGGGGCCGGCACGGGGCGGCCGCGGGTCTCGCTGCCTGCTCCGGCCTGACGGATCTCCCCGTCAGAGCCTCGCGGGCCAAACGAAACTACCGCTTCTGTAAATAAAAACAAGGTCTCCCGATCCAGCTGACGGGCACATTAACAGCTGACATTTGCTGGCATAGGGTAAACTTACAGAGCAACCTCCAAACTTAAGGCGCAAGGAGGAGCTTGTCTTTTTTGAGGTGTGGTTTGGAGGTCAAATTCAAAATAATTTCCCGTTCATGATAATAACCTGTACTGCTTACTCTGGTAGGGTAGGTTAAAGTCACAATACCTTAACCACACCATTTTACTTGGTAGCCGCAAACCAGGAGAAAAGTGAATGAGAGGCTCAACGCTGTCAGTGGTCGATCAGTAGGATACTGGGAATGAAAACAACCTTTGTAGGACTGCACTCTGATGGAGGGAAGCAGAGCTGCAGCACAGTGACACTCGGTTTCCGTGAACTGTGGAGCCCTTTTGGTGCCCAAAAGCCCTCTCCAGCACAGAGCAGAGCAGCACTATGAGCCCAGTTGGCTTCCAGAGTTCCCGAGATGCTCATACCACCTTGAAATTGCTGGGATTGAAGAGTGGCCACACAATGCCCTTTCTCCATTTGGTCCAGAGAGTGAACACACAGCCCCCATGTGCCAGGTTCCCTATGGAAACAACATCCCCTCCATGCTTTGGGAGTTCGTCTCCACCTAAAATAGGTGGCAATAGATTCTTACTCCAGTGACAAGATTCTTACTGCAACCCACCGTTGTAAAACCTTCCCATAGAGAACATCCAACATAGAGTTCAGTTGGATTTGACTTGTTTGATTCCTTAGTTTCCTTGATTATGTCAATGAACACTGCTCCACATCAGAAGCACCAAACAAGCCTACCAATAAATATTTGCAGGGTGAGGATCTATTTATGGGGTACTTTAGACTTGTTAGTTCATAATCTGCTCTGTTAAAGAACATAACCCTTACTTGGTACAACTGTATGTTTAAACTCTGATGTGCATACTACTAGTAGATCAGTCAACCATCAATAGAATAAGCCCCAAATAAATAGATTTAAAAGTATTCTTCAAATGCAGCTGAAGAAGGTTATATACTATAGAACTGGTTTTGTGATATATATATATATAAATACAAGTGTTTCTTTCCTGGAAACGTGGAAGTGATGGGGTTTCAGTCTGAAGTTTGCTGAAAAGCTTTCTTTTTTTACTGCAGGATCATTTTTTGATTATTGGGTTAGAAGAAGATTAGAATTAAGTAATCTATATAGTTACTAATCTAGATAATGCAAGAAAAACACAAATGCTTTTTGTTTAATCTCAGTCAATTAAATTATGGATTCAAAATTAATACTCTGTATGCATCTGACTAGAGCTAGGATAAATTCACAAGACTTCATAGAATAAATGCTTATGTGCATGGGCATTTACGTATCTTTGACTTTACAAGAATCCTACTAATATACTTCACTTTTTCAATCTATTGTCTTCACAGGAAATCAAATGTTCCTCAGGCAGAACCCAGAAGAAAAAGCATTTTCTATTATTTTTTCTAGCGCTTCACAAATAGCTGAGTAAGAAACAGTCTGTGTCTTTGTCAATTTACTTGAAATAGAAAAAATACAAATTAAATTACAGTAACTATGTAGTCACATGCCCTGTGTGAAGTGCAGCAAGAATTATAGATGTCAGATGTAAAAGAATGGGAAAATCCTTTCCTTTCTGTTAGTAAAGACTGCTTGAAAAAAAGATCTATGTTAGTAGTATTTCTATTGAGCTGCAGTCTGTTAATATTTGGAAGAAGGAATAAAAGAATAAGAGGCTCTGGAAAACAGAATAAATTATATAGTAAGGGATCCTTCTGTTTCAAAGGATTTTTCTTATTTGGAGAATACCGCCTTCCTCCAAGTGAAAAAATAACTCTTGCTTCAGCAAGAATTGAATCATGTCTTAAGAAATTACAATGCAAACCAGAGCTACTTCAGTAGAAGATTAGGTGGGCAGAAAAGACTGTATAGCAGATGTTGGGAGGGTTGTTACATTTTGTAACACATTTATTTACTCAGGTTAACTGTCAAACCTGATACTAGTTAATTATCCATGCCTTTAATCATGCCACCTAGTTCCTGCATGTTTATTACCCCATGCATTATAGGCATTGCACCACTCTGCTTCCTCAGTAAGGCAGTTACTTGGTTCACCCTGATTCAGCTGCATTGACATGGCACGTGTTTCTACAAAATAGTTTCTGCATAGACATTTGAAAACCAAGAATTTTCCTTTGTGTGGAAGTTTCTAGGGGAATTTTTTATCATGTAAAAAGTTGAAAAGCAGTTGCTGTCTTATACCAGTATGAGAGCCTAAAGGCAAAAAGTAAAAGAATTGTCCAGAACTTCTGGCTGTGATGAAGGAGATGACAGGATGGACTGTGTGAAAGTCTGGCAAGAAATACTGCAAGACACTTACTTGCAGCACTGGACAAGTTTCTGGAAATACTTAATGTAGGATATTGATTTAGTACCATCAAGAGATTGTGAGCAGACTTACTGTTGTGATACTAAGTCCTTGCTAATATGCACATTGCATGTTGAAATTCTAAGTGTCAAATATATGCAAACATCTCTTCTTCCATCACAGCACCATGCTTAGAAAGGCTTAGGTTTAAGGACTTATCAGTTATCTTTTTGAAGAAAAATTAACTGATAGCTGTAGAATCCTGAATTCCTGTGGAATGGTAGTTCTCAGTTCCATACAGTGAAGCAAAGCTGATCTAATTAATTACAGCTATTACTGACCTTAAAGAGTACCAAGAGCCCAGCCAGGCTATCTATCTTCAGTGTGTTGCAAAGCATCCAGAATCTCAGTACATCACTGGCACTCTTAGCAAAATAGCACATTTGTGACTTTAAAGCAAAGAATGCCTCAAAGACTCCCAAAATGCTGAGATGCCTCTAGCTTGGCCTTGAGGCACTGGGAGCTCTGAGTTGGCCTAAAGCAAACTTCCGTCAAATTTAAATGTGGCTTTTATGAATATATCCTTTAATCTAATTCTAATTTTGGTGCTAGAAACAATGGATACTATCACAATTTCTCCCCGACCCCTCTAGATTCTGATACTGACAGATCAATTTTTAATGTAATTAATTTGTAAGTATCCTAATTTTATATCTTTCTTTTTCTTCGTGATTTTTGTTTGTTTGCTGTAATTTTGAGATGTGTAGGCATAACCTTATTTCTTTCTCTATTTTGTAAGAAGCTCTGAAAATTTCAAAAGTCACTTTTAAACACATTATACAGTTGGCCTTTACAATTGGTCATGTATTCTTCCTTCTAACAGGCACATGTAAGGATTTACACCAAATTCAAGTCTGCTTTGGGATTTTATTTTTTTAAATATTTCTGAATATTTACTTAGTCTGAAAAAAGTGTTCATTGAACTGTTAGTACTACAGAGTAACTGTTTCCTTGCTCTCAGTCTACCCTGAGCATTGCACACGGGTGTGGCAATGACTTGGCAGCTCTGCAGGCCTTTATAGGGGAAAGAGCAGGCACCGAGTCTTTCTCAAAAGCATCGTTGTCAGTGCTATTCACTTTTTTTTCAGGGCTTCTTAGTAGATTGCAGTCTTCAGCTCCCACAGTACAAACGCTATCATCATCAAAGTCCTTCTCACAAAACATTCCAAGCTGTTTATGGAAACTGGGCCGCCTTAATCACGTGGCAATTGCAGTGCCTGATTTGGAGAAAGCTCAGTCCTTGTATAAAGATGTGTTAGGAGCCCAGGTGAGTGAGACTGTTGCTCTTCCTGAACATGGTGTCTACACTGTTTTTGTGGAGCTGGGAAATACCAAGCTGGAACTTCTACATCCTTTAGGAGAGAAAAGTCCCATTGCAAGCTTCCTGCAAAAAAACAAGACTGGAGGAATGCATCACATCTGCATTGAGGTATTTTAACATAATATTTCATTTAATAAGATAGATACATTAAAGGATGCATATTTTAATAGGTTTGGCCTGTGTCAAGAACTAATATATAAGGCTCTCATATTTCTTCTCTCTTAGACAAAGGAAAATTTAGACAGATGTTTTGATAGGTAACTTGTTTCGAAAAAGCTAAGTATTTTAAGAAGACATTAAATTATTCCTGACCTGTTATAATTTAATACCTGCAATGAAAACCATGCTGGATGCAGTAGAGTAAGAGAGCAATCCAAGCCTGGTACTCTCCTAACATGAATGCACCCAAAGGCTTTCCACTGTTTATTGTCACTCATCCTTGGGGATACAGGAATTAATTCCAGCTGAGCCCAGACTCAGTTCCTCTTCAGGCCATCTCTGCAGGACAGGAGCAGCAGCTGCTGTGGCTTTTCTGCTTGGGGAAAGAATCTGGAGGGGACCATGGCACATGTCACATGTGGCCTTTCTAGTTTAGATAATTTGACAGTCATTCCTTTTTGTTTTGCAGACTGGTAGTTGTGTGTAGGAAGAACTGTAGTGAGTTTGGAATATTCATGAACAAAACTGCTGCAAATGGGTAGGAATTAGGTGATGTCTATTCCTCTGAATTAAAGCTAGGAATTTCCTTCTTCCCTGCAAGGGCATCGGGAGGGTTTATTCACCAAATTATGTCCAGATGCCTCAGTCTTAAAAAACAGCAATGCTATTATTTTAATTCTAGGTCTCTATTGATTATTGACTATTGAATTTTCTAAGCTGAGTGTTAATATTATTTCAAAAAATGAATGCATGTAAGTTTTAGGAAAATTCAAGTTTCATTGGATGACATGACTTAGAACTTCAGATCACAGTGTACAGTATAGGCATGTTTTTGTTAATAACATTTCTGTAGGAAACTGTACTGAAATATTGTATTAATGGCTGTTATTATAGTTAAGTTGAACAGGAAGACCACGTCCTATTCTGGATATATTTTTGATTATTCCAAGCTTTTTTCCTTAGTAAACTTGATGAACTTTAACCTACTCAGAAGGAGAATATATAAATCTAAAAGGGAATTTTATCTTCTGCCCACTGCCTTCCCTTTTCACCAGCATTTAATGAGTCAGTGCTCTGTCACCAGTTATAAAGGGAGGTATTTTTCTTCAGTTATTGAGAGCTGGAAAGCAATATAATCTTCCTAGTAAGAGTAACGCACAGGTTAGATTATTTATGGAGTCCTTATAAAGTAACAACAACAAAAAAAATCAATAGCTTTGTGCATGAGTGATTTCAGTTTATTAATTTCTTAAATATGGCACAATCTGTTTAAATCATATTTTATAAAATCTTCAAATAACAAATGCAAACTTCTGTAGTATTTTTATTTTTAAGACTAGATGTTTTTAAATGGTTTTATAACTTAATTTATTTTCAGAGTTTTATTAGAACTTAGAAATAACATTTCCGTAAGGAATTATGTTATTGCTCCTAAATGTAAAATCTGCATAATACAGTGCAATATGTTAATTTGTATGAACTGTATCTTTTTTATAAGGTTGATGACATAAAAGCGGCTATGACAGAACTGAAGAAAAAAAAGATACGAATATTGAGTGAAGAGCCAAAAATAGGTGCACATGGCAAACCTGTGATTTTTCTTCACCCTAAAGATTGCCATGGAGTCCTTGTGGAACTTGAGCAAGCTTGAGCTGCAATATTCATAAATAAAACAATAGAAGAGTTGTGAAGTTCCTGAGCTGGTGCCGGGAATATTGATGTGGTATTCAGTCTTTACAAGTTCATTGTAGTTCCCATGAATTAAATACAGCTTTTGAGAAATAGTGCTACAGATTTAGGGTCTGTCTTTGTTGTTGTTGATCTGATTTTCAGAATTAATATGTTGGCATTTCTTGAATTCTCTGTGATTCTAAACACAAATACATGGGCTGAGTTACATATGTACCATAGTACATTATGTTTTGTTGCCTGTTTGCAGCATGATTTTACCTCTGTAGCCACAGAAACTATAGAGTTTCTAGGTCAAGCCACATTATTTTGCTCTACATTTCAGAGCAGGGACCCACTTCTCAGTGACAACAGTATAGCTTACACATTTTCTTTAGAAATAAAGGAAAACCAAACATGGTGTTTTCTCTTTTCACCATTCACCATCTGTGCTTCATACTGATTGATAGGTTCATTGGCAATTAAAAAATCCATATATTATTGTATGGCTGTCTGCAATCAGTGAGTAAGTTTTTCTTGGCATAACAATTACTGCCAAGGAAGTTACCATGCATAAATCATCATTTAGTTGTTTTATGAACTCTGTGGATATGCAGGCAATGCAAGAAGAGAACCTGAAAAATTATCTGCCTGACATATATTTCAGACTTTAATGCACTTATGGCATTTTAGTTTTTTCTTTTTTAGGGCTTTCTTGATTTTTTTTTCCCAAGCTTTATCCATAGAAGGACATCTTGAAGAGACATGAACAAGCAGCGATTAACCTTTTCACTTACTTTACAAATACAGTTTTCCTATGCAGAAGCACTTAGAAAATCAGTGGCAAACACATACCACGTAAGTCTTGCTTCTGTACACGGTTGATAACATTAAAGACCATGCCAGCATGCTGATGTCACAGGCTGCAGGCACAGTTTTGTTAACTTCTTAATGGACAGACTTCACTTGATTGGTGTATATTACCCAAGCAATTTTTTCCCGATACTTTCTTTTATAGGTTTTTTTGGCATTTCAGCTGTAGAAATGGAAGACTTGCTATTTCTCTAGTTTTCTCAAGCCTTAAAAAGTCATACTTTCCTAGCTTAACTACAATCTGAATTTTAAATTTTCCTACATCCTTGCATGTACAGTAAGAACCTCCAGCTTGATACGAAGATCATTTTAGTCTAGGCAACTTTTTACTTAATGGAATTATTTGCAATGTGTGACATGTTTGTCAAATATGATGTTGACCTGAGATTTAAAGGTTGACTGAGATGTTTTTAAAGACATTGATACATCCTCATGAATTTTACTTCTGAAAAAGTCTCTACAAAGCCTGGGGTTTTTTAAACAAGATAGTTTTGTACTCAAATGCTCCTTCTGTCATATTTTAAGAAAAACACAACCTTCCACAGGGTTCCTACATTTCATCAAATCACTATTTAGAGGATAGTTTGTGATCTAAATTCTAAACTGTTTAAATTTAGAAATCCTAAGGCTTATGATGGAAACACAGAATGATTTAATATTCCTGAAATATGATTCGGCCATTCTAGGAGACATTCTATGAGCAAAGCTGCTTTTGTTTTTTCATTCTGTCAACGACAAGGGGGTACTTTTTCTGCAAAACCAGCATAGGAATGCCATTACTAGAAGCCTCACTGGTTGAACAAAGTAATTGAACAGAAGTCTTTAAACCAAATACCCTTAGTTTGGTGCAACAGAAACAGTCCTCCCATGGTTCATTCTCCATTTCTTTGTCCTGTCTGAAGGAGATGGACTTTTGTGTATGAATCTATCTATACACTCAGAGTAATAGCTTGAGGTAGTACTAGAGAACAGAGATTTTTGAGTAAACAACACTTGCTCCACCTGCTGATTGTGCTCCCTGTCTTACTAGCAGAAAGAGGCTTGTAATACTTCTTAGCTAGTAATCAGCAATTTTCCTGACTGACTGATGTGGGATTGCCCAGCTCTAAGTCAGCTGATGTATTTTATTCATCATACCTAAGTGGTGTTCCTATCTCACTCACAGTTTATACCTTTCTTCTGACTACTTCAGAAGGTGGAAGTCAAGATATGAAACCCCCCCCCACACCCCCACAGCCCCACAAGAGAGAGTTTAGGTCTGCAAATGAGTCTGTACCCAAATCTGGATCATGTTCTTACAAGCTTTTATCTTGGATGGGATCAGACCCCCTTACTTGTCTGGGTGTGCACTAAAGGACAGGAGAATTTCCCCCTCTGGAGCTATAGACTTGGAGAATAGCCAAGGGAGCTGGACAGCTACAGGATCTGAAGACAGCTACAACTGAGAGGTTTCCTGTTCATAAGCTTAACTCCCTTAGACTTCAGTAGGATCAGAATCAGCCCCTATTAACTGTGTAGTTCTTCACCTTAAGGCAGGCAGCCTTCAAAAGTCGTCGTTCTGACTTGCCAAGGGGTTGGGACAGGGCTTACATACATGGGCCTTACTCCTTGTCATTGCCATGATGACAAGAGGGGAGTAACATCAAGAAAAACAGTGGAAATTCAGGGATGGAAACTGAGGAACAAGAGAACTGTGATTTGCTCCTTTTAGTGAAGGGACATTTAACAATTCACCCCTGTTGTACCATTATACAACTCCTGGGAAGAACAACAGTGATTCAGATAACTGGAGCCTGATTATCTTGGAAGGGAATTAGGCTTTGACAGAGTTTCTTCTTCTTTATTTTTTTGTCTGTTTGGTGGCTTTTTTAAAATAGCAAAACCTTCTTCTCTTATAATGTCAAGCTTGTCAGAAGATGAAGTGTTAATATTTTGCCAGTAAATTTTCTCACGCTTGTGCCATTTGTCAAGTGCAAGTTCCCTGTTCCAGTCTCTCCATGTGCCTTTTTTCCCCTCTGAGCTGAAGCATGTTCCCATTTTATGCTGCCTAAGGCAGACAAGACACATTTTTCTGGACTCCATCAACATTACTCAGGCAGCTAAAGAGCTCATAATTAAATGATGCAAAATATCTTTTTTTACTTCCTCTCTGCAACCCTCAAGTCACTCCTAGGTGGGAGGAGAACAGGCTGCAGAATGAATCCCATTCCTTATGATGAGACAAACCTAGAAGCAAACTTAAAAAGCTGAGAAAAGAACTAACTGCATGCTGTTTAAAAGCTAACCTTACAGTTTTGCAATTCTGCAAAAACTCCAGTCCTGGCATGCTTATTCTGAAATTAATGCACCCAAATTTCATTCTGAATGCAGTTGCTTTCATTGTTACCGTATCAAGCTGAAGTCTCCTAGAAAGACCATGAAACATGGAGATGTTTACATTATCTAGTTGAGGTACTTACAGTAGGAGCTTTGATTGATATCCTTCATTTGATTCTGTCCTTACAAGGAATTCTTCCTGTAGTGATCTGATATGGGTTTGTTGGACTGAAGAATCCTTAATTAAGAGAAAAACTCAGAATTAATTGTTTCAATACTCAATTCTTTTACCAAAGCAGTTGCCACTTTGGCCAAATTATGAGTCTGTCAAGCAGAATAAGAAGATAATCAAGTTCAACTAAATAATTAATATGAAAATGGAAACTAACAAGTATGTATAAATTAATCAACCTAGTGTTGACATTTTACAATGGAAGACCTCAGCCTCTTAGGAATGCAAAATCTGTCACCTTTGATAAGCATTTCCAAAGCACTTTGAACATTTTATGAAATATATATTTATCTTATTGTGAAGAAGGGATGTTTGTATCCTGTATAATCCTTAAATATCTATAAAATTATGTCAACTGTCTCTTTTAATGTTCATTTGCACTGCCTTATATGTTGTTAGAAAGCATTGCTAACTGCAAAGTTTACAGCATAGATTCACAAATGAGGAAGAGTTCTCTCATATTAAAGTAATGATACATTATGAAGTATTTTCTGACTTTTCTAGATCTAATCTAAAGTGGCCTTTCAACTGTTACACTTTGCAAACACAAAAATAGCAAATAGGTTCTAAAGTCTTCTATGAAGTAGGTCTGTGTTGAAGATTTTTACTTTTTAACATTGCAGTTTTTTCAGTAATAAAGACAGGTTTAAAACATGATTTAAAGTTCTGAAGTAATTTGTAACTGCAGGTACCCTGAAAGCATATGTGATGATGTACAATTTGCATGAAATAAGGGGAATATCCAACTCTGCGCCCATGGCTGGCTTTCATGGAAATGATTATTTCCAGAAATTGAAGAGTAAGACAGGTATATTCTTGGACTGGTATCATGCACCCTATTTTTACCTTCCATTTTGGTATGTAATTTTCTATAATAACCATCTGTCTGAGTCACTGTCTCCAAAGTGATGTGGAGGGAGAATGTTTGTTAGAAATTTAAATTTAAAAAGTTAAAAAAATATACCCCAGTCCCTTCGGGACCCCTGAAGTCTTTGAGAGGTCAATTGTAGTAAAATACTTGCAGCTGCAGTAACTTCAAAAATAAAACACCTGCCCTATTGTGCTGGAAGTACTGCTTTTGGTATGTTGATAGAGAAAGTGAGAATTATGTATATGAGGCTCTTCCATCAAGTTAACAATTTTGAGAATTAATAATACGAATTAAAACATCATTTGCCAAATGTTTGAACAACCCATCTACAGATTATATCTGCAGATACACTGCAGTTCTGTGTAAAACATACATACGTTACAGTTTGGGTCATGTTTTGAGTTCTCATTATCTTCAACAGAAAACCAAAATCAGTCAAGTAATTGGGATGTAGAAAGGGACAGATGGGAAAAGTCACCATAGAAAACCATGACAGAAAATAGCCTCTTAGTAGCAAATGGAGAGTCTTAAACAAAAATCTAAATAACTAAACTGAAAACTAAAAAAATGCCCACAAAATGGTGTTTCCATGAAGGGCCTTTGCATGTATATGGAATGTGCCTTGATGCCAACACCTGGTATAGCTACCCCAGGGCAAACAAACACATACTATGCTGAACACACAGCTATTACAGTAAACACTGATATCTAGCTGATTGGAATGCAGTATAATAACATTAGGACAGCTTTTCACTTCTGCTATTGTGGGAAAGATTAGCTACAATCTCTAATTCACATAATTATAATCAAAGCCTGCCACAATTGCCCTAAGATATGTGGTTTTTTATATACAAACTAGTCACTATCACCTAGCTGCCCTAGAAAGATCTAGAGGTTTCTAATAAAAGGCCTGAGGAACCAACTGTGTTTATCATTCACCATAAGAAATGTTCTTGGAGAAACCCCCTTCAGTGAGCTTTTAAGTAGTACATATTGAATGCTGCATTTTTAAACTTTAGGGATCTATATATTATCTGCACAAGGGCACACAAATCATGATTTGTTCTCATACCATATGATGGAACGTGACTGAGTCCAGTGCTGTCCCCTGCTGTAATGTTCAAACTTCTGGTGTTTGGGTTTTTGTTGCAGTGGAGCACCTCAAGCAACAGGGAGAGGTGAGGTCATTACCTAGCAGGATTACACGGCATTCAAGAAGGTAATTCGCAGAGATGCTGTGGACACTCAGAAAAAACCCCCTCAGCTCCGGCCCAGCGCTGGAGCAGGTCCCTGGGGGTACAGAGTGGCCTTGCCGAGTGTCAGAGCGGGACGCGGGTGTCCAGCAAACATCGCTGTGGGCAGCTGCTGCTCCAGGGGCTCGGGAGGGGATCTGGGGCCGGGGGCCGCGGCCTGCTCTCCTCAGTGCCCGCGTCCGGACACAATCCCTGAATGACAGAACTGTTCGGGCTGGAAGGCAGGGTCACCTGGAGCAGGTGACACGGGAACGCGTTCAGGTGGGTTCGGAATGTTTTCAGACAGGGAGACTCCACACCCTCCCTGGGCAGCTCTTCCAGCGCTCTGCTACCCTCAATGTGAAGAAGGTTTCACCTCATGCTGAGGTGAAACTTGTGTTTCAGTTTATGGCCATCGCTCCTCGTCCTGTCGCCGGGCACCACAGAGGAGTGTGGCACACGCGGAGCTGGCACAGAGCCGGGCCTCACGCTCTGGAAGCGGATCGCGGTCAAGTCAGTGCGTCCCGCCGAGCCCCGGGGCTGTGCGGGCCCGGGGCCGCCCCCCCGCTCCCCTCAGGGCCGTGAGGCGGCGGCGCGGGCGCTATGCGCCATGCAGGTTCCCGGGCGCTGGCGCAGGCAGGTTCCCGGGCGGGCCCGCCGCGGTGTGCGGCGCTCAGCAGCCACACAAAAGAGCGGCTGCGGCTGCGGCTGCCCCGCTGCCCGGGACCGGCCCCGCCGCTGCACCGCGGTAAGGACCGGGGGCGCAGGGCGGGGGGCTGACCGACCTACCGACCGACTGACTGCCGGCCGGGGTCGTCGCGGGCACCGGCGGCACTGTCGGGCGTGGGGCGGCAGCATCCCGCGGGTCCCCTCAGGGGAACGGGGAGCCCCGGGCGCGCCCCCAGCCCACGCCAGCACGGACGGTGGTCCCCTTGAATCGGGGCTGGGGCTGCCCTTCCCGCGAGCTGCCGCCGCCGCATCCCATCCTCATCTTCATCCCCATCTCCATCCCCATCCCCTCACAACCGAGCTGCCTGCAAGCAGACGGGGAGCCCGGGTGAAGGGGAGCCCCTGCGGCATGGCGGAGCGGCCGCCGCGGTGGCGATCGGTGGCGCGGGGCTCCGGCAACGAGGGCTGCCGCACGCCCGCTTGTCCCCGCTGTGCCCGGGGAGGCGCCGCCACCGCCCCCCTCCAGGCGAGGGAGAACCGGCGGCGATCCCCCGGACCGGGCTGCGGCTCCGCTCGGCTCCCCGGGGGCTGGGCTGCGGCTCCGCTCGGCTCCTCAGGGGCCGTGCAAGCTCCGAGCCCGGCCCGGCCGCTTCAGCCCCGCCGTGCCGGGACGGCGGCTCCGGGTAACGCGGGGACCGGCCGTGCAGCATCCGCATCATGTCAGCGTTTTGTGGGAGGGCGGGAGGCTTAAGTCCGTTTGTCTTAGTAAGAGTGAAAAGAAATGAGGAGCCCTCCTGTAATGCAGCACCGCTCGGAGTTTGTATTTGGTTCTGATTTCATGCCTCCGCTGTAGCAAAGGGATCAGAGCCTTTGATCTGCTCTTTTCCCGTTCCCTTCATCATGAGATCTGGAGGGAAAAGGGTGTTCAAATAAGAATACCTGATTTTTGTTGGGATAAACAGCATGAGATATTATAGCATGGTCTGTTTGCCTCTTATTGAACAGTTTTCTGAATATGTGTGTGTGATGCCTTGTATTGCCATAACAAAAGGGATGGGGGTGGGGGAAAGGAAGGGAATACTGCATTTAGAGCTGCATCTTGGAAAGTCAAAGACTGCCTTATTTTGCCTCAACTGGCAATCTGTGCTTTCAGATTTATGTACTTTGCATCCTCTGTGTCTCTTGTTGGTTGTTGCATGCTAGTGAGGACGTACAAGAAAAGAAATTTAAATAAGAGATCATACAACGTGCATAGTACAGAGTAATGTGCATTGCAGTGATGTTTAAGAAAATTCTGAAATTACTGTGACCAGTTTGGAAAATGCAAGTAATGTTTTCAGTTGCATTACGTGACCAAGGCCACCCTATAATCTCCCAGGAGGGGCTAGGAAATCTGTTTGCAGAAAAGGTATTTATCTATTATGCCTGTTACCCAAGAATCCCTCATTACTTAATGAGTAGAACTGAAAAAGAGAAAAAACTGCTATCATAGTTTTTTGTGGTTCTGTGTAAGCCATAGCATCTCCAATATAAAATACTTTTAAAGGGGAGGAATTTTAGTTTAAGTCCTTGTTGCCACTTAAGATAAAATACAGTATGTGCAGGTTGTATTTGAGAAGCACAAGACTGACATTTATGTTAAAGCATAAGACAGCAATCTATCATTGTATCATCCCGGTTCTTCTGCATATGGGACATACAAGATGAAAGAGCTTTTCTTTCATCTGTTGTTCTACGAGTACTAAACTGCTGAAGTTGAAGCCACTGTCCTTGGTCCACTTGGGGCTTATAGGATTTCATGCTGCAGAACTGTCCTTATAAACCCTGATTGTCAGAGCTTCTAAATTCTCTGATAGTTTAGCTCTTATCTGCACTTGGAAATATCTGAAGCTATTTTTAAAAATGCATCAGCAGCTACATTATTGCTCCCTCTTGATCCTCTGATAGTAAAGGAAAAGTGTTCTTGCAAAGGCCATAGATGCTTAGCGCTTTTGGTCAAACTATTACAGTTCTAAGGAGGAATCTCTAAAAGCATATTTCATGCAGTTACTTGATTAATGCCAGTTCAGGTTGGGGACTGGACATGAATTTAAACAAGCTGGGTCTTTAAAAAATGACCTTTGCTTAAGGCTGTGAACATGAGAAACCACTTCAAGAAGCATAATTTTACCATCTCTCCAGCTGTTCTGATAAGAACATTTGCTATGAAATAATTTGTGAAAATATCATGGTTTAAACATAGTTCAGTTTGTATTCCTGTGCTGAGGGTGGAGAAATCAGCTAGTGACCTGTTCCAAGCTACCAGCTCACAGAGAGAAATATGGAGGATTCTGGTTTTGTTCAGAACAAAATCTTGGTTGTAGCCTTTGAACACATCAGGCTTTAGGTGCTTTTGCAGACTTTTTATATCCATTCCCCTTGTAATGTATGTTTAAATAAACAAGGCAATTATTTCACACTTTAAGCACTGCAGTGGTAGAGGCCAAGGAGTAGCCCTGCCAAAAAGACCCACAGGTCCTGGGGAACAGCAAACTGGACATGAACCAGCCACATCCCCTGGCAACAAAGATCGCCAGGAGCAGCCTGGTCTGGATGAGCAACAGTGCAGCCAGAACATCAAGGGAAGTGATTATTCCCTTCTGCTCAGCACCCAGTAAGTCAGATTTATAACCCTGTGTCCAGTTTCGGTCCCCCAGTACCAGGAAGATATTAAAGACCTGGAGTTCTGCAGAGGCTACTGAAGTGGTTGGAGCAGGAGGCTGAGCTCTGTGAGCAGGGGGTGAGGGAGTGGGACTTGCTCAGCCTGCAGAAAGGGAGGCTTTGGGGGAACCTAACAGCAGCCTTCCAGGCCTTATGAAGAGTTACTCAGGGAACTGGAGCCAGACTCAACACAGTGGCATGTGCCAAAGAATGAGAGACAAAAGGCATATGTTGAAATAAAGGTTCAGACTAGATGCAAGCGAAATATTTTGTTCCACAAGGACAATTATACATGGAGACAGGTAGCCCAGAGAAGTTGTATGGTCTCTGTTCTTGAAGGTTTTTAAGACCAGACTGGACAATTTGCTCAGCAAACTGATCAGGGCTCACTGCTGACCTTGGTTTGAGCAGAATGTTGGACAAGAGATCTCTGACATTCTTAACAACTTGAACTGTTATGATCCTGTTTGTGCCTATCTGTACATGATACAAGAAGCAGACATGTTTCCAGAAGTCAGATTTTTTAAGAAAGATTTAGAGCTTCCATTCTAGGACTAATCCGTGCATCTCAGTGAAGATGGAATACAGTATCAGTATGGTACATTGACCTCTATTACCTACCTGTGAAACAGTACATTACATTAATACAAACTAATACCTTACTATAAGCCTCCCAAGGAAGAGAAATATTTGCTCTCTTTACTATCTGCTTGAAATAAACAAAAAGAAGAGCGTGCTACTTGAAAGCAAGAGCTTTTTCTGCGAGGTATCTTTTGGCACTAGTATGAGGCAATTAAATCCTTGCAACATTTGTGCAAGAGATGTAATGGTAGTTGTTACATCTGGAGAAAATAAAGCACTGATGCAGTCATATGAGCTTCACAAGTTAAGAGAAAGAAATGAAAGCAGAATTAAAATTCACTGGTTTTTAGACACTCAGAAAACTTGCAGTTGCTGAGTCAAATGCTCATTATTAGTACTTGCAAATGCTTTTTGTCTACTGGGAAGAGTATTACATGTAAGTTTTTTTTTTTTCCTGAGGACCCATGAGAGCTGCATGAAAAGCAGCTCAGGAGAGCACCATGTGATTGGTGAAGTGTGTAGTGCTTTAGGCTTGTGCTGTCTGCAGGAGCTGAACATGCACCACTTAAGCTTTGTCCTGGCATCCATGAGAAGAGGACTTTCACTTGAATTCTCAGTTGTCTGAACTTAGGTCTTATCTTGGCTAACAATACTATTTTTTGGAAGGAAGTCTTTGCAACTGGTAAAAATGTACATGGATTGAACTGTTTGTTTCTGATGCTGGTAGGTAAATGCTCTGTCACTTGAGTATATGACATTCCTTTCCTTTTTTGTTGCAGTACTTACTGTCTTCATTCACATACTGCAGCAGAGGAAGGTGATTTGCACTTCAAGAGGAGTAAGTTAAAGCTGAGCAAAGACTGGTATGGAAAACTCTGGGATTAATAGGTGCTTCCACCTAAGCCAAAGAGGAAGAACTAGAAGCCCTGTAGGTAGGGATGACAAGGAAAAAGTGTCATTGTTCTCAGATAACAAGGTTACATGAAATATGCTGGAGATGCATACTCTGAAGTATACTCATGCATGAAGGGATCATTTTCTTTTGAAATAGAAGGAAATGAAGAGGAAAAGAAAGCTGGCAAAAAGGTATACAAAATATGTCAGTTAGAACCAATATGAGGTTTGCAGTCTAGATAAGGATTTTCAAATAGTGGTACTTCTGCAATGCAGACATCCACTGATACCAACCCAGGCTTCCAGTGGGAGCTGCATGAGGAGTATCTTGGGATAGTTGTCTGATCTGAATTATTAAGATGAAGTTTCCTTCAGAAAATAGCCCTTCTGGTTACAGGCTTAATAATGAAGATTCAGCCACATAGAAGTAATTTGTTATTGCTTTATTACTTAAGAGGCAGATTGAATTTTTCCATTCTATTAATTGAATGAAGGAGTTTTTGAACTTTGTTTTGTGCATTGACATTAGGAATATTTGTGAGCATGTCACCAATTTGCATTATTTCCAGATTGCTGTTGTATCCTTTACTTTCTGAGAGATCCTCTTCACAGATGCAGTTCTCAGCTACAACCTTTGCAGTTCCTCTTCCCAAGTCAATTGTACAGTAACCCTGATAATTTCTGAAGGAGCAAAATCCTTTTTATTTCTGAAATACTCTCCAAGAGAGACCTGACCTTGCAAGTTTTTCTTGTGCATGTATTCTACCTTTGTGTTAAGGGTTCACAGGATCTGACACTAGAAGATTTAGTGTAAGATTTATTTTATTTATTGATTTAATGAAGATTAAATGTAAGACAGAAAGATTTAGAAGTCTTTCACCTGAGTATAGAGGTTAGATTTAGCTAAGAATTCATAATGTGGTTATAGCAGGCATGTGTACTTCTTCCTATATTAAATGTACAAAACCAGCAACAAACAGTTCACAATGCAAATAATAGCTCTGTAACAGTAACCATGAGTGCTCTGGTGCGGCTGCAGACCTAGATTTGACCACTGGAGTCCAAAATTCCAAGGGATGTTATCTAACATGGGAATGTGTGGTGAGAAGCACAAGTTCCATAGGGACAGCACCTATCTCAGGAGTACTGTAAGAACCTCCCAGGAGGAGTAGCTGTGTTTGGCACTCAGGTTCAGTGAAGTAGCTGATGTTTATGTGAAGAATAAGAAAAAAAATAATATTCCCACAATGCCATCCACATCTTTACTGCCTTTGTCCCCTACCCAGAAACGAAGGTGCTTGGGTGGACTCTCTGTCACCCAGTGTGCCCTTCAAGATCAGAAGTGTTAGTTAACTCTGCCTTTTCCTGCTCCAGCAACATGATAATATATGCCTGAGTTACTGGATTAATTGAAGAGAATGACTGTTGCACAGACCAGATTATGTTCTAGAATTACACAGGATTTTAATTCTTTGTCCGAGTCACCAAGAGTGAAATGATGTCAATAAATTGATGTTACTCTCAAGAATGACTGAAACAGACAAGCTACCACAAAAAATTATTTCAATGCAAGGGCAAGTGTACCCTTTTGGTGTAGTCAAATCTTAAAATAGGTCTCAAAACTCATGCTCTGAAAGCTGAGAAATGCATTTTCAACACATCAGGGGGAGTGCATGGAGATGGAATTGCTTGTTTCTCATGCAGAAGCAAGGCTGCTTCAGAGCTGCTATGCTTCTCAAATCCATACCAAATCTCTCTCCTGGGACTGAAATCTTGTATTAAACACTGTTACTAAACATATCCTTTCTTCTTTCTTTTCTTTTTCTAATCTGCTGCTTTTGTGTCTGGTAAGGATGGCCATTCTGACTGGTACCAGGTTTCACATGGTTGCTGTGCTATCTTGAGTTTCAAAGACCACTATAGCTACTAAGAGATGAATAATCATGAAGGCACAGTTGCACAAAGAACAGAAATATTTCTGCTTTCATAAAATGATCCAGTGTAGGAAAGAAGCAGACTTGCATGGTTCCAGATTCTTACTATGCAGCATAGCACGTTGTTGCCATGCCACCAGATTGCTTGCCTTGATATTTAAATTTGCCATCAGATTTGTATTTAAAAAGAATGAACTGTTAATAGCACATTAAAATATAAAATAACCTGATAAGACATAAGCCTCATCACCAATTTGTTCATGGTTATTTGGCCTTTACAGATTTTGATTTTCTTTCCTAAATAAACCCCACCATCACAACAAATCTCAGATATGAACGAACCAAGAAAATATGGGAAGGTTCTGTTTGGGAGTGCAATAAACATTTATATCAAAGGAGGAAGATTAATTATAGTTTCCATACTTAAAAAAATATCCATTTTGCCTATCTTACTTATAAGTGCCTCTTGCCATCTTTTGTCCTCTCCAATTTAACACGACAAAGGGAAATCAGAGTATGATGATTTTCTTGTTATTGATATATTGTGGAGGAGAAAGGAACATTATTTCTATATATGTGTGTGTGTGTGTAGGTATATATAAAATGTCCTTTGGGCACAAAATCTTGTGTTACTGGAAGACAACTCTTGATTAGAGATAAGGCAGCTTTAAAAAGAAACTTATCCCTGTGATATTCTTAGCCAGTCAATCAGTGTGGCTTTAATTATGTAGAAGTATTTGACATGTTATGGCCCAGGAGATAAGAGCTTTTGCATACTAGATGAATGAAAGGGAAGGAATTCTGTTGGTGACTAGAAATCCCATGCTCATTGCTGCATTAGAGACATAAAATGAGCAGGGAAGGGAATGCTGCCTAGTAAATAGTAATTTGCATTGTATTGTTGATTCCAGGATTATGAAGGTTGTTGGTGGCAGAATTCTTCATTTCTGGCTAATGACTACTTGCTTTACTGATGGAAAAGTTGCCATGAAAATACCTGTGTAGTATCAGGAATGTGCCTTTAAGTTAGTTGTGTTGGTGGGAATTTTTTTGTTTGCTTGGTTTTTGGTTTGGTTGATTGGCTTTTGTGTGTCTGGTTTTTTGTATTGTTTTGTTTGGGGTTTTTGTTGTTTTTGTTTTTTAATAATTAAGGGGTTTTCTTTATATTTTCAGTGGTAGGTGGAAGTCTGTTTTCACCAAGTAAAAGGTATCTGTTGTAATACTTGTTTTCAGTACTTGGAAAGAGGCCACCTTAAGGTTATTCCACACCTATCTGCAGTGATAATAAATGATCTGTACAGCATGTGTTTAATTTGGTATTTCTCCTCCATTTATAATTCAACTCATATGCATCATAACTGACCCACCAACTAACACGTAATGATTTGGGGGGAAAATAGAGGGGAATTATTTATTACAGCACCCCTATACCTTTGCAACAGTATTATTTTCCTTCCTGTGCATATATCTATATTTGTTTTTAAAGTTTTAATCACAATTCAGTAAAATACCTGTCTTATTCTTGAGCCAACATTGATTTAACTTAGATATGTTAACATTTCTTAGTGTAGGGAGTCTTATGATATTTCATGGTTTAGTTTAGGCTCCAGCTGTTGCTGTGTGATAATCACAGCTTTGAGCTTATACTCACACAGGCTCCAGGAATTAAGAAACTATGAGTGTGTACTTTAAACATTTGTGGACAACATGATACCTTTAATTCTGGAGTTCTTGTGATTGGCAGTTCTACAGCAGTCGTATTAGAAACAAGTTCCTTAATATTAACCTGCAGCTGTTTGAATGAACTAAGCTTGAGTAACTGGCTTTCTTTCTGATGGTACTTAACATTGTTATAACCACTCCTGATAAGTATAAACAAGCCAAATGTCATCCAGAGTTTCTGAACCAGCTGTTTTATCAGTAAATAGTCCATGGTGTTACATACTTTCCTCTAGTCAATGATATTTCTATTTAAAGTGGTAATTAAGTAATGTAGCAACCTACTTCAGTACTGGTAAATCCCATTGGAAGATTGGGAAACAAAAGCTGTTTATTACTGCTCTAAGTTTCCCACCCTCCCCATGCCTTGGCACAATGGGTCTTGTTTCTTGACAGGATGAAATCCATATTGTCTTTAAGATGTTATCTCTGTACAAATCAGGTAAACTCCTGACTAGCTGTGGCTGCCAGCTGCGGTTGACCCTGACTGGCTGACAGCTTGCATCATGTTGGTCACACTGACACGTGGACTGGCAGCTCCTCAGGCTGACCCTGTGCAGTCCTTGCTCCCCCTTCCTCCAGCCTCGGAGGCTCAGCAGGCTGGTTCCTGTGTCACAGGACCATCCTGAGGGACCCTCACGCATTGTAAGGACAAGCAATGGGGGAAATTCCTAAACAGTAAAGTTTGAAGTTTACCATACATGTGGAACTTAAGTAAACACCATAGTAGCATCCTGAATGAAATGGAGGTGAGTAAAAAAAAAAGATAAAAATCTATTGTAGTGGAGCCTATGGGCCAACCAGATGTCTAGGCCCTCTTGGTGGAAAGCATTTAGAAGACAGGAGGAGACTGTCTTTGCTCAAAAGACTGACCTGTCTAAATAGGCCTCACAGTTCAGTATCTTCTGTTTAAATTAATCTGACAGAAGAAAAGAATAGTGTACCAGGCCAACATAACCTCATATTATGGTAGCAGAACATTGTGAAACATTGGATTTAATCAATAACACGCAGACCAAACATTTACTGAGAACCTGAATAATAGGTATGTCTGTAATTATCAGAGAATATAACTTAAATGTACCTAACTGGAAAATCTGAATTTGGTTCTGCTATTTAGTTGAATTTTGCTGTTAGCCTTCTTGCTGATTTAAACTATCAAGATAAAAATAATTATCTTTATAGATTAACATATTAAATATTTTGCCTATGTAAATATGAATAGCATGTGGATAAAAAGTTCTCTGCTCTGGAGACTATAAAAGGATGGCTTTCCAGTTATTTTACTATTTTCATTGTTGCTTTCTTTACTAGTACTGTGTCACTGGGGTGGGGGTGGGAGTGGGGGTGTGTTTGATTTTTAAACAAACTCCCCAAAGTCTGCTTTATTAATTTTTCAGCTGTAGACTTACAGATTTTTAAGCTCTTTGTGGCAGGGATGTCTGCAGAATACTTAACATGATGAAATCTTGGTTAATGAACTTTTCCACAACAGACATAATTTAGGATTTATTTGCCCCCAGTTGAAAGTTGTTACTAGAGCAAAAACAAGATGAAGAATTAAACAGAAAGGAAAATATAATGTAACTGTTCAGGGTTTCCATCTGGTGAAGGGGCTGATATCAGGAGGCACAGAAGTTGATTTTACCCTGGCAATGCTAGGCTACATAGGATGGTACAAGGTTGGATCCTGCAGGAAAGCCTCCTAAGTGCCTGTCAATCCAATGGGAGAGCCCAGGAAAGGTGCACACAGTGTTGGGTAGTTGTTTTACAGTGTGGGCAATATCTATTGTTAAGGGACTGTGGCATATCTTTAAGTGGCTGGAAGTTGACCTTTGATTTGAACTGGGTGCAGCTCAAGCATCTCTCAAGGCTTCAATTTTGCTATGAGCTGCAGCCTTCCCTGCAGTGCTCCTGTCCCCAGGAATGTCCCACAGCCCCAGCAGGACTATGGCTGCCCATTGCTGCAACACAGGAACTTCTGGTTACCACTAGGAGACTGCCATGGGGTAGTTGTTTAGACCATAATAATTAAGCTTAGAAAGGTGAAACAGAGTTGACAATGATAGAAAAATAGAAATTGTTCCAATTGATAGAGGAATTAGTCTACATTTGACTTTCCCAATGAGCACAAAGTTATATAATTAGTAGTCTCTAAGGATCATATTCTGCCAGCCACAATACTTTGTGTCATATATCTATATATTGATGCAACTGTAGACATTACATACTTTAAACCAGATACTAAAATTTATATACCTGTTGCCTTGAGCATCAGTTGGAGACAAACCAGTCTATATATGAACAAATAATGTAATTACTAAATAAGTCAGCAAGACTCATACTGCCATTCACATTCTTGCCTCAGTAGCTACTTACTGCATTTAGTGATGAGAGATGCAGAGTTCTGAATTGGAAATAACTACAAAATAGACTGACCCACAATGTACCAATGTGATGCCTCAATGATTTTTCAACTGTTTCATCTTTAAAGGAAAAATGCTAGTTCTTGAAAGTATTAGCCAAGTGCATAGGTACATTTACTGAGAACCTAGGAAATGCATGCTCATTTAAATGCATTATGCAAAACTTTATCTTACAACAAATGGAATAAAACGCTGGGGAAATTCTTGTTTTCACACTAGCTTTTTAATATATCTGTTTCTAAAGATACTGGAATATTAGAGAATATTATTCCATTAATATTCCCCTAGTCCTTTGCTAGCCAATGTGCCAGATATGGAGCATGAGGCTTCCAGTGGGTAGGTGTTTTCCATACTGCTGCCCAGCTATAACCTTGGGGTACAGCAGCCTTGCACTGCAGCACTAGAGCCTTTTCTCCAATAGATCTGCTCCATAGAGGCTTTTTTTCTGTGTAATGTCATTATTTTACATGCTGCAGTTAAGCCAGCTGCAGTCAAAACCTAATCTCTTGTTTAGGCCAACTGTAGATCTAATTAACCCTGCTGACACTGCATCTTATTCAATCACAGAGTACACTTCCACCATGAGAATGGCTGAAACTGTATTAATACTTTCTAGAATATTGTCTAACAGTGAGTTTTCAGTGTTCTCCCTGTTCTGTGCTGTACTGTTGCCTGCTTAGCCTGTCAGTTACTGATAGGGAAAGTCTGTGTACCTGTGTGTGAAGAAAAAGAAGCAAAAAATCAGCCCCAAATGCAGGCTAAACTCGCCACATAATATTTTGACAGACCACTAGAACTCTCAATGTTCCCATCTCTGGCAGAGCACATGATGGCAGAGATAGCCAGCTATCATCTTCTGTGCTTTCATGAAGCTAATGAGCATGGAGGATTGACATGCACACAGTCCAAGATTATTCAAGAGACTAAAAAGATACAAATAACATAGTATGAACTGCCAAAGGCTCATGCCAATCTGGTCTACCATTTCTGCTGGAATATTTCTGTTTACTCTTATTTTCATACTGACAATATTTCAGCTTTATCAGACACCTGTAGAGAGTGGGATCTACTGTCTCAATTGAAACAGTTGCTCTTCCCTATAATGACTTGGCAGAAGTGAGATGAACATTCAGTTTTCATCATGAAGGTCCAAAGGAAAATGAATGCTTCCTCAGACCTTCAGCAGGCTGAACTGTGGTCAGAAGTTATTAATTTATGGGGTATCATCTCCCAGAATCAGACTTTAATCCTACAGATTCTGTTACGTTGTTACAGAAATCACATAAAATCAAGATGCTTTTTTCCAGAGATGGCCAGAGACTTTAAGAAATATTAAATCCCTTGATTTTATTACCAGAACCACCCAAGATAGGGAATAAACTTAAGGGGCAAACAAAGGGATTGCTTTGTTCCCCTGCTTTGTCTGATGAAGCTTAGGTCTTCAGTTTTCAACAACTTCTCCAACTAGACAAGCTCCACATGCTTCTTTTCTCCTTTACAAGCCATTAGGATCTAATTGGATAAGACTTTTGCATCAGAGCCTAGACAGATAATGATGCCTCACTTCCTAACTGTAAGCAGAGCATTTTAAAAAGATTTAATACCTACAGTTCCAGCACAGAAAAATCTGTTAAATAAAGAATTTCACTTGAACTTTGCCTGCAGATTTCTTGAAAAGAGTTTTTCCACCTCTACTGCAAAACTTTTTCAAACTAGAGTAGACAGTTGGGACAGGCCAAAGTCACATTTTTTCAAAGAATCCTTTAAATGCAGGCTAATTGCATATTTTATTTCATCCAAGATGATTGTTGTTTTTTGCTTTATGTAGCATCAGAAAGAAATGAAACTTTGAAATCTTCTGCTTAGGCAATGAAGATACTGAGGGAAAAAAGAAAGAAAAAAAAATCAGCTCAGTTCTCCAGAATAAAAGAACACTGTCTTTGGTATTGCAATTTCACAGATAGAAATCTGCATAGACTAGTCTGTTTATCTGCTCAAAGCTCTTTACATAACTGGCACTTTGTCATCTTCTGTCTATAAATTATAGGCAGTCATTGCTGGAGTGTCTGACTAACCAAGCATGGAGTTTGCTGCTTTGCATATAAATGTAGTTACAGTCCAGGATCTATGTGAACATAAATACAGACATGAAGGCATTCCTGCTCTTGAGCTTGATACCAGAAACCCCCCGCCCTTAATGCCGTACATCTGTGGGTGCTGGTATAAATATCAAGCAGATAATGTCTTTGGTTCCTTTAAAATGGAATGATGGAAATTGATTTGGGAGAAAGATGTGAGTGCGTAAATCACATCAAACCAAATACAGGTTGTTACATGAAATGGGCAAATTAGGTAACAAGTTTTGTGTCAAGTGTTTTTCACTGACTTGGTGAAGAGAAGACTTTTTTCAAATGTTATTCTTTGTATTGATAATACACTAGTAGAGAGTTTGCATCTCAGAAAACTCAGTCTGGATCAACCCAATTTACATCTTTC
Source organism: Chaetops frenatus (assembly GCA_013400775.1). Taxonomy (NCBI): domain Eukaryota; kingdom Metazoa; phylum Chordata; class Aves; order Passeriformes; family Picathartidae; genus Chaetops; species Chaetops frenatus. The sequence continues at coordinate 95,546 of VZTR01021384.1, read as the reverse complement.
CTAGTGTGACTCTACAGTAACATCTGAAAATAGATCCTTAAATAGAACAGGAAATAGGCTTTATCTAAATATTCACCTTACTAATTAATTCTTCCTGATAGAGTTATAAGGTCCTAGTCCTTGAGTATACAGAGCGTGTTACAGCTGCAAGATTTAAACATCTGTGTAAGTGCATGGTACTTTTTTGGAAAGTAAAAGTTCTGTCTGTACAACCAAAACTCAAGCTGCAGAGAACCACACTGCAAAGGAACTACAGCATCCTAACTGTAAAACTCCACCTACCCCAACTGAGGATAAACGATGATATCATTACTTAAAATATACTGGTTACTGTGGATGATCCATCCATAGCTGATTGCTTCTTTTTAATGGCATTAAATAATGTGCTGAAATTTTCATTACAAATTGTAGGATGCTAGGCTATTTTGTTTTTTCAACCAAATCAAGTCAATTCCACCTAGGTCCTCTATATCCAACAATCCAATAGTGAAGAGCATTTTGGCTGCCCTGTTTTTTATCTTTTGTTTGCTTAAATTATTTTCTTTTGAGCATAAAGGACAGATATTTTTGTAAGTTCAATGTTGGGCTTCACAGATGTAGGTTTAAGGAGATTATTTATGCTTTAGGATTTAACATCTACCAACATGCTGTTCATTTGCCTGATATCACTGGGGACTAGTTCTTTCATTTGCAATTTATAAATCCTCATCTTCAGACTTTGGTTTTCAGCTGGATATTTGAAACATCCAGCAGTTATTAATGTAATGAATTTTATCTCAGATGAACAGTGTTTATTCAACCAACATTATATATGGTTGGTCCACGGTCCGTAGTTAATGCTAACCTGGTAGGTTCTTGAGCAGTCACCTTGGAAGCCCTCCCTTAGTCTGATGCATGTTTGATGAAGTTTTCTTGTGTCCTCTACTGATAAATTTGGTGATTAACTTTCCAAAAGGACAGCAGCAGAAGCTCAAAAGCCCATATCCAATGCTTTTCCTTCCAAAAACCTTGCATCTGAAATGAAGAAGTCAAACTCGTGCTCTGTGTGCCTAATGAGACCCCTAAGTCTTTGCAAAGGTGGTAAACAAAGATATGGCTGAGTCTCATGTCAAGTCTGTCTTATGATACCTCAGATAAATGCCTGTAAATGTGTCTGCTGTGGCTCATATAAAGTCTTACACACCATGGAGACCAACTATTCATACTCCTGCAGGAGCAGGTCCATGCACTATGCTTGATAAATCAATCCTTTATTCCCTGTAGAAGTCTAGATCTTGAGGTTGTACCAGTTTCCAATCACATCGTACCCAGGGCAGAACTGCTGGGTCCAGGGAGAATAGGAGCTCTCAGACATTTGCTGTGCAATAGATGATAACCTGCTCATAAAGCATTCATTAAAATGTGAGAACAGAAGGTGAAATCAAAATGTGAGCCTTGCTTGAAATGCCTGAGTTAGCTAAATCTCTATGCTGCTTTCAAATATGTTGCCTATTCTTTTATAATTAATGCTTGAAATTATTTTAAATATGGCTCAGTGATTGACTTCATAATGAGGAATTTAAAAAATACCTATGAGAGAAAGCTTCATAGTAATTAATATTATTATGGTAGAAATTTGAAAATAACCCTGTTTCTTTCTCAGTGGTTTTCATCTTGTTCTTGGTAAACATTACTGTGTTTCTTGTGGTATGAGAGCCATTCTGGATTGTTGATAGGCTCAAAACTCAAGCAGTTTGTTGTCAAATGACCAAATGCCTTGATTTGATAATTCTGAGCTGGGATGCTGTGAACTTTCAAAGTGCAGTCTAGAATTTTACAGGGGCCTACAGTCCCCACTACAGTCGTACCAAGAGCTCATCCTGTATTCAGTTTTCTTTGGACTGTGAAAAACAAACAGAGGACAAAATTTCCCCACTGAAGTTCTATTATGTTTTCAGAGCTACTAAATAAAAAAAATGTATATCCTGTTACACTGTAATTTTGTAATATGCATCTTAAGGATGTTTTGGTACTACCAAGTACCACAAGATTATTAGTATTTTACAGAACTTTATTCCCCATTAAAAAAATAATACTTTGTCCTCTCTGAAGTAAAAGGCTAGAAAAAATGCAGATAAACCAGAAAGAAGACTATGGAAGAGGCAAACAGTTGAGCATAATTTCTGCACCCGTGTAAAAGTTATTTTCATGCACTAGAAAGATAAAGCCTGCAGCATGTAAGGAATGTTGAAACAGGCAGGGCTGGAGGCAGAACTTCTGGATCCATCTGCTGTCCTCATGCGTGTAATGGGAAGCTGGAGCAGATAATCCAGAGCAACTGAGGTAAAAATCACTGCACTTTCAGAACTGGCAAATTTCCCCATTACACAACACATGTACAGTGCTGTACTCTGACAACATAATTTGACCTTGAAAAAGCCAAAGTGTTCTTCACAAGCCTCCAGAAAGTATTCTTTGCCTGGAAAGGTACTTGATTTTTTGCATTTAAAAGAAGAATTCATTATTCCATGCAATGTCCACATGTAATTTTTTATATCTCAATGGTATTTACTACAATTGCTGATACTGTTTTCATATAGTTGCTGCTGATCCTAACTAGATTTACTCTTGTTTTGTTTCATAGTTCCACTAAAGATTTGAATGAGATCTGTTCATGAGGCATCTTGTACTACACACAGAAGTACCCCAGGGCATTGTATAAATTAATATTCCATCCATGAATGTAGCTAGTAGTTAATTTATCTTTGGCTGTGAAAAACAAGAGACTAGATTACTGATTAATTATAATGAAGCTGAACAGGATGCTCACGTATATGCTGAAAGAGACTATTATTGTACTAGTGATGGCCTCTGCAATATGCAACCTGTTTTGGTAGTGTTAAGTCTAGCAGTTTAAGAAACAAATAAGAACAGTGGTAAATAGTACCAGTATTTTTAGTTTAGCTAATTAAAATTTTATGACTGGTGTAGAGGATTTGAGTTTATGGCATCTTCACATTTGGCATGGGGAAATAAGAGAATTCTCAGGAGCTGACTTCTGCTATAACCTGTCATATCTTATTATGCTGTTTGCAACTCCGTCTGATTTAAAACAAAACAGACTTATAATTTATTCTTCACTAAAAAGAAGAGAAAAGAGAGCTCAGTAGCTGCAGCCAGGAAGTACATCTAAAATAATACCATGATAGCTGTGAATAACTGTTAGGAGCAATTGCATCCAATGATCATCCTAAGAATAGTTGTGTCTTGCCTCCTAGGAATAAGCTTCAGAAAAATACCATAAGGAAACATTAATGGATTCCAATAATTACTTGATATGTAGTTATCAAGTGCAGTCTAGATAAACACAGGAATGTGCCCTCTTAAGCACACAGACAAAAAATGAATGAGCAAATCTCTTCTATTCAAGAGCATGTGTGTGTGTTCCACAGAAGATGCTCTTGAGCCTTTTTGCCTGGGCTTCAAACATGTCTGCCCCAGGAATATCTCCAGTTACATTTGTGAAAACATGGCTGCTCTGCATTAAAACTCCCTTCAGGTTTTAGATTTTATTTTGAACCAATCGTAGTTTAGAAATAAAAATATAAGACTTTCCTTCTTAATGAATTCTTGTGCAGTGTCACAGGGCCATATATAGCCTGATGTAAATGTGTCATCCTTAATTGAAGTCTGCAGCAAAGACATACAGTTGTGTGAAAAGCAGTGTTGCTCAGGATTGACTCTTAGCTTTGGGATGAGGCGTGTACATGGCCAGTAGTTAATTCTGTAAACCTCTGTCAGACATTGTGGATCTAAGAGAGTCCTTTAATCGAGTTTCACTGCCACCATCTTTAGCCAAGACTCTTCATGGAGTTTTGTATCTGTGGGAGAAATATGATGAAGAATAGTGATAAAAATAGGGTATCAAATGATTTAGGAATTCAGTGTTTGAGGAGTACTAAACTGGAACCCTACCTGGGTGATCAGTGCTTGTGAAAGGAGGCAGCTCTGGGCAAGCCCCGTGTTATCTCAGAAGGATAAAATGCCACAGTTGATTCACCAAGCACTGTGCAAATTAGGCCTGCCTTTTGTAATTGTTCCACCAGTTAGGATTTACTGTGTTGATCAGTGGATTCAGATAAGGTAATTCTACAGCATTTAGTATTGTTACTGCAGAACCACCTTTACATTTAAATGGAAGAGTCCTTTAATTCTTCTCAGAGAGATAAGAGGAGGTCTGGACTCTTCTGCATGACTTTGCATCTCCCTTTAAATAAACAGCTCATATACCTTTGGAACAGGAACATTATCCTTGAAGGAGTGACCATATGTCACTTCCTGCTCTTCTGACTAGCTCTCATTTACTGTAGTTTCATAGAAGACTATTAATTACAGATTTCCTTAATGTACACTTTGATTTTATATTAAGAATAGGAGTTAGGTGCCTGCAGTGTGTGCTCCTGCTTTGGAACAAATTTTTTTTAATTTGGTTTGCACTTCGGTATTTTGGACTGCTGTCTTTTTGTGTTCTATAATATTCTAGTCAGTCATCCTCCTATATTAGCTTCCTAATTCCACAAAAAAAAAAGCATTCATTCCTTAACTGATCTGTTGCAAATAGGTTTTAAAGATGTAGCTCCCTGTGTTGCTTATTCCTGATACTCTGCTTTATACATATGCTCCATTTCTGCCTCTCTTTACTCAATTGCTCTAACCCTCCTTCCTTAACTTCACCCAGACCTCAGCACTCCTGACAGATGTAAAATACAGCAGTCATGTTAAAAAGAGCCTTTACTGGGTTATTCAGCTAATTCCTCTGCATCATATCATCATTTTAACGGTAAAGAATTTTGAGGAAAAGGCTTAAATTCACCTGAGATTAAATGAAAGGTGAAAAAGTACAGAAAAAAAATCTCAGTTCAGGCTTGTCCTGAAAAAACAAAATATGCTGCCTCAGGGCTGCAGGCATGCTGTTGTAGCCTATCAGGCTGGCTGAAATTGGAAATAGCATTCTCATTTGTCATGCACTATAATCAAATTGGATGCAGATTTGCAGACCTGGACAACAATGATTAGATGTCATCAGTTATTTTTACACTGCATAGAGTGTAAACAGTAGTGGTTTGGGATATAATGTAGTGGATTTTTGCCAGTGTTTCCTTTATTATCTGTAACTAGTGACATGCAGTGATTTTCTATGCAGAGCAGCAGCTGGTTTATTTTCTTCTAACTGCTTGCCATACCTGTGTTTCTGGATGCAAAGAAAAACTTTCTCAAGATGGCAACTAAGAATTCAAGAATAGAATAGTTTGATAGTTTAAGACCTACTTAGGTTCTAATCATCAGCCCTCTGAGCAATTTTAGAGTCTTCAAGTTTCACTGCTCCTGTAGTAAAGGTGACACTATTGATACAATTAAGGGCTTTTTTATTACTGAAGCCCTAGCATTTATTTTTAATAAGGTGCTCTAGTCCTTTTGTGCAGACCTATGAAATGTTTGTTCCCCAGACTCCTTCACAGTTTATGGTGATGTATGTAGTCTGCAGCTGTAGCCGAATAGGAAAATGAAAATAAATAAGAATAGATGGCTTGTCACTGTGGTTTGAAGTTGAACTGATGAAACTGAATTATCTTTGTCTAACTTTTTGAAATTCGCAGTGACCACAGTAATATGTATCAGAGACAAATCAGAACACTTTGGAAGGGATTTTGAGAGACACCTCATCATGATCCTAATAGGCTAGAAAGAACTGATGATATATGAGAATTACAGGTATTTGAGATTCTCCAGTTTAATATCTGTTCTTCTACCTAATGTACACAGGCATAATTTACTTACTAATACTTGCATGATGTATAGGAAGGTTTATTTCTTATTTCAGTTTATTTCTGAGATCCCTCTGTTCATACCCATCCCTTTCTCTTGAACTACACTTTGAATCCATACCCCCAGCATCACTGATGACATAATTGATTCCTGGAAAATATTAAGAAGACTAATTAATTTATCTTAAAATTTCATTTAAGTTCAATTATACACTGACTTTAAGTATCCTTTTCTGTATAACTTTGTGAGTGTTTTCAGCAATTCTGTTCTAAAACTGATGACAAATGAATAGATGGATGAACTGCCCTAGGAAAAATGAATCAGGAGATCTCAGGTGCAGGCAAGGTTTTGTCCACCAGACTGCTGCATTAACTCTAGGAAGGTGGAGTCTATGATTTTGAAAGAGAAATACTAAGGTGAAAGCAGAATAAAGCTGGCAGTCAATGTCACTAGCTGGTTAAATGTGATGGCTGAAGAGTTAGAAGAATACTTAATGTTCCAACTATGTTACTTCTAACTTCAAAGTATTTTGATTCTAAAATAAGAAGTGTTCAAGTAAGAAAAGGTTAATGGCAAAATACATACTCCCTCAAATGTTTTTATGCTGCTGGTATTTTTAAAAATTCTCCTAGTTAATATAATAGTTACGTTATTATAAAAGCATGATATTCTTGACAGCCTCCAGAGATTGTCTAAATGTTTTGTGTAATGGAAAATAGCAGTTCTGTTGAGGAAATGCAATTCACTACTAGATGTGTTCTCCAGTAGTGCAACAAATATTCAAATGTAGTAATCAGAGAAAGCAAGAGATTGATCAGGATTTGTGTACAGTTAAAAATTTACATTTATTTACTACTTAGAATGGACTAAGTCAAATAATGCATTGATTTTCCTAACAATAGGCACAATACCTATTAGATGTTAGAAAATAGATTATAATCTAGTAGACAGTGTTTACTAGGGTATACAGTGTCTACTATGGTGAAGTTCATTTTTGTTTCTTTTATTCCTGTTTGCATCTTATTTGGCAAGACAGTGTTTTATGGCTGAGTCCCTGCTGAAATGTATCCCAAAATAATTGCAGTGAAATAATAAAAAAAACCCCAAATCTAGGAACTGTAATTCATAAGGTCTTAAAAGTATACTTTGTTTTTGTGCTCCATCTTTCAATTCTAGTGGAGTAACTGATCAGAAATGAAATGTCTGATCTTTCTATAGAATAACTAAGCAACAAGTTGTCTCTTCCTGAAGCTCTCTGCTCCTGAAATTAATCATAATAATAAACCCATAATTTATTACCCATAATCAGCTTGACATATATTTGCATATGTATGAGTTCCAGGTTACTCAGGACTGCTGTATAACCTCTGAAGATGCTGGCTGTTTTTTAAAGAAGAAGTACCACATCCTCATTATCATTATTATCCAGTAGGCACAGGTTTTCTAAGTCTTTTTGAGGAATATGTCCTTTGTGCATCATCTCAGCATGGTAGCATCTGTTTGCCCTCTATTAGCCTCCTGTTTGTAGTAGCACTAGTCCTCTAGTTTTGTGGTTCCTTTGTGACTTCATGCCTCAACCTGAGGATGAACAGTTCTGCCAAAACAGAGCACAGCACAGGCCCTTCTTATTCTAAAAAGGAAGTTACTGCCTCCTTGATCTTTAAAATACAGACTTGCTGAAGCTTTACTTAACTGAAATGTGTGGGGTTGTTCCTCAGATCAGACTTGCTAGGAAACCTGAAGTATTTCTGTAAATGCTTGCATTGGAATGCTGCTTATTCATTCAGAGTGCATACATGGGTTTGTGGGTTAGCCTAGGAAAATTGCTGCAGTGTGGTGCAGTGGTACAGCAGCTCACTGCCACCTCTTGGCATTAATCCCAAGGGTTGAATCTTATCACAGCCAAGTTTTGCAGTATTTTTAAGCCCACTGTGTAAAGGACTTGAGAAAATTAACTGATCTCTAACTATAGATCTCAAGGACATTATAATAAAATAATGTAGTAATATAAAAGTGTACAGTGAAATATAAATGGCAGCTTGTATAATACTATTGTACATGAAATGCATCTCAATAAGCAGAGAGAATGTGTTTGGAGTGCTATGGAACCAAGTTATCAAAACAAGATCAATTAGAGGTGATTGAGGCCTATTTAAATTACTTTAGTAGGAAGCATTAATATCTTGAGTACAGCTTCTAGGAAATGTGCTGTATTAGCTGTAACTTTCTTTCACAGACATCTAATAACTGAACAGATAATTTACTGAGTGTGTTATAAAAGACTGCATATCTTAAAGCCAAATAATTAAACAGAATATTAACTGTTGAAAAAATTCCATTTTCAACACAGCACTAGAAATTCTTTAATGTCTAAACCCAAGCCACGTCTTCTAAAATTTTTAGAAGACTTTAATTTCTTATTTTAGTTGCTTAAAAACTCTTTATTTGCATGACTGTGGTAGCAATTGTAGAAGAACAGGAGGGAGACCAATATTACAAGACTTGCAGATAGTAAAGAACATATAAAGAACTTTCCTTTCCTTGCTTCTTGCTGCAATAATTTCAGCTATTTTTGTTATAGAAAGTTCAGAGTTAACATTAGGTTGCTTGTAGTGTGTGATAAGAGAGAGAAGTATTTTGCTGTACATGTAGATGTCCTACATAACACCTTTGTAGCCCAGTTTCACCATTTTTTGAGGAGTTCTATCTCTTTGCAAGATTAGCAAGGAAACAAAAAGAAAAAAGAAAAAAGCTTTTTTTTCCCCTGCAGAGATGAGGGTTCAACAGAGCTACAAAACAACTTGGAAAAGTTTTCTGATCCTTAGTGAGAATTTCCATCTCAGCCACATAAGCTTGGGGGAAGTCACCTCAGACCTGTTCAAACACACCTGCAGGTCCTGAGAAGTGTCTGTGACAGTGACCCTGTCACTGCTCAGTCCCTACTCGTCAGACAAGGCAGCACCCAAACACTGAAACAGCTTCAGCTCAGTGTTCCTCAGGGCTGGGAGGAATCCCAGCAGGAAGCTCTGGAAGCACTCAGGTCCCTGTGGCTCTGTGCACTGCTGTAGCTCCAGTACTGGAGCAGCAGAGCAGGTGCAGGAAGCCTGGCCAGACTGGGATGCTGAGAACCCATTTGTGTCACGGTGGAGAGCTCTACACTGGGAGGTTATTAAACAATGGGTGTGGTAGTTGTTGCATGATTATTCACAAAGCACTCAGAATATTAATGATGTCACTTACTGCAGGTGAAATTTCTTCATCATCTTATCCAGCTTGTGCAGAAACATTGTCTGTGTTCCCCGGAACTGCAGTGCTTCCACCACCCTTCAGCAGAGATATTTTAAGAGTCTGGACTAAATCCTAAACAAGAGGAGAAAAAAGTTCCAAATTGTGAAATAATTCCTCAACAAGATATTAGGCTGCTAACCAAAAAAGGAACTATGAATGGAAAACTTAGATTAAAAGTAGCATTGCAAATTAAAGTACCTAATTTAATCTGCCAAAAGACTTTATCACATAAGTTTATCTTCTCTTCCATGGGGCTTTGAGTAGTGTGTTCTAGTGGAAGGTGTCCTTGCCAATGGCAGTGGGGCTGGAACAAGATGTTCTTTAAGGTCCCTTCCAACCCAGGTCTGTCCCTCTCTTCTTTGAGCTGTGAGACCAAAATGCAGTCTTTAGATGACACTGCTTTAGAACTGCTTTTTGATTTGTGACTTTTCATTCTGGTGGTCAAAGATCAAAACCACTGCTCTGTTCTCAAGGGTCTTTGACACTGCCAGCATGATTTTCTTCTTGAAATTGTGCTCTCTGCTGTCAGTCTTGCATGGCTGTATTGTTTTCTGTGGTCTGAATATTTTTTCAAGATGTCTTCCCAAGGAGTCTTTCTTTTCCTGTAGAAGTCTGTACAACAATGTCCATTGTTCTGTCTTATATCCCTCCATACCCTTTGTCTCAGTAATCTCATACTTAGTTGATGGATGATTTATACTTGCACCTCTATTCCAGACACTGCCTTTGTTCAGGATTTTAGATGTTCTCTCAGTGTTCCTATAACAGGAATATCTGACCAACATACCTCTAAAGCACAAGTCTTTACACCCTGTACTCGTGTTACTTCCTTTCACAGCCACTGTAGAAAAGAACACTTCCTTGCCTGTCCTTCAGGCCTGCAACTAGCATGTCCCTTTTCATATGCCTTCTTAAATGTGACACTTTTCTGTATCCTATCCAAGGAAGTAATCTTCTTTTACAATTCTAATTAAGTTGTATCTCGTTCCTGTAATGTTTTCTCTGACCTTAGTGAATGCAATTTCTCTTTTCTTATAGCCACTCAGGCTGCCACTACAAAGATCATATTCTTACACCTCTGGTGTGACCACATCATCAAAGCACTGCATCCTTTTCCATTAACAGCAATAATAATATTATTATTATTAATAATAATAATAAACAACTTTTAAAATCTGGTTTTTATAGTGAAAACCTTAAAAGTTCTTATTCTCCTATTTTATTTATTATCCAGCAACCATCTAGAGATACAGGACTTTAATCATCCATTTATTGTTGTATTTAGTAAGCGTGTTAGCCCTCTTCCCTTGCTGGTTCTTGCATGTAGGAGAAGGTGTTAGAAAACACTTGAAAAGCTTTTTCTATATCTTGCTTATAAATTCAGAAAAATTTATTTTCCTCTACTACCTGTCCCCCCAAAAGAAAAAGGAAAAGGCAAAGGCAACTGAAGTGCTAATACTGGTGCTCATTGTGATTGACCTTGTATCAGTGTCTTTATGTTCTCCTTTGCAGGGGAGTCTGTTGGCTTTTACTTTGGAGCTGAACCAGGAACTTGCCTGGCTGTGGAAAACCTGACTGTTCTGTGTTTGACTATCCACTGCAGCTATTCTGTCTTGTACTGTGTAATATGAATAGTAAACCATAGTAGACTCAACTAATTTCCTCTGACTTGGCAAACTACCAGCACAGGGAGGAGGAATGCATACATTCCCCATCCTTCTTGTGAGAGAGAAAAGGAAGAAGTCTGATATAGCTCTTCAAATCTACTTCAGGTCATTCTTCTCAGTTCTTATTATACTAATAATTTCTTTTGCCCAATGCAATAATGTCATTAAAATTAAATTTCTAGCTTTCTCCAGTAGGAATTAGTAAAAATATTTATGGAGTATGGGAGACTATTGCACTTGCTCTAGAAGCAGCAGAAATTAATTACTTTTACATAGATAGGCTATAAAATAAAAAATATATTAAAACCAGATTCTACTCAAATTTTCAGCTTCTGTATGCACATCACATCCATTGCTTTAAACTATTTAAATTACTTTGAAGGTATGACTCTAAGGCCTCTAGGGAGATGAATGAGAACTTCAGGAGTTAGTTAAGGATTTTATTAGAAGCATGGAAATCAAGTAAGTTGGGCATAGAGAGTACCTGTGTTTCCTGGTGCAGGATACCCTGCTTATTCTAAGTTTTAATACCACTGGAGAACAGGTGAGATAACCTGAAAACATTCCAAACTCCCAAGTAGTTTTACTACCTTCTTTCCTCCTTTTTATTTTTGCCCCTTTAAGAGTTCAAATTTCCCCCTATATATTACTCCAAAATTATTTAATACATTTCTATCTACCTTGCTTATAGGCCTAGGTGATTTCTTGCTATTCAGAAAAGGTAAGTTTCTGCTTCTATAGGACTTCAATACAAGGACTATTCACCAGTGACACAGCCATGTCAAAAGTGAGCAATTTAAAATCAAATTAAAAGAATTTTGTATTGTCTGTACTTGAACAGATGGTAGCCTTACTCATTTTGTGAGCATGAATTACTACCAAGGTTAAAATAATTTATTCACTCTTAGAACTGCAGCCAATAGCTTACTATCTAGCTACAAGAGTTTCCACATCCATCAGCTCAACCAGTGATCCAGCTCTTGGAACATTATGTTTCTTTTGTGACGCTCCTGGGAGGACTTTAGGCCTTGAAACCAATGGATGAATACACATTTCTTTCATTTGTGAAATAACACTATGGAGAGTCATCTTATAAATTCTCCAGGCATGATGCAGTACATTAAAATGGAGCTATGTTGTACAAAAACAGTGCAATAGAAATTACTTAAGGCCCCAACCTGTGTATATTGTAATTTCAAATTATGTATTGCTAGTTTGTAGTTTTCTGTGATTTTGAAGTTCCTGTAAAGCTTTGGAGACATTTGAAGGAAATTATTGTGTACTTGGGGTTTTCCAGTTCTTGTGCACATTTTGTGCTCAGCTGTTTGGACAAATTTCAACTGAAGTGTGAAAACAAAGTAGAAGAATGAGAAAATGCTGTTGAAGAATGACTATAAAATAACACCTTTAAAATCTTACAGGTAGGGATTTGATAACTGTACAGTAAGAGAGGTGCCCTGAGGCAAATGCACAGAGAAGAGAGCCATGACAAGTCAGCAGCTACTAATTCTACAAATCCTGTGAAAGAAGCAGGATGTTGATATCCTCTCCCACCCTGTCCCTTGCCTATACCAGCTTATCCCAATGCACTCATTTTCTTTAGGATAAGGCAATGGGCTGAAGCTGATGCACAGGACATGCAGGTGACAGAGAATGACTCTGAAATATATCAATTTACCACTTTTCAGATACTGTAGATTCTTAGAGGCCTGCAATTCAGGTGTCATGTTTTCTGAAGCAGATTTCACTGCCCCAGACAGAGCAATAGTAGGTTAAGCACTATACTGACTATTTCTTGAGACATAGGACTAAAAACACTGAACTCGATTCAAAATGCCTGCTTGGTTTTCATTGATTAGTTGTATTCACCTCAAAATTGCAGTGGGTTTTTTTGGTTATTTTGGTTTTGTCTTTTTAAATACAGAAATAAGTATTTCACCTTAAGGACTTATTACTAACATTTTACTTTTGTTGAAATTAAAAGATGTGAAAAACTATATCATACATATCTATAACTATTCTGAATGGTTTGGGTCCTGCTTAGGCAGACACATAAAGAGGTATCTAAGAACATTTTCTTGTCTCATTTTCTGCCTGCCTGCAGTGCATCTTCCCAAAGCACATATCCTGTTGCCTTGATCTGAAACATAATGACCATATAATGGTCAGTTAGAGATACTCTTTTGTTAATAGGTTGATGGAGAAGGCGAGGGGTATTCTTCTTAATAAATGCTGCTTTATGAAATATGCCGAGGTTAAAATTTGCCAACACTAATTGGCTTGCTTTGTGAACTCATGTTTTTCTCTAATTAAGTAATCGTTTCCCAGCTGCAGTAGCTGCTTGGGGATACCAAACTGATGTGAATTACACTGTCTTTGCAATGAAACGTTGTAATACTGACAAAAATTTGTTTGCATAGTATAATAATGCAGCCTAGAACCAAAGCTAAAGGAGCATGAATACTTTGATCTGCAGCTTTGAGATTTATTCAAATTTAATAGTGCAGAAATTTTTACTGAAGTAACACTTCAAATGAGTGTCTTTACCTCTGAGTGATCTTACTGAAGGACCTGAACTGAAGTTGTTTATAACTGTGGGATAATGTATAGTACAAATATAGTTCTGGCTTCCCACTGTTCATTTTTCCTCCCACCTCTGTGAAAAGAGCTCAATTTGTGGTACTTCTGCCTTGTTTCTCTGCTACAGTTTTCCAGTTAGCAGTAGTATAAAAATTAATGGGCCTATCAAAGAGATAGTAAAAAATTGATCAGGATCCATTTTCCTGTGCTATTTCACATACATTTGTATAAAATTGCTTGCTCACTTTTTGAAAGGCTCTACCTCTGTATATCTGAAGATTATTAATAGGCACAAGACTTGATCAAGAGGGTAAAGGAAGTCTAAGGTGGAGATGAAAACTGAGTCCCTTTCAACTTTGTGTCTAAGATAGAGCCCTTAATTACTAAAATGTTCTTACTCTTTGAAGTAACAGCAGAAGATGCAGAGATTCTCATCATGTGCAGTGCAAATAGACTATATCCCCTCTTCTTACTCTCAGGGATAATGTCCTCTTTTTCCCATTTGCCATTCCCCATTACTATCACTTCATCTCTCAGAGTCAACAAGTAGTTTAAATTTTGAAATTCCAACTTCCTAGTAAAAGTCACACTGTCTACCTGTTGTCTGTTCCCTTACTGAAGAATTGGCTTTGAATGGAAATTGCAATTAGGCTTTAACTGCGAGGTTTGATAAAGAGTTTTGAAAGATGTTACAGTTTCTAATTAGTTGATTTTTTTTTCCCCACTAACAGAGAAATCTCTTAAGAGTTCATTCTGCAATGATGGAACTATGAGGGAAATTCTGTGGAGATTCTAGTACAAAAAAGGATTGCTGGTCATAGTGATCAAATAACTGCTTTTGAGGATTTTATTCCAATGCTTCTGTTGGCACAGAGTCTTTCCAAATGCAACCAATTTGTTTTGTTTTGTTTTATTTTGAATGGTTTATTTACTCTTTTTATTATATATCTAGCTATGGTATTTAAGTTTTGAATATGTATTATAGTTTAGTGAGGTTTAATTTATTTTTTAAAATATATCTTAAAGTATAATATTCATATGATGTCTATTGAAGTATTTTCCCTCATTGGTTTTTCTGGGAAAGGTTATTTTAGAATATAGTTAGCAGTGATGGCTTCTATTAATGCAAGCACTGAACTAATCTGCACATCACAAAGCAGCATCTTTTATCAGGCACAACACAGGCACGCAAGGAGATAAGAGGAGCAGCAGGTCTCGAGGCAGTGGAAAGAGGGTACAGATGGCAAAGACTGAAGGAAGGGTTTTAAAGGTAGAAATGGCAGTTGACATATCTAACATCATTTACGCATTTTGAAGTGAACCCCATCTTCTCTAAATCTCAGACATGCCTGCTGTTTATATTACACGTAACAGAAACCCACTGAAAATAAAATTACAGATTTTTTCAAAGATATGGGGATCAGCCTGAAGAATGGTGTTAATGATCCTGTGGTAAAGCTGTGCTGGTTTGTGACTTTCAGTTTTACTCTACTTTTAGAAGTTTGTCCTAATCTGTGACTGTCCATGTTTCTTCCCTAAGAGGTTCTTTTGAAAATCAACAATAAATCGAATGTACTAGCAATGTCTCTTTCCTCGGGTCACCTCTCCTTCCCCTGTTGGGTGCAGGGGCAGCAGGACAGGAGGCACTGCAACTTGGCTGTCCCTGAATCCCACTGCTCAGGGGAGCCTAAGCTTGGCAATTAAGTGGCTTTCCAGCTGCCAGGCACCAAATGGCTCAGGTTTCAAAGCCATTCTCACTCCCAACTGGTTTCTTACTTGCAAAATATTTTATTGCATATCCTAAAAGTGCTCTAAACTCCTAAAAGTTATTTCCAGATACGCAAAGGAGTTAGTTGCAACCTCATATTCTGATATTGTCACTTTATTTCAGAATATTATCTAAAAATATTCTAAATAATACAGCATGTGCTTATTTTATATAACCCTGTGTTGGTTCTTAATGAGTAAGTAAATATATTTCAGATCTTGCAAATACTGGCCTAGACAATAGACATGCTGTACTTCAGAGATGCAACTCAGCAGTACATAAAACAGACCTTTGGTTTTACTGATCATTTAAAGGAGGAAAACAAAGAAACATGCATTGTTTCCAAGCCTTTGACACACTGAGAGAGTAAGGAGAATACAACTAGGCCTTCTTTTAGTGAAGAACAGGATTGTAAGGAAGGGAGGAGAAAATTAAATCAGAGTTCTCCCGTTTAAAAGTGTTGTTAGTCTTAGACAGAATTCCCCATCAAATTTCTTTCCCCCCCCCCCCTTCTGCTGAAGTTACAATACAAAATACTCCCCAGCATATGCACAGGAACTATTCCAGGGAGAACAAAAAATACCAACCTGAAATAGCCAATCCAATCAAAGTTTTATAGACTAAGGAAACACTGGCAACATAATTTATTTTAATGGACATATTAAGCTTTCACCATCTGTTCTGCCCCTAATTATGAATGCCAAAAGAACATATTTCACAGTTAAATCAGTAAGACATTATTCATGCACTTATATGTTACTTCTACACTAACACTTCTGCAGTGTTCTCGTGCTGCCTACGCAATTCAGAGCAAGCTGCTCACATCTGAAATTGAACTTCTTGGTAAAAAGTATTTTTCAACAACTGATTCAGTGGGAGAGTACTTAGTGTAAAACATATTTTTAAACAATAGTTGGGAGAATGAAAGCCTTTTGTTTTGGTAATGACTTGCTAAAAATCAAGACTGTGGACAAGTATGCTTTTCTCTGCTTTCTTGCATTTCATTCCTCTTGTCTGTCCAGATGTTGTGCATGCTGTATTTGTACAGTGCCTGCTGCAACTGTTGTTCCAAGCAGTGAATCCTCACTGGAGAAGGGAGCAGCTATTTTTAAGAAACAAAAATTGAGCAATTTATAATGCTCACACTATCAAGTCAAAGATCACCTAAAGCAACAAAAAATGCTACAAGTGAAACTTATTACTGTTTATGTGGGAGAAGCAAAGGATGTTTTGAGTGTACAGTACAACAAAAAACCCTGAATTCTACTCCCTGCATGAGACATCTCTGTTCCTTCCTTGGTCAGCTGCAAGGCTGTGCCAGCTGGAACTGTGTTCAACACACGAGATGAGTGTCAGTGTTAACTGCCATGGTACCACCTGACATTTAGTGCTGCAGTCTGTACCATCCTTTATCCTGCACTTAAGGAAAATGAAACAGATGAATACTCTCTTTTAGTCTTTATATACCATGTCTTATTTTGGTTTAGCGATTTAGCCCTGAATACTTGCTTGGCCTTGAAAATTGTAAGCGTGGTGGTTGTGTGATGCAGAAGAATCTTAGTGTGAAAGAGGGGAATCATCAGGGTGTTAGATTTGTGTCCAGGCAGCATAGCTGTCATCCAAGTAGTCTGGAAAGTACAGGATATCTTTAGCAATACAGTACAGAAAATAATAAAATGGAGTGGAAGAAATGTAATTGATATTATATGGTTTGCTGAGGCTGAACAATAAGAAACAAACTCGGCAGAGCACTGGAGTCTTATCACAGAATTCACAGAATCACTAAGAAGAAGGATCTGAATTTTCTGCTGGAATACAGTTTATGTTCCTCTAAAGGATGGAAGGGATCACCATTTTTACTTGGTTCTTTTGCAGGAAGTTAACTGGGTATAGACTTTTTTATATACAATTGTGTAGAGATTGACCCTGTACTAGCAACCACTAATTTTTTGTAACAGTGTAAAGTTTATAGAACAAACTAATCAAGATATGTAGGTTATAAAGTTCTGCTAAGAGACAGGAGGAAGCAAAGGGACTACCAGCATTGTTGTGAATTTTCTAAATGAAAGGAGGCGGGAGATGCCAGGAAGTAGATTCTTTTTTATGGAATCAGAAAGGGAACAGAAATGCTTTGTTATTCTAACCTGGGGGAGGATTCTTCCCTTATCCACACAGGCATAAAAATAAAATGTCCCAGTATCCTGTAGAAACATCAGCTTGACAGAAAACGTCAAGAAATGTTCTTTAAAATAATTCTGATTTGAAATAAATGCAACCTATCTGTCTCTGCAAATGGCCAGAATTTAGTTCTGCTACAATCTGACACGACATCCTAACATGCTGGTTTAGAAGGACTTTCATTCTAAAAGTCCATTTTGCAGACTCAATTTTTTTTAAAATGTAGTCTTTGAGGTGGTTGAATGTATTTTTTTAAATCTTTTTGTTGAATCCTGAACGATTCAGAAGTTGAAACTTCATGTTCTGTAGATGTCGACAATGAACATATGCCCACTATCTAAAAAGAAAGGTTAATGCATACATTCATTTTTCACTTTCATTTTACACTTATACATGGGTATATGAGTATGGGACTTTGTCTCTGTGGACATACAGGAAACCATCCAAAAGGGCTCCTATGTATAAAAGGACATCTGACAGTAAAATGTATGATGGCAAAGGAATCCAGTGTCAGTTGAAGGCATTTTCTACAGCACCATTTAAAATATCCTGGTTTCAAATGAAAAAGTTTAATTTTTTCCTTAGAGTCATTAGATATTGATTACATTAAATTCTATTCATCTTATTTTAAAAAGGGGAAGGAGACTGGTAGACAAAAATTTGAATAGGAAATTTAAAAGTTAAATTTTGTGCCAAGACTGAAGTTTTTAAATAGAGACTGTTTGTTCATTTATGCAAGTACATGTGGCAATATGTCCCTGAGCCATTGATACAAAATTAAAGGAATGCTGAGAAAAGGAATTGTATTCACTTTTCTAAAGTATCTTACAACTTACACCGGCAATTATGAAACTGCATGAGACCCGTAGTATAAAAGCTTAGAGAAAATACATATTTAAGTATATCCAGTAAAACTATGAAGCAAAATCCCTTCTAATATGCAACCATACTTGGAGCATCTCTAATTTCCTGCTTTTAATTTACCTCTGTGATCTGGAGCTCCTTAATGACTCTTGGAGTCCCTGTGCAGCATCCTTTCCTGAACAGACTCCTTTAATTACAGCAGCCAGCAGAAGTAAAGCACTACCAGTGTGCTGTGTTAGCAGGTCAGCCTGGCAGGCACCTGATACTGAACTGAGGGTCGTTCACACATAACCTGACCCACCTGGTGTGCTTGTGTCCCTGCCTCAGCTCGTAACATTGAAGCTGTGTGATGCAGATTGTCTGCAAAGATAAAAATGTTATTACAAGAAGAAGGCATTTTGTGCGTTCATTATTTTGGAATAATCAATAAGGACAGGTTTTTTTCTTGGTAGGTTTTTATGCTCGCCTGAAGTCAGTGGTAGTACATTGTTCTGTCGTGCCTCCTGAAGACATGGCAGAGGTTTTCAGGCAGCAGGTGATGTGGAGATGCTCTTTGCTCTTCTTCAGGTTATTCAGGACAGCTTGTTACTGAGAGCATATCTGCAGGCATTCAAAGCCCCCATTGCTTGGGTTTGTCTGAGACACAGACAGCATTGATTACTGTAGCATGTTGTCAGCTTTGCTGTGTCAGCAGGAAAAAATTCTTTTGATGTGGAGAAATAGAAGGCGTTCAGTGTGTGCTTAGCTCCACTTGTGACTGCAACATTAAAGTGATACTGTGCCAGCCTACAAATGCAGAAAATATTTTTCTCTTTTCTTCTCCAAAGAATACTTCCTCAGTAGGACTATATAATATTTATGGACTACTGTGTTAAATAGAGTAAAAAAACCAACTTTGGGGTTTTTTTAAATGTGAAGATTCTCATTTAAGAAGTTCTTGATTGTCACCATGCTTTTCTATAGTTTGTATTAAGCAGCCTCATAGATGCAACTTCATGAGCTAGATAAGAATGAGTCCTTTCTCCTACCTCCTACAGTGGGAACTCACATCTCCAATTCTTCTTGCACATGTTCTTTTCAAGAAGCCCTTGCAAATAATTAAAATTTTAAAAATGAAAAAACCTGCTACTCTCAGAAATAGTTGTGGGTGCCAGTCAACATATACAAGACCAAGGGTCATGACTACAGGTGGTTAAAACTGGCCAGGAAGAATGTCAGAACCTTCTATTAGAACACACATGGACTAGTAAAGTGCCTCTTTCCTACTTGGCAGCATTGTCTCTTGGTTGGCATAGCAGCATTAAGACTCAATTACCAACTCTAAGTACTAACAAAGCTTTTAAAGATCTTATGCATGAGCTTAAAAAAATAAAACATCTGTGCTATGGATATGGATAAATTAGAGGAGATAAAAGATAAATGCAGATTGCCCATTTAAAATTAACATTATTAGCTCCTGACAAAGCCTTTGACTGTACTGCAGGTGACCCAAGCAAGGAGGTAGCAGAGTGGCTCAGCACAGCTGGCACAGCACAGCCCTGCTGCTTGAGCCTCTCCTGACAACTCACCCTGGCTGGCTCCAGCCTGCTGTACATGGGGACCACAACTGGGAAAATGGGACAAGCAGGATTTACATCCTGCAGATTGAGAAACAACATTAAATTGCAAGTGCATTTTTCTTTTCAGCAGCACTTTCAGTGATAATTCAAGGAGAGTCACAGTAGTAGTCTGTGCTTATGGGTATCATATATCCAAGAACATGGAAATTTGCTTCTGTGGCTAAAATTTTAAACTGGAAATTTGGTTGAATCATAACTATATATTTCCAGTTTTATATGTATTTCTAATTTCTTTTTAATCCACTTTTTTTATATGCATATGTGAATTTCAGTCAGGAGTAGCTGCTCTGAGAGTATTTCCATGTAATGTATTTAGCTAGTGAAATTTTAATCTTTCCTCAGCAGATGTCTAGGGTAGTGTCTGACTGAGCAGGACTGACATTCTGAACAAGATTACTACTCACAGTAGATATAGAAAATTTTGGATACATGTTTGAAAAATATTTTTAAAAACAGTAAAAGGAAAAAGCTTGATAGCTAATTAAAAAAATAAAATAATCTGAAAGCTACCAAGTTGATTGTTACTTTTCTCTGCCGGCTTCATAGTTTTGAACACAGAGTTGCCTCCCCACCACTCCCAGTGACACTCCTCTTAGCAACTCTAGGAAAAGCCAAGCAGAGGTTGCATAGCTTTGGAAATAATGAAATTAAATAGACCCGAGGCTGCAAAGATAAACCAAACACACTGGAGGAATAATTTTTGTCAATCCTTTTTGGTTACAATATTCTTACAGGGTAGCACTTGTAATAGCCACAGATTTGGGGGTTTTTATTTAACTGAAATCCTTCTAAATTACATGATAAAAATAATGACAGCTGTTTTGTAAAAGGTGAATTGTAACATCTCTTTAAGACATCCCTATCTCTCAGCAGCAGACAGCATAACCTGAACACATTTGCTGATTTGCCACTTAATATACATGAATTAGTAAACACATTTTTTAAGTGAGTCAGGAAGAAGTTTTATCCATTGGTACAACATTCCATAAATTTATAGATGCATTCTAGATTAATGGTTTTGATCCTTAAGTTAAGTATCCAGGCACAGAATTGTCAAGATATGCAACAGCTATGATTTACTTTGAGCCAGAAAATCTCATTATCTTTGTGTTAGCAAATGTTAAATCACTGGCTTGAGGCCTGTTTTGAATAGTTTAATCATGTGAAAAGAAAAAAATAAGATGATCCTGACTCTGGAGAATTACATTTTGAGATAGACATAACTTTAAACAACTGTTGAAATCATAAAAAACAGAAGTATAGTGAAGGAAAATGTGATAGAATAAAATGTGAAAATGTAAAATCTGAAAGTGAAAAACATTTAGCCCATGACTTAGATTATCAGCACATACTCTTATGCAAGAAAAGTGTGATATAATATTAATAATCCAAACATTCAGAGTTCAATTATTTTGCAGTAAGATCCACTTCCATGGCATGATAATTAATTTGACATTGAGAGGAATTGAATGAAGGATGGGAGAAGACTAAAATATGCTAGTAAAAAAACCCCCCAACAATATAGAAGTGGCACTCACATTTATTGTCTTTACTATGTGAAATCAAAATACTCCCCTTTTTAAACTCATTATCATCTACTGATGGAATGGAATTGCAGTGCTTTTGGAAGGCTCCTGGAGCAGTACCTGGAGACTGAAATACTCAGGCATCCTCAACAGATTTAGTACAAGGACATCAAATAAACCTTTTTCTCTTAGACAGCAGTCTTCATACACAGATAATTGTTTTAAGGTGCAAAACAGCTGTATGGTCATTGTGTGGCAATCTAGCAGTCTCTAGGTTTTCTCCAGAAACTTTCTGCAAAGGTTCTTAATCACTCCTGCATACCAATAAAATTACTGCAGACATGAAATTAGGTCTCTGTAAGCTGGTAAATGGTTCTGGGAAACTCTGGAAAAATATGTTTGTTTTTTTTTTAAAATTAAATCTGCTTATTTCTCTGGTTATGCAGTCAGTCCTAGTTGGAAAGGAAAAGATGGTTTAGCTGTAACGATGGTAGTAGATGCAGGACTTCTCCCTGAGAAGCATTTAATTTTTTCTTGGTTAAACGTTTCTTGGAGAGAAGGCATGTTAATGAAATACCTCTTGTGAAAAAGGACATGAGATCCTAAATCAGTATTAAGATCTCTCCTGTGTTGTGCTTTCCTGAGCAATAACAAAGAGTTGCTGTAGCTGACATTAACTTCTGTGGGGCCTTAATATTTGGTAACCAAATTCCACAGTACTCTGCAATCGGAGTGCAAAACTGCATTCAGTGTTTTTTTCCTAAGGTACTAATGTAGAAAGCACAACTCTAACCTGCTTAAAAAAAATATAGTGCATTTCAGAAAGATTACTTCCAGCATCTTGGCTCTGTAAACACCTATTACGTATCTCTTTAGGTATCAGAATTTTGTGGAATGCTTCTTTTCCCAGAAGTGCCTCAGGTTACGAATTTTGTCTTTGATTACTAATTTTCATCCCAATAATTTGACCTCCTGCTAGATGAGGTGATTTTGTGCAGTGATATTGTCTGGTATGCCCTAATAACAGCAGTGATATTATTTGTATTTGGCATTTTTTAATTTTAACAAATATTTTGAGAGATAATTAACTATCCTCTGTGGGTAAAATTCTCCTTAATCTAAGTTGCCTATCTCTGCAGATAAGAGAATAGACTGTCTATTAAAAGAGTGATTTTTGACCTAAATGTTTAGAAAACTGATGCACATAAACTTTAATTTTTTATCAATTAAAATTCAAATTTATATTAATGATTTTTAAAAATAGTCCTAGTAATAATTCCTGAATTTTTGTGAATAAAATTCGGTGGCAGATTTTGAATTAGGTAACATGTTGTCCTGGTTTAGAGGAAGAAAATCATCATGCCCAGTATCCCATCTCCCAGAGCGGCCAAAAGCAGATGTTTTGGGAAGATGAGAACAGAGTGATAGCTAATGGGACTTTCCCAGAACTGCCTACCTGTTTCTGTGAGGTCAGCAGTCTTTTTGAAAGTGTTTTGCCTAGAACTTTTTCTTTTCCCTGAGGAAAGATGCACTGCTATCAAATTCTTCACTTTTAAAAGACTTATCAGTGAGTCTCACAAGTAAGTGAGACTTCTTGTACAGAAGAAAGACCCAAGTTTGTTCTGTTTTACCCCAGAGACATTTGAAGCCAGGTGTTGCTCATTAAGTACGCTCTGCCTCCCTTAGGGTCCAGTTGGGTCTGCATTTTCAGGTGTTATTTACTAATCTGATAGAAAGAAGATGGTTGTGGCTGCAGTGCTGGTTTGGGAATCAGGAAATAAAGGACCGGTTCACATAGTTCAGGTACTTTAGTCTGGGTCCTCAGTGGGTGGTAAATATACATTTGTGAAATCAAACAAATGGCTCCATATACCAGGGATATGGGTCTTACACACTGATGAGCTGCTGCCAGCTCAAAACTAAATGATTCTGCACCTTCTTTGCTTCCAGCACCTGAAACAGCCTTTCAGGTCAGCTGTGGCCTACAGATACAAGGCTTAGTTCTGCCAGATCCACCAGTGTGCACGTGCATGCTGCTTCTGGGGCTGGCCTGAAAGCAATGAGTGTGAGATTTGATTTAATACTGGCATTATAGGTGGGCCTGCTGGACCTGTAGGGACTCAGTGAAAATCAATTCAAGTGCAGATGCCAAAGGATCATTTGTTTTCCCTTTATGCAGCATGTCCTAGTCCCCATAGCCATAGGGAACAGCAGACAACAGGAAGGACCAATAATCCATTTGTCAATACCCATTTAAATTGCAGACTTAGTTCAGAGCACATCCTTCACTGCTTACATGGCATCGAGCACAGCATTCTCCTGTCAGGTCTCTGTGTGTCTCTAATACCAAATAAGAGTTTAAGGCATTGTGGTTAGTGCTTTGTTTTCAGTGACTATTTACATGTAAACCTGCTAAGCTGTAACTGTGTCATTCAGAGCACGGCTAAATAACTTTGCATTCAAAATACTTATTTAAAAGGAAAGGTCTCATTTCCATAAGGTATATATACAAATCAAAGCTGGTGGGTGTAAGGTTTCAAGCCATCCTGAGGATTTGCTACAGTGATTGACAGAGTCTTTATCTTCTACCCAGTTTTTATAAATTGGAGAGGATTTTACTGATGTGAAATTTGTGCCTTAGAAACAGAGAGGAAAAATCTTTCTAATCTTGCTTTTCAAATGAGGTGATCATCCACTATGGTATGCCTGAAACACAACCAGCTGCAAGCTACAGATATTTTTTCAAAGGTGGAAAATGCAAAATCCCACAGTATAATTCACAGTTAAAGTCTCTGATTATCTTCATTATCTACTACCCTTGTTAAATCTTTATTTTGTAAAAGGTCTCATAAATTAACCCTGCAATTTGCTAATTCTGCTGAACAAAGGCAGACTATCTTGAAAAGAACAAACACAATAGTCTTTACCCTTGTTTTATTATTTCAAAAGATTTTTTTACTTATTTACTAAATCTGCCAGTACGCACATATTTGTATGAGTTTAAAAACCACAATGATCTATTAAGAAGAAAAATGCAACCTAATCCTCTTATACTAATTAAATGGGGAGAGTGTTGATGAAGAACATGTCAATTGTCAATGCCTGAAAAATCTAATTTTGGGTGAGGTTTGACTCATTAAAATGATGCTGTCAATCCTTTTCCTGTAACCTTATAAAGAAAATTTCATTTTTTTTCCCTATAGTTATGTTAAGTGAGTCCATGAAACCATTCACAGGACTTCAAGGTCAATAGTGATAAAAAGAAACCTTTTTCAGGAGTTATTACACACTCAGAATCAAGAAGCTGTAAAATTTGAGTGTAAGTGGTAGGGTGTGAACCTCCAACCCAGCATTTAAACCCTGAGTTATTGCAAAGTTAAGCTTCTCCATTTTCTTCTACAAATGAGACCTTTCCAGTGACCTCCCTCCACAGCTATTCTAAATAGCCAGTCTCAGTATTCTGATATTCTAACCACCCTCCTCCAGCCCTCTTACCATTCACTGAATGGATGCTCTTGGAGTAGGGTTGGAAATGTTTACCATAAATGGTACAGTTTGAAATGTTTTGTTGAATCTCCAGGCTTTATTTAAAGTGACCTATTCTTCATGATTCCCGTCTGCATTATTATTCAAATAGTATACCTAATTTACCTCTACCTAACCTGAAATTAGTATTTATTGAAGGAAAGCCTTTTTTTTTTTCACCCTCACAAGGCTGGAGAAGCACATACATGAAATCATTTTACAATGATTAATTAATTGCCAGTGGTAAGCATTTCCAATTTTACTGTGTTAAAAATTTGAAAAGATGAATAATGAAAAAAAAAAAATCAAAGGATCTTTTCTTGGTAAACAGGAAACCGAAGCTTAAAGTACCAATAAGTAACTTCTGAAACATTAATTGCTTGTACACCATGTATTTTTAAGTAAATATCAAGTTTAAAGATTCTCCTTATTTTGACTGGAAAGATAACAAAACTTTAAAATAATGGCATTTTAAAATGTCCCCTTTTTTCCAGTGCTATTATGTTTTACTTTGATATGATATCACCTCTTTGCATAAAGGGGTACTCTAAAATATGGAATTTGCTGAGGACATTTATTTCAGTGAAGAAGGTTGATGGCCATAAAAGCAAAACCATTAAAAATATATCAAAGGCACAATTCTATAGCATTAAAATAACAAAGCAGCCTCTCTGGAAATTAAATTGAGCTAGGATAAAACTTGGTAGTAGTTGTGGAACCACAACAAAGAATAAAGGGAGTGGAACACAGCTGTATTGGTGGGAGTGTCATGTTTTGTGGAGTTCAGATGCACCAAATCTGATGTGGTTTCCTCATGTGTGTGGAAATACATCTGCAACAGTAAACAGCTCTCAAAAGCCATGTGCCTGGCTTGAAAAGAAAAAAAAAAGATGATATAAACTGTTGCCACAAATGCTTTTGGAATATTTGCATCCACCCCACAGAGCTAATTGTTAAACAGCCATAGCTTTCTGAAAACTGTAAAGAAACTGATTTCAAAGACACGAATCACAGGAATATATGTGGTTGATATATTTCAGGTGGAACTGGATGTGACCAAAATGCAGCATTTTCATTATGTTTCTTTAATGATGATGTTGAATTATATAACTCTGCCTTATAGTTATCTGATATTGTTAATGGATAAATTTATTCCATTATATAAATTCTCAATGTACTTAGATGACAATGTTTAAATGGCAAGATTACGCTTTTTTAAGTACTCTCCCAACCCATATCATTGTCTTAGCATTCCTCAAATATTCCTTAATAAGCTAACTCATCTTTCTGAATTATTTTAATATTAGAATAGCCCCACAACTTTTCTAGAGAGATTCCTAGTTGGTTTTTTTTCTAGTGGGTGAAGGAACTGAAGGAGATGAAGTTATAGATTTCCCACTTACACCTATGTAGATATTAATATTATAAAAACGTATCTAAGAGACATCCTTTCTTGTGTATTTGTTGTGTAACATGCATGACCTGTTAGAGAAGCCTTACTTCCATCTGCAGGAAGTGGGAGTGTCTGTGTCTGACACACAGTTCCAAAAATTAAAGGTTCGAATTCGTGATGAGCTAAAATTATTCTTGCGTGTGTGTAAGCCTACTCAGCCAACAGCCATTGGGTTCTTTTATAGCTGTGTGATAGCAGCAGAGTGCAAAGCTTGCTCAAACAGCTTAAATGTAACCAATTTCCTTCCCTTCCCTTCCCTTGCATGTCAGGTTCAATAAAACCCGTTTTTGTTGTAGCCAGCAGTAATCTCGGGTCCAGCTGAGAGTGTTCAGGAGGCTGGAACTGGGGACCAGGGCTGTGTCGGATTGCCAGGCTCACAGCAGTCAGGGTGGCTGCACCACAGCAACAGCGACTCCTCTGCTAAGGGGAAATGGTCAAATGTGCAGCTTAGACTTGTATTCTTGTGGAAGAGAATCTCAAGGAACCAAGAGATGTTACATTTCTTCTTCCTGTGAAGATCTTTTTATTGCAGTTTCATTTGTTTCTCTAATAGCATGGAAATGTGGAATTTACACATTGGGCCAAAAGTAGCGATCCCTCACCTTGAAGGAAGTTTGCAAATCCTGTCATCTTTCACCTATACCCCCAAGTCACCCACCACTGTGTAGATTTGGTGGCTTAAAAGGCTCTTCTAGGAATTTCCCATGGCAGACTATTTTTTTCCGTATTCTAGATTAAGTAAATTTTGTCTCACCCTTATACAACATTTCTGACTGCATAATACACTTCACAGTGTTCAATCCATTTCAAAACAATGAATTACTGTAGACAAAAAGGAATAATTCCATATATTGACACTTGAGGTAGAATCAGTTTTATTCCTAAAGTAGTATTTAAATTGATATTAGGGGCCAAATGCATAAGTTTTTCTTTAGTGGTTTTCTAGTGAATAGTATTTTCCGAAGTATACCAGTAAATAGAGATAAGAAGGAAACTTAGTTCAGTTGGCTGGTTTTTATGAACATTTTTACCAAAAAATGCTGTGTTAGACTTGGAGAAATTGCAATAGGTTTTGCATGTCAGTTGTGCAAGGCTGGGTTCTGCTAATATGGATGTGTACAGTTGTGACCTCAGGAGGTTTCCCCCAGCTGCCTCCAGGTTCAGTGTCCGTTCCGTGTTTGAATTCCACATGGCTCCCCACGGTTACCCCAGCACTGCCTCATGTTATGCTTAGAAGGGTCTGTTATCATTTAGTGCAAGTCAGTATAGAAACCAACTTTGTTACTAAAATAAAATGTTACCCAGGAAATTGGAAGGGGACAAGAAGCACACAAATCAGCAGGAGATAGAAAGATCGCCAGACTTTGGAGTAGCCTCCATAGTCAGCAGGAACTTACTCTGCAAAGCATTGGAAAACTTGGTATAATCTATTCTGAGACAGACTGAAGATACTCCCAGAGCTCTGGCTGGATTGCAGATTGTCTCAGAGTGGCTGAATGTGTTTTAATTGAAAGGCATATATTCTTTGTGCATGATAATGTTAATATATACTATACTTTTCCCTTAGTTCTGTATCTCCTTCCCATATTCTTGTACATGCCATACTTTTCCCTTATTCTCAGTAAAGTTGGAGATACAATAATCATAAGATACTAAAATCTGTATTTATTATGGAATAAAATTTCAAGTTGATGCCTCTGCATAGCTATCACTGGAACTTAGTGTGCTTGAGGGGTACTTTTTCATTATTTGAAACTGATCTCTTGGAGCAGAGCAGTCACAAGAATAAGCCATAAAATCTCATTGCCTTAATTTTGGAGTCTTATTCTGTTGAATACAAATATTGTGCTTCTGTCTTTCCCTCTGCTTAAGTGCCAAAAATGAGATTCTGGTTTTGGTGGCTTTTTCTCTATAGCAGGCTTAACCCTACAAAACTGATATTTGTCCTAGCTGTATGAATGCAGCACTACAAGTTTAGTATCACTCTTTGAGCTGGGGAATTAAACACTGAAGAATGATTAAGACACATCAACAATAAATTATAATTAAATATGTGATTACACATATTTTTATTGCTGCTGCAGGAAATAGCTTATTTTTTTAACTATAAAAGCTACACTCAGCTGGGACAAATGCTCAAGAATACCATCTCTGCAGTGCCATTGAATTTTACACTGTCTTTAGCATTTCTTTGTCTGTTCTACTTTTAATTTCTATTGGTGGGTGCCAGTTATAGACCATTTTTAGAATAGCTTTTACAAGGTAATTATTGAATTTTAAAAGCTTATTAGATTAAACCATATTCTACTGAAAATACAACCTGCATGCTGACAACATTTTGTTATAGCTCAGTAGTAACTCAGGACAGGCTGCTCCATTTTAAGAGCATTGCCTTTAGATACAGGGATGTGTATTTGCAGTATCTAATTCACTGCAGCCATGGTAGCTTTAGGCAGAATTTCTGCAAAAGTGCAAATGAAACAATCCTGACATACAGAAATGAGCATTTGTTATCTCACAACTTTAATTTCTCAGTCTGCTGTCAGTTGTTATACTAATAAAGTAAGTGTAATGGTGATTAATAATGCCCATAATATTTTCTTTGTTTGCCTATTCAGTGATGTTCCCCCCCCCAATTTTTATCTTTTGTGACTACCTCAGTAGGGTTTAGCTACACAGGAAGACCCTAGTGGCTACTTTGAGATAACTGTCAAGTCATGTATTTTAATGCCATCTATTTTTAGATGCTGCTTGTTTTCACTTTCCCCACACATTTCCTTCCTTTCTTCAAGAATCACACTTGCTCTGCTTCCCATGCAAACCTCTTGCTGTTTTCTAAGTCTCTATTGCAATTATGTTAAGCATATTAAAATAATACTTAGATTATCAATTGAAGCTCTGAAACACTGAGTAGTACCAAATCTAGAGTTGTCTTTAGCTGATTTTTCTCCTGGACTATCCCAACTGTGCTTTTAAAAAATCAGAGACAGGTGGTATAAAATAACGCATAATCATAAAATTACAACACAGATGTACACTGTGCGAGGATGGGGAGTTTAGGTTAAAAGGAAGATCTTGAATCTGGACTTTACCATGCTACAATTAACAGAGTTACATAACTTCTGTTAATATTTGTAATTTGCAACTTCCTGCTTTATTTTTGCCCTTACTAAAAATAAGGGACTGTGTGCAATGGGACAGTCAGAGTTAGATGAACCCCAGCTGCACTCAGGCTCTGCAGGTGAGCTACAAAACTCACAGCACCTACTATGTGAGCCAGAGGCACTGGGGGAACACAGACCATCTCTTTCTTCTCTCCTCAAATCACAGAAGGTGTGTTTGGTGGTTTTCTGGTTTGTCTATTCAGAGTGTGTAAAGAGCTTTTTTTATTTTGGGACGTGAGGCAGCCCCAGCCTGACACCAGCCCAGCAGGGAGATGGGAAACTGGGTCTTGATAGAAGAGACTAAGAAAATAAAGAAATATTGAAGGACATTAAACTACAGGGTTGATTTTATAAAGTTTTTGGACAAATTGTCATCATTTTCTAAAGCCACTCATGGAAAAGAGAAAGTCAAATTAAAACAGGCTAATTTTGAATGGGATTTCACAGGACAAAAGAAAATGCATTTCTGAATCATGAGAGGTTTCTGCTTGGTGCAGACAACAGTATTTTAAAATGTATTTCCTTGCTTGTATTTTGTTGGATTTGAATGAAGGAAAGGTGAAGGAAAAATGAAGGAATTATGTTGTAGTAGTCCTCATTGCTGGAGACTCTCTCCATACCCAGCACTAGAAGGTCAGTGTTACCCAGGCTCACTCTGTGCAAGGGGAACCAACATGCCCCTTCCTCCTGTGCTGTGTCCCCTCCTCCCTTCCCCTCTGTTAGAGATTGCTCCTTCCAGAATCCCATGTCACATGCTCAGTCTGCTGTCACTGACACTGCTGGATTAGGGCTCCTGTGAGAATCAGTATCCCAGTTACACCTGCTTTTAGAGGAGCTAGCAGTCACCCTGCACTTTGCTTCTGGAGTTCTGCATAATGAATTCTCATGGCCTGGAGAGTCAGCGCTGAAAAATGAAGTTAATGCAGTTTGGCCTTTGGGAATCAAATGACTATAGAATCTGACATAGTCACAGCAGGCTCATGTTCTGTTATCAGCTTATTAAAAATTCCAGTTCCCAGTCTAGGATCAGTCATAATTCCTCTGGACCAACTTAGCAGATGGGAGCCTATTAAGTCTTCTGTAATGAAAGCCTACTGAGAAATACTATTAGTTTAATATTAAAACTTGTTTTGAATGAATTGAAGTTAGATTATTTTCCACTTTAACTTATCTCTTTATTGGAGAAAAGACTGGTGTAATTAGCATAAAGCCCTGCAATCATGAATTTTCTGATGCACTTCTGTTGAAAAATACTGTTATCTCAGTTACAGATGTACTGAGTAAGTAGAGGAATGTAGCAGATCTAAACATATGTCCGTGTTAAGAGGCTTGGGTGTTGTTTTTTCTTTTTGCAGCATTTCTGGATTATGAATGTATAGGCTAACATATGGAATAGCTTCAGTCAGCAGTGCATCCACACAGCTCAGCAGAGAGAAGCAAGGATGTGGGCTGTATGTGCTGTGATCTCGCCTGGCAGTAAATCTTGGGGCAGTGCTTATAGCTTACAGCTGAAGATGACTTATAAAGAGTAGAACCAGTTTAATAGCAGCGAGATTGCAGAGGATATCTGAGGGAAATAGGAGGCATTCAACAATTCCAGGGAAGCAAAACTTGAGTGTCAATTTTGTCAAAACTGACAAAGGGTGCAGGTATCTAAAGTGTGGGAGAAAGACTGAGAAAATGGGAAAACGAGCCTGAGGAGGTGTAGGCACAGGAAAGAAGCCTTGCAAACTTAAGGGAATAGATCAAATTCAGGCCAGTAAAATTCTTAGGTTCACCTGTAAGTTGGAACAGCATGGCTCAAAAATCATTTGGCTGTAGATAAGCATGCAACAGTATATTTGTTGCCAAAAGAACCTAACAGTGCTCCCCTGCCCCCTCAGATCACTGTGCATGTTAAATGTAAATAACTTGTTTTGCTCCCACTAAAATGCTATTCAGTTTGTGAATCAAGTATAGATGCAACGCAGTTCTTTAACCACAGCCAGCAGTATTATAAACATGGTGAAATACCCAGTGTAATTGTGTACCATTTCCCATTTTTAATGCGAATTTAATTGGTCTCCTTCACTGGGAAGACAGTAGAGAGATCTTTCTACACAGGTGAAAAGATGTAGAAGTGTTAAGGTCGATAAACACCTCACTACAGCTGTGTGGGATTAGGTGCAGCGAACTGAGGAGAAAGCTAATGAATATAATGAGCACTGATTAGAATAAATTCCAGCTGTAACCCAGGAGTCCTGTTCCTGGGAGCAGAAGAAATTGGTTCTGCTATGCATACTCCTTTTTACTCTCACATGGAAGTGCAGCTTGTGTTTCCTGGAGATTGATTTTCCTTTCAACACTGAGCCGAGCCAGGAAAAATTAAGAAAAATAAAGTAAAACCATTATTGAAAGAAAAGCATTTTTTACTGAGAACCCTCTGTAACTGGTCCCTTATTCACTGATCCTGACAACACTGATAAGAGATTTAGTGATGCACTGTACAACTGAAGTCAGGGTTTGATTGTCTCAGCAAGATAAAATTACTGAATACCAAGGAAGGTAAACAGGGATCTAGCACTGACCCCCCCATGTTCCCAGGAACACTTCCTCCCAACCCCAGTCAGAAGTGGAAAAATGTCCTTGGAGTGATGCAGAAGTTTGACTTAAATCTGCTATCAAAGAGGGAGGTGAGAAGTAGGAGGGAGTCTTACACCAAGCAGAGGAAATAATCTGTAGGCTCAACTGGAGCCTTTATTGATAAAGTGCCTCTGGATCCAGCAGATCGTTACTCCTATCTTAACTTACACATTGAGTAATATTAGATATCCAATTTCAAGAGCATAATTTTCTAATTTTCTCAAGATAGCTATGATCTTAGAAGATGGCAAACTGATGTGAATATTAGCTGAAGTACTAATCCATGCAGTCAGGGACTCAGAAGGGTTTGTCCAGTAGTCTGAGTAACTGAATTTTTACCATGTGTTCTGCATCTGTTGCATTTCTGAAAATAAAACAAAACCAAAAATCAGACAAAATTCTGGTTTTGTGTTTTTAAAATCTGGAACATTAACATCTCTGTAGGCAAGAAGACAGAAGAGTTCAGACCTGTGACCCTCAGGAACTTTGCTGTGTGACATGAAACAGCTTAAAATATTCAGGTTATGCTAAACCTAATGAATGACTAAAGCATTTTGGTAGGAAGCTTGAGAGATATTTTGATACAGAGGAAGAAAACTAGGCTGCCCTAGCTGTTCTAATATTTGAGTTAAAATACAGCTGTGTGTTTCCTTGAGAAATGTATGTGCAGCTCCATAAAGAGCAGTTCTCAGACTGGTGTTTGAAAACTCAGTTCAGTAATTCTGATGTGTTGGTACAGTTGGAGAAGTTACATTTTGTACTTGAAGATGCTGTAATCAGTGCACATTCAGTCTGCAATTCATGGGCTGAAAATAATAAATTCTGCCTTTTTATTTCAGTACTTTGTTACACTAAGAGTAGTGCATGAAAAGATTGCAAAGGAGGCCAACCAGAACTGTAATTGCTGTGCAGCAATTGCTTTGTAACTTCAGTTTCCATAGCATTAAGATCAGCATTGCCTCTCACCAAAACCTCAGGCTTATTTTGCCTCTGTTCCAGCATACAGGGGTAAGCACTGTCTTCAATCATTGCTCAGGCTGAATTAACTGAAAACCCATTTCCCACATCCCAGTATATCAGTGCTATACATGCTTGAGAGGAATTATTTTCTCTATTTCTTACCACTTATGCTCTAAAAAGTTTCCAGTCTGCCACTATTTTTTTGAAGTTCTTCCCAGCACAGTACAGATGCTGCACATTAACAGGCCTGTGGTGGGGCAGGACTGCAGTGCCCAGCTGAGAACCCTCACCCTGGCAGATCCCCACAGCTGATGGAGCTCCACTCATCAGCCACCCCTGCTCTGCCTTTTGGCTCTCAGATCACATTCAGGTGACTTTCTGAAATGTGTTCTAGAATATCTAGAATGCACTGGATTTTGCGGCAGATGAGTAACATCTTTGAGTATTCACTACTGGAATTTATAAAAGGCTATCACTGCAGAGATACCACTTATGGCAATTTCAGGGCCTGGATACTAAATGAAGAGTCTTAGATGTGGGTGGAAAATCTCCATAACACTGGCTAAAAAAAGGGTTCTCATCTCCATATGCCTTAGGAAAATCTGAGTCATGGGTTTCAAACTGTGTTGTTACAGGCTCTATGCTTTTGTATCTTCAGCTACACTGTAGTGACTTATGTGCAGGGTCAACTGCACTGTAAATATTTAAGTATTATTTAATATGGATAATATTTCCAAT
Source organism: Chaetops frenatus (assembly GCA_013400775.1). Classification (NCBI taxonomy): domain Eukaryota; kingdom Metazoa; phylum Chordata; class Aves; order Passeriformes; family Picathartidae; genus Chaetops; species Chaetops frenatus. Next base: position 61,789 of record VZTR01021384.1, on the reverse strand, counting down.
AGAAGATTGAGGCCATTGCAGATGAGAACTTTTCTTTCAATAAGAGGCACTTAATTTGTTCTGTTCTTGACAAAAATAATTTTTGGTTAAACCATATGAAATCTCTGTAGTTTTCTTGCAGTGCCATTCAAAATTATTATAGCACTATCCATCTTAACTCATTTTAGACATGCTTGTGTAGTATACTCATGACTGATCTGGTCATACAAGCAATTTATCTTGCTTGTGGGCAGTTTTTTTGCAGTCTGTGCAGAGCATTGCAGTGTTGTGACTTAGATTACTATTTAAATCCAATGTAAAATAAATCTTATTTATCCTGCAGTCAAAGTATAGAAACATTTTTAGTTTGCAGTAAGAGCTGACTAAATCAGAGGTAACCCTAGTGGATGGATGGCTTGATGTTCTGAGTTTCTTATAACTGACTCCAAAGTAAAAAAGTATCATTATTATTAAAGGGATAGTGGGCATACAGATTGCATGGAGAAAACCTTGCAAGTCTGTTAATTCTTCCAATAGTGAGGAGGGGCAAGTAATCACTGAGGAAGTTTTGCCTCCTCTGATTTTCACCTTTAAAACTTCTCTTTAGACACACTATTTGCTTTAAAGCTTTATTCTGTCAAGACTAATGCTGCAAGGTAACAATAACTGAAAAGGGCTCCGTATGCCAGGTGCCTTTCATACCTCCTCTTGTGAATAACATGCATCTCTGCTTTGTATCTCAGAATCTGGAACCCATGTTTCAGGGATAGCTTTGCCACATTGTATCTTTGCAATAATCCATAGATACATCAGATCCCTGGATTTGTCACTAACTAAAGATTGGGAGTTTTCTTGTGGTATCAGAAGTTCTACAGGGATATTGATAAGGTTCTAGGTTACAGCAATAGGATATTTTTTCTAATTTCATAATACCTAAGAAATTACTTCCCATGTAGCTCCTCAAATCCTCTAGCTCCATGCCAATTTTATTGCTCTGTGTGCACACAAGCCTTGGGAAACTGGTTAAATCAAAATGTTCTTGCAGTTGTGTGGTGCAGGTCAGGATCCTGGGCTCAGTTCACCCCAGTGAAGTAACTGCACAGGTCAAGTTTATCATAAGGATACAACAGTGAAACAGAGAAAAACAAATACTAGAAGTGTATTATTTCCCCCCTCCAAATCATGCAGCACATCACACTTGTCAAGCCTGTCCAGAATTAGCTATTTTCTTTAACTAGTTTTTATATGGTTCAAATAATCCCTGCTTATTTAGAATCCAGTATTTAGACAAAAATATGTAATTTAAAGTAGCACAAGTATTTAGCAGGAAGAATTGGTGAACTTTTACTGTAAATGTGTTTTTTACCTGGAAAATGGATTAGACTTTGAAAAACAGAGGGATCTGGATAGATTGGAGCATTAGGCCATAATTAATTTAACAAGTCTAAATGCCAGGTTCTGCTTTGGGTGCTGGTTGACAACAGTTCAGGACTCAGCAACATGCTCTAGCAGCCCAGAGAACAAAGCACATCCTTGGGCTCTGTCAAACACTGTGACCAGCTGGTCAGAAGAGAGGATTATCCTGCTGCATTCAGCACTGATGCAGCCTCACTGGGTGCTATGTGCACTTCCGGGCCCCATCATTTAAGAGAGATATGAAGGTCCTTGTATTTGTGCACAGAAAGGCAGCAGAGCTGGTGAAGGGGCTGGAAGGAGTTGTCATTTGAGGAGTGGCAAAGGGCTTTGGGCTTGTCTGGTTTGTAGAAAGGAGGCTGAGGCAACCTCAGTGCCCTCTACAGCATCCTCCAGAGGGGAAGTGGGCAGGGAGGTGCTGAACTTCTCCCCAGAGAAGATATCCAGGGATAAGATGCTTAGAAATGGTTCAAAGCTGTGTCACAACAGGTTCAGACTGGACATTATGAGGCATTTCTTTACCAAGAGCACAGTCATGCTGGAACAGGCTTCCAGAGGCAGTCAGTGCCCTAAGCCCATCAGTGTTTTAAAGAGGCATTTGGACCAGGCCCTTAATGCATGCTTCAAACTGGTCAGCGCTGGGTGATTGTTGCAGGTCCCTTCCAACTGAAATAACCCATTCTAAACACAGTATTTGGTTTAACAATGGGAGATCCTTCATGGCATCCAGCTAGTAAGGGCTAATAAATCAGCAGGTGCTTTTTTAAAAATAACACTTTTAATACCAATGCATTATCTTTTAGTGCGCTATGCAACTGCAAAGTTAATAGAAATATTTTCCCTTAGTTTTGGTAAGAGCAGGTCAGATTTTAAACGTTTGCTTTCAGTACACGTTAAAGAAATGCCTAAGCTGAAAATTGAGAAGAGCTCTCGTTTACTGCATAGCGATCAAAGCATGACCCCTTACTGGCAAGAAAAAGAAATTGAAAACTAATTTCAAGGTTCAGGATTAATTCTCTGTCAAATTGACATAAGAGAGCCTACACTAGAATATATTTAGCAAAAATGTAGAACCTTCTCTTTATCTGTTCCTTTCAGAGTGCAACTTATTACTTTGATTTATTTCATGGTTCCATAGCATAAGCATTTTAAAAGTTAGCTGTCTGAATTTGGTCAAATATCTACAAACACAGGCTTTTTACCAAATGAATCTATCAGTTTGTTTCCTATTAATATCACTGTTCTCTACTGATGACCTTATCCTAAATGTGTTTTTCCATCTTCCCTACAGTAATTGCTGGAAATGATTGTCATATAAGGAGCTGGCTATGGCAAACAGGAAACATCAAAGCACTACAGCCAGCATGCTGGATCACAGAGCCAGAGCTTGCCCGACTTCATCTCACAGCAGGGAGCCTGAAAATGAAGAAAGTGACCTTCCCATTGAAGATTATGCAGCAAAGGAGGCAGAACTAGCAACTGTGAGACCAGGTACCCCTGCAGAACATGAGTGCAATGACCATAGTGGAGATGGTGACTCCAGCTCTGACTATGTCAACAACACTTCTGAGGAGGAGGACTATGATGAAGGCTTGCCAGAAGAAGAGGAGGGAATCACATATTACATTAGATACTGTCCAGAGGATGACAGTTACCTGGAAGGAATGGACTGCAATGGGGAGGAGTATGTTCCCCATGAGGAACACCATGTTGAAACAGATGAATGTCAGGAAGCTGTAGAGGAATGGGCTGAAGGTAAAATTCAGCACCAAGATGTAAATGAGGTGATGGACAGGCAAGAGTGGCAGGAAGGTCAAGATAATGGCATTCAGATTTTGGAGGATGAAGCATCATCTTTGGAGATCCAAGACCAAGATGAAAACATACAGTACTGTCAAAGTGAAGGTGACTATCCGGACTATTACCCAACAGAGGCTAATGGAAATTCACAAGGAATATCACCATACCATTCTAGAAAAGAAGATGCAGAGCTGGAAGAGCAGGAAGAGGACATTGACCAGATTGTAGCAGAAATCAAAATGAGTATGAGCATGAGCAGTATTAACAGTACAACAGAAATGAGTCCAGAGCACAGTGGGACTGAAAACATGGCACATGACTACAAAGAGANGGAGATGTGCATCGAGGTTTTAAAGCAAAGTCAAGATCCCCAGAGGACAGACAGAAGTGGCCACAGGAGCAGGTATGAGGTGCTCTTTTTTTACCAGACTGTCAGAGGCATTATGCAAGTGTTGTGTTAGTTTTTCCAAACAAAATTAGCAATATTTATATATATATTAATATGTAAATATATTAGGAATACTTCAAATGTTACTGTTACTGCATTCACATAATCACGTGTGTCTAGAAAGATGTGCTAAATGCAATCAGCGTATGCAGACATCTAGCAAAGAGGTTTTGCATGGGGCAAAACCAGTTTGTTTAAACTATTTTTATTCTGCATTGACACTCTGGAGAAACTTAAAACTGGAGTCAGCATTGAAATAGTTGAATTTTTTTTCCATTAATGGCTCCTGTACAATTGCCATAGTGGTGGATAACTTCCTGTTTTCGGTAGAATGCATGTCAAATCAAGACACTGTATATGTTAAAAAAAAACTTTAAGAAATGCCTGCATATTGCTGTGGTTTTTTTACTAGCTGGACATGTCTTGACCTTGACAAGGAGGAAGAAATAAGAGCTTTACTCTTAACAAAAATACTGTTAAGCTGTCTTACCACAAGAATGATTTAGAAGTTACTTTAAACTGTGCATGATCTTTTCTTGTTCTAATGGTGAGTGCCAGAAAAAGAGAGTCTAAGAATGAAGCTCAACCTTTTCTAAAGGAAAAGAGGTGTGTCTTTTTTCCCCTGAAGTTTCAAACTGAATATGGTTACTTCTTATAGAGACATATCTCACTCCCTAAATGTCATTTTAAAGCCTTGACTTAGCATCTCTAAAATTATATGCAGTAGAATATTAGTTATCTTCTGCAATGAACAGATCTACCTAAAAGAGGTAAAACATAACACGTGCTTGGATAACAAACTCGTAAGGATAAATTAATTATTTTGCCTTATCTTTAATTAAAATGCTTTATTAAACTTCACATGCATAAGTTTCCTGCTTCAGCTTTATCAACTTTGTAAATAGGATTTTCTATAGTTAATTGTCCCACAGTTAAACAACTTGGTCTAGGTGTTTCCATTAAAAAAAGACATTAAAATACATTAATTCCTCTGAATTAAAAAACAGTAAAGGGAAATCAAATGTTTAAGTATATGCTGATGAAACAGGTCGACCTTCATTATAATTGTGAACAAAAAAAGTCTTAGGGGGATATTTTCAGATTTCCCATATCTGCAGCAAGTTTTAATATTCATTACTACATTCTATTTTCAGAAGTATAATTATAACCAAATTGTGCAACTGACGATATTCAGTGCCCTACTGCCAGCATAAAAGTCCCTTAGTGAATAGGCTTGCTGATGTTGAATGGTTTGCACAGTTACTAGGTGTTGGCCGGGAGCAGAGAGGCTGAGATAGCATGTTTTACACTTAGTGATGGCCTTTCTCCCAGCAGGTGCTACTGGCAATGTTGCTCCTTTCAAGTTCTCAAAATATTTGCAGAACAAAAAGACAAGAGAAGTTCCTGAATAAGAATTCCTCAGTGTTTGACCAAGTAATTATTGTGTTTTTTCCCCCCACTGAATGATTGCCTATTCAAAACAACATTCAAAATAGGCTTTCATTTCAATAACTTTTTGTTGTTTTGAAGTTTATTTGTCAGAAGCTGAGCTGAACTGCCTTGGACCTTAGTCATTCCCAATAGACTGCTAACAGCTGAGGGTTGTGTAACACCTGGGTATTGATGCAACTGCCCCAGTGAGAAAAAAACCAAAAGCACCTAAGTCTTTCTGAGCTGCCTGTCTGAGCTGTGATTGTCATTTCCAGTCAGCCTGGGACCAATGCCTTCATCTTGTTTAATAATGAGGGAAGCACTGCTGTGATAGGTAACCCCTGGCTGGATGAAGCCACTGAGCTTATACAATCACTTTTAATAGCAACAACAAACTTAATGGATAGAGAGCACTGGACAGTACACAATGTTTCATTCCTTCAAACATGGAGACAAGAAATTAGATACACAGCAGTAAAGGTATCTAGTCCAGATCAGCACACAGGGCTAAACAGACTGGGTGACAAGGCATGCATCTCACTTGTAAGAAAGGAGACAGGGCACAGCTGGTGTTGGCACTTCACTGAAGAGAAGAGCACAAGCCTCCAAGGCCAAAAGGTGTAAAGTGGTATTTCTTACAGAGGCTCACTAATGGAGACATGAGGTAATTCTCCCTCTCCCCACTTCAAGCCTCCAGGGATATAAAAGGAAGAGTAAAAAGCAATTTTATCTCATTTGGCAAGCATTACTTCAATGTGTGTATCATGACAATACATCCAAAAATCAGGCTCATGGTGAGGGTATTAGAATAAGAGTCCAGCACCCATTTCTGCCCAAGTTGGCTTTTTTCTTAATACCTCCTTAAATATCCTTAGCACAAGGTGTGGGTGGATGTTTAGGAATAATACTGGACCTCAAAGAATTTAGATAAAACAAAATCCTCTGCAGTTTTCTTCTGGGGCCTTCAATTCTTTTACTATTTACTATGAAACGTCAAAGGGATGGATGGAATTAGAGTACTGCCTAAATGAACCCATGTCTCATTTGTGAAACCAAGACAGCCATAATTTTAACTACAATATTTAAGCCAACTACAATTTGATTTCTTCCATGGTGAAAGGAAAAACCCCAAGGCCATTGTCAGTACATTTGCATGCTAAACTTACTGTTTGCAGAGAAGCTGCTTAGAAGAGCCTTGGTATTGTCACCCTGCTAAAAGATCTGTTATTGTAAGTGTGCATCTCACTGTACAAAACACCATGCTGAAAGGGATGACAGAGGCAAACATATTGCATATAGAGCACTTTTCTTTCCTCAGTTATCTTTAAATAAATCTATCTTTGAATGCTTCTAAGTTAAATCAAGATACACTACGTGTATATCAGTTTTTGTATACAACGAGCAAGCAGGAAGGTGCATTTGTTGTTTTATGTACATAGTATGCTATCCTTAGCTTTTTCATGTTTCTCCTCCTCTCTTCCTTTCCTGCTTCACATAGGTAAAATTACTGCTTATTATAACATTTACATTCCTTTAAAATACACAGCTATTAATTCTTAGCTCATGATAGGTGCTAACATTCTGTTTGCAAGACATTTGCTAAATAACAAGTAAACAAATGTGATTTTAAAGGTCCCTGTTGCTATGTTTGCACCAGAAAACAATCACTTTTAAAGAAAGACCAGACAATTTACAGAGAAGGAAAAACAAAGTAAGCACCTCGTTTGACTTTCAGTGTGGGTCAGTCTCCTCCTGATTTAAATACACATGCTCAGGCTTGAGAACTTCAGGGATGTATGAGCTTGGCCTGTTTAGCCTTTATTTATAAATACTTCTAGGGAAGCACTGAAGGGGATGATTAGCATTAGACAAGTCTGAGGGAAACATTTGGAGTGTATATTTGCTCTAACTCACTGCGTAGCACAACTCTTACTCCTTGCAGGTTTTCCATGCTTAAGTTATTTAAGAAAGGCATCACATCTATAAAGTTAAACTGACTATTCTGGGTATTTAATAACAACTCAAATTTAACAACTCCCTCAAGCTAGGAGTTTTCTGCACACCTGCTTGACATCTTGGTGATCTCTCAGTTAATTGTTAAAGTATCACATGAAGAAATGTTCTTTTTCTGTTTCTAATTTCATTTCATGTTTTACCTGTAGCAGAGAAATTGAGTGTGGTCAGACATGCTATGATGTAATTCTCCTGAATTACCACAGTTTTTCATGTAACATAAACATGAATTAACTGATAGGTATATCTTTGGGTGGAAGAAGATTAAATGAATGACTCCTTCAACTGAGAGTAGCATACAGTATAACCAGGAATTTTAAATGTATGTGGTACTCCTGTGAAAAAGTAGTTGCTTTTTGGTGTGCTGTTACATTTGCTTCAATACAAATATTACTACAATAGTAGTAGTTACCTACAATACTTTTGGTTTGGCACACTAACAATAACAAACATGGAAATAGCTTTACCAGGTGAAAAATGAGAGTAATCCCATGTTGCAGTGTGTGCTTGTACTGCACAAAAGATGAGCAATGGTCTGGTCTAAACCAAAGCTGAAACCACAAAAAAGCTTCTCTCCACTTCACTGCAAGATCCCCTGTCCTGCTTCCTTCCCCCACAGCAGGATGGCACATCCTGGTCCCAACCCCATCCTGCCCACTCCATGACTGCATTTGGAACTTCAGTTTCTCCTGTTGCACATGTAGAATTTGCATAAGTAAAGAATGATAGAAGCCGTGAAGAAAAAAGCAAAATATTGGACAGCAGCTGAAATAATAAACAATGGAAGATGCCTTTGCACTAATCAACTTAATTAACTGCTCCTCTAGAACCTCCTGTGTGGCAGAGCTTACTCTGTTCATCCCAGCTAGGATCCTGCCTCTGAAACACTGGCATTGGCATGGGGCTGAAGATGACTGTGGCACTCAATACTTGAGCACTGAGTTTAATCAGCCCTTGTTTCTAGGTAGATTTCAGACTCCTGAGAACATGTTCTCTCCTACCTTATTTACCAACAATAAAAGAAAATGTTTTTAACAGCACCAACACCCTACCCTAATAATGAAGAAACATGAATTTGCCATGAAATTTGCCTCCTTTAAAAAGGAGAACCTCAGAGGGAAGTCTGCTTTTTAATGATGCTGCCCATGACACTGAATCCTACTGCTTTTCATTTCTCAATCATTCTTTCATAACACTGGCATACCTTTGAGAACCTAACCAAATAAGCTTATGCAAACTGCCCTAGTAGGGACACCAAAGCTCCTGCAGTGTCAGTCTGCTTTCACTACTTTCCTATAGGCTATGTCCTTATACTTCTTCAACATGGACATTCAGAGACAGATAAAAGATCCTTACCAAAATTTGTAAAAGGAAATTTTACAAAGTCCTCTTTTTCTTGTCTCATTTTCCCCCTCCAACAGCTTTACACACATCAATGCTGCTACTGTGTTTCCCTTGCCTGTGTTGGTAGAGATCAGCATTGACACAAATATTTATTTCCTTCTCTCAGCATGGGCACAGAGAGATGAGTCCAAATCCAGGAGTCTTTTTGTCTGTAAAAAATGTCACCTTTAGAACAGTGTGAAGAAACTAAGATGATAGACAGTTTAGAAAATGTGTATCTTAGGAATGTCTTGATGGAAGTCAGTCTGAGTATTATAGGATGCATTTGAGAACAGTTTGTAGAAAACACAAATGGATGTAAATGAAGAATGTATTAAAGAAGGTTTCTGCATTCTCCTGTGTGTTCTAGGCAGCTAAACTAGGCAGAACTAATAAACACTGGTTACCAAGTGACAGTTCCCAAACTTATCAAGTACTTACTGAAAAGTGCTGAATAGTCCAAACAGTCTCAAACAAAACCAGTTTCACTGTGCTAAGTGGCTGAGTCGCAGACTTTTAGCTCCTGAAACCAGTAGACAGCAAAATCAATGTCTGTTGCCTAAAAATGCATTAGTGACAAAGTCTTCTCAGGAAGTTTAAATCAGAAGGTAGCATGTGCTCCTAATTACATCTCCCTAAGAATTCAGCAGAGCTGTTTCTTTGCAACTCATCGTGGCTGGTTCTCAATTTCAAATACATGCAAGAACAAAAGGAAAAAAAATAGTTGAAGTGATAAAAATAAATTGGCAATTATTTTAATGTCTATTGAACTTTGATAGAGTATTGAAATAATTTTGTGGAATGCTTAGGTCCCTCAAGTTACTCTGACTCCTCTTTTCCTAAACTTGACTTGCTTACTTGGAGCTAGCTACTCAGAAAGAATTTTCTCTTCACTCCTGGTGTGTACTAGCACCACCACTAAAAGAACATACAAGTAGTGGAATCTTTGTGGGAGAAGAGTGTGAAGTCTGACCTTTTTTTCCTGTGATCACAATCAGAAAACCTTCAGCTAGTCAAGAGCTACCTCATTCAGAGTCTATGTTTGTAAGCGTAGCCTGCTGGGCCAAACTGCTCTTCCTGACAAGGTTACCAATATTAAGGATAACTAATGCAGTGCTCAGGAAGGTACATTAGGCCATTCCACTGCACATCAGCAGCCTTCAGGAGGGAGGTTATTTCACTTGTGCAATTTAATAGGAATAGTAATGCCATAACAGTCTTGATATAAGGCTACCACCTCTTCATTTAAAGGATGCTTTAGATGCATCTTGAGGTGAGGACACATCACCCAATGATAAACTGTCTGCAGAAAACCACACATCACAGAAACTACCAATGGAAGTTTTGTCCTTAACTAGCAAACATAACACCTATCTGCTTTGCTTTCGTTCTAGAGAGGGACAACAAGCCTGCCTGAAAGGGCAGTAAGGTCTATAGGTTTACTTGTGGAACACGTAACAAAAATTTTGTCAATTTACTACAAAATATCTCTTCCCCAAGAAGATAGTGGATTTTTTCCCTAGAGCCTACCACAAGGAAACTTTTTCCACTGGAATCCACCACAAAACATCTCTTTTCCAAAAAACTTAGTCATCTTCAAAATAAATTTCAGAATATGTAAGCCAGTACATAGGTCTCTGAACACATTATTTCTAATGTTAAAAAGCATTGCTACTAAAGACATGGGCAGGTGTGGAACATAAGGCTCATTATTCAAATGTTTCAGCATAATAATAATAAAGCATTACCATGCCTTTGAGCTCTTCTCTCAGATGAGTTCTGAACAGATCAGGGAAGGGAGTAACCTGCTGCTTTGCAGGAGAACGTTCCCCAGTAGGAAAGTGCTTCATCAGTGCTGAGCACCACAGCAGCATTCTGGATCACAGGCAGCAGCTGTGAGGGAGAGCAGCCTTGGTGAGAGGAGGGTTTGACTGAGAAGCCAGAGAGCCCACCCTGGAGCAAATAGCCAGGTGTTACAGAAGAGCAGAACTTACCTCTCACCAGCCCCCACCTCCAGCTAAAAGGGACTTTATGCTGCAGAAAGGGGTTATAAAGATGGTCTGATCCCTCTCTGGGTGCCTGGGAGGGGCCCTGCAAGGTTGGTGGGAGGAGGCCCCAAGTAATGACCAGGCCTGGTATTTAACCATCAGGACAGGGCTGGCCAGGGCATGGGTGGAGTTTCAGGCTTGCTGTGGAAAGATTTCCACAGGTGTTTCAGTGACCTCAAACGAGTAGAGTCTGATTTTCCTTTCAGACTAAAAATGATATTTTCTCCTGCTTTGTGTTTGTTTACATGCTGGACACTGCCTCAGTACTTGCTCAGGGGTGAAAGTATTAATAACACTACATCTGTAATATTTTTATATCCTTGTATTGCAGAATCTTTTATCAGAATCTTATCCTAGGGTGAGAGACTTTTAACATAGGTCTGGCCCAGTTCCAAATTTCTGGTTTAGTTTTAGGTCCTGTTCTAAATTACAAGCCATTAATTATTATACCTTGTGTTCCCCTCAAATATGATTTTTCTAGCTGTCATAACATTCAAACCAGCAACATAAATTGGAAACTCTGTGAGAAACATGAAAAAAGCAAGTATTAAGTATGATAATTTACTTCACATTAGTCAGAGGACTTGGGAGTATGAACCAATTTCCAACCCCAAAGAATATCAGAATTTGTATTTTCTAGAAGTGATACCATAAAGAACCTCCAGAACAGTCCCTTCGTCCTTGGTCTAGAAGCATCTCCTGCTATACATCCGAGACTACATTGTAGCTGTGGATGGGAGAGGCAGCCATGCCTCCTCTGCAGTTCTGTCCTTTGACTGTGGAAGCCTCCTGGAGTGAAAAAATTCTCTCTGTACTTCCTTCTGCAGGCATATGTTGGGCACAGAAGTCTCAGAGAGGCACAGCTCCCCTTACATGAGTTGCTGCCAAGGCTGTGCTACCTCCAAAGCTGGGAAGATCTCAGTCATGTGATATTACAGTCAGTTTTGTTTGCAGGAAGTGTTCACAGTGACACCCTTCCCTCCCCATCACAACCTTTTTAAATAGCAAAGTGTTAATAGATCAGACAGAGGTGGAACATAATGTTTGCACGGATGTGCCTAAAAGGAATGAATTCTTTGTCCTTAGATTCTGCCTAATTAGTCTGGGGCTGCTAAACACATAGACAAAACTCTGGGAGAAAAAGGATGGCCTTCATTTTCAGACACCAAATATTAAAAAAACCCCATTGGTTATGTTCCTTGTAGAGGTGGTGTGATTGATCCCAACTCATTGTGAGTTCTGCTTAGGCTTCTCTTTGGAACCAAGAAGTACACAATAACAACATATAGACTACATATGTGACTGAGAACAAGTAAGCTTTGTCCATGTTCCTGAAATTCTGAAAATAGGAGTTCCAGTAAATCACACCTCTGGATAAATCAAAACTGAGAAGCTATACAAATGTTTAGCCAGATTTTTTTATTAGGACTGTGTGGAATTACACATGCAACAATTATCAGAGAGCATAATTGGTATTATGATACCCAAGGCCGAATGAATCCATTGAGATGGCAGATTTGAGGCAGACACCTGTTTCAGTGTTACAGCACTGACTGATGCTTACAAAAGCAGATAATTCTTTCTTCACATGCAGGTGCATTTTCAGTTCAGTCAAGTGTGTAGTACTCAGAACTGAGAGAGCTTTAAAAATACTGATATTGTGTTGTACACCTTAGAGTTAATGTATTTGCTGTCATTGCTTACAGTTTAATGTATCTTCATTGTGGCCATGTCATAATCCCTGCTTAAAGGATACTTGATCTAAATCCTGCTACTTTAGGGAATAATGTATGATTATTACAATTGTTTTATTAAAGTCCTCTAGATATTAGTTTACCTCATTAATGTATTTCACTGCACATCAATACAGATTGCTCCCTTCTGGTTTAGCCATGCAATATAATTAGATTTGTCTTGTCTTAAACAGAATAGTGTTTATAAGCAGGGATATGGTGAATTTACCAAGTCTGGTATATCTCAGTGTATCTTGGATAATGTTTTCTTTCTTATAGTCCTGCTTACTACTTGGGTGAACCTTTGCTTTGTGTATGTTGTCTTACCTGAAAATTGTCATTAGTGAGCTCTAATGTGCCAGATTCATTAGTATATTTTGTTCTGCTGACTAGATATTAGTCATAGGGAATAATTTGTCTAGAGGTGAACATAAAGACTTTCTTTGCCTACAGCCACATACTGTGTTTGAAGCTCAGAAGCCAAGGAGTTACATTCCCATTTAGCATCCAGGCTGACCCCCTCAAATAATCTTTGGCGGTTTCCATTTGCACAATTGTCAGTACAAGTTTTTATTTCTCAAGCTTTACAAAGGCAGTGGCATTTTGGCCCTCATTTTTATACACAGTGGAGAAACTAATAAAAAAGGGGAAATGAAATATCCTAAACCATAAAAATTTGTTCCAGAAATCACCTTAGTCTTCCAGATTTCTAACACTGAGAATCCGAGCCATGAAAACTTCACTTTCTTGGTACGTACAGGACGGGCTCTCTCCATGTCGGGTTCTGGTGTTGTGTGACTTGGCTCAGGACTGGAAAAGAAATTCAGCCCCTGAGACTACTGGAACAGGAAAAAAGAAGCACTCTGTAGCTTAAAAGACTTAATGTTTCCTTTGTGTATGATTTTATATTTTCTGTTTCAAAGCCTGAGGTTCTGCTGCCAGGATCCCGTAGATTTGCTTGGCCCACGAGGAAGGAGATGCCATGAAGTATCTCTGACAAACACAGGATCCTACATTCAGTGCTAGAATTCTGTTTTTCAGATAAGGGATGGCTATTGGGGCTATTTTGATTTTGTCCAATACTGAAAATAAACACATGTAAGAATTCTGACTTTGCTTTCTGACTTACATGAACATATTAGCATTTGACTTAATTTCATGTGAAAAATTTGCATTGACATAAAATAATTTAAATTTAAATCAGTACTTTAATTGCTACTTAATGATAATTGAAATGTCCTATTATTTACATCAAAGTAGATATTATAATTAAACAGCTTAACATTTTTATATGAAACTGATATTTGCTAAATTACAGAAGGAAATTCCAACTGCTATATCACATTATATTTCAGTACCAGTAATGAATATTGATTTTACATAAATAACTACAGATAAGTAATGGAGAACATGCTAGATAGAGTTTCATATGTTAATGTTTTGTGAATTTTTATTGAAACTTAATTTAATCTGGTGAAAATTTTCTAATTATCTTTGCACCATTGACTTCCACTGAAATCTCTACTTTGTGTTGAAGCTTTACAGAAAACAAAAGGATCTGAAATCCTTCCTTTTTTCTTGCAGATTTGCAATGGTTTAGAGCAGCCCAGGAAGCAGCAGCGTTCAGACCTCAATGGCCCAGTTGACAATAACAATCCCCCCGAGGTAGGTACCTAGGGCTGCCAGTTGTGCTGCCTGGCTTCCTGCAGCCAGGCTTCCAGCAGGGAAAGCAGCCCTCACATCATCAGCCTCTCACACACACAAACCTAGGCTCCCTTTCTTTTCCTGAACTGACAATAAATACCTTATCTGCCTATTTGGAAAATTCTTCGAACTATACCCAAATTTTTGCTGCCTCATTCATTTTATGTAACTGTCTATGGCATGTACTCAAGCCTAAAAGGTTCTGATGACATGCAGAATAGGGAGAACACTTCAGAAGTTCTCTTTTTGGATTATTGGAGTACAAAAGTGGCATCCAAAAGAAATAATGTTCTGCTTCCATTCCTCCCCCACCCCTTCCCAATGTCAGTCCTGGCTTAGTCAGCTGTGAAGAGACACAGTGATAGACAGACCTGCTCTTGTCACTGAAGACTGGAGCAAAGAAGACATCTTAAAATGCAGAATGAGTTATGCTTGGGGCTAGACACAATGAAATTAAATTCAGACTTAAAAGCAGAAGTCTCTTATCTCAAAACCATGACATATTTAGCCAGTAGCCTGTTATATTAATGAAGAGGAACATTTCTAAAGCCTTTTCCCATAATGAAGAAATCAGCCTCTTTCCTGGAAATGGGAATCACTGAGGGGGCAAAGAATGGAAGGACTGTATCTGTTTATTGAGACAGTAGCATAAGAAGAGCACTGCTGTGGCCTCTGCTAAGATTAAGTGTAATTCTATGTACAGAGCAGTCAGAGACAGTTCTTTTTATTCACTGACCCAGAATCTGGCTTTGTAAAACATTGTTAAGTGTTCTTTATTGGAAATTTGGGATATCACTAATAAGCAATGTGATCTATTAGGCAACTGATTGTATTGGGAATTGCTGGTTTGTATTGCTCATTTGACATCTGACCTGCTAGGCCATTTTCATGGTCTTCCCCCTGTCTCCCTTATTTTCTTGCCTTGTGGGACCTTAAAATACTTTGAGACTGCAAGTACAGTGCACTCTGTAACAGTTAGGTTGGGTTAATGACTGTGATTTAATACGTTCAGTGTGCTAAACAGTGGTTATGTGACAGTGGTCAGCTGTTTAAATATAATAAGCATTCACTTAATTGTGTGAAAGTTAATTTGTTACAGCTATACCATTTTTATTTCTCAACAGACAAAGAAAGTGTCTTCCTTTCCAAGTTTTGTTGATGGTAAGTATGACATCATCCATAGTTAAAGTAGGACAAAGTGGAAGCAAATACTTTAATATATATATAAGTTCACAGTTCTAAAAACTGGTCAAACCTAAGAGAATACAGCTGAGAAGTTTAAGTATGGAAGTATTTAACATTTTCACCCTCCCCACAGCAATGGTAGCCTAGTGATGATAAAAAGGAGGGGCAGGTAGAGCTCCCAGAAGGATTCAGGTGAAAATGAAGAACAGCTACAAATCTGGAATGGGTTAAAAAGGAGTAACAGTGGCCCCCAGCAGAAGATCTATGAACATGTAAGAGCACTGTGTTTTTTAGGGCCCATTATTGCACTCTGGGAACCTCAGTTGTCAGCATAAATGGAAAGGTTCTCCTGAACTGACCAAACAATGGTAATTCAACCCTCTGTTCAGGAAAGCAAAGCTTTCACATGTTTCTTCCATCTCTTTGGCAGTGCTATTACATATATTCTGTTTGAAGAAAAATAAGTCAATTTATTAACACAAGCAGGTGGACAGAAATAAAACAGGATTGTACTGAAAAACATTACCATTCTCTGATTCACAGCTGAAGAACTTTTTTTAGGGAAAATGCACACAGCTCTTCCTGCAAAGAAAATGTCTACACTGTAAAGTGAGAAAAGACAGTAGGACACTTTCAAGAATCTGATACTTTAGATCTGACATGAACACAGACAATAGAAGCCTAAAAAGAATGTGAAAAACTTAATTCCTAATGCCATTCTCAACTAAGGGAAAACAATGCAATTTTGAATAATATTAGATGCATTTTTCTTTTATTCCCTGATCTCACCATCTTGACAGGCATTTTCTGTTTTCAGTAACTTACTTAAAGAACTAGAACAAATGGAAAGTTCAAAGATTGTCCCTTCAGGTTGACATTTGAGGCACATTACATGGAACACTTAGCATGTACTGGCTAACAGGCCCCAAATAGAGGTAAATTTATCTGCATTCCCTGAGGGTGGCAGAAAGGAAGAAAGCAGGCTGATGCTTTGTAATAAGCATCTGCTGATTGTAGAGTGGACAAGCATAAAGCAAGGCCAGCATGCACAGAACTTTAAAGCAGGCGAGACAATTCCCCCCTCCCAGCGCTGCAGATACAACTGCATATTTTAATTTTACTGGGATAAAAAGGTTATGTCTTTTTCTTTACACACCAGTCAGCTCACTACTCTGCTGGAAAGGGGTCAGGATACCCTTTACATAATATAATACCTTTTTTTAGTTCAATCATTTTACTTGCTCTGATTTTTTCTGTAGTGGCTCAGTATGTGAGGATAAGCTGTCTATTAGGCTTTTTCTATTGCAGGTGTTATATGGCATTGTCTAATACAAATAAATACATAGCTCACTAGGAGCTTATGCTAGCTTACATGACTGCTCTCTGAACTCAAAGAAAAACCTAGGTTTTATTATTAACTTATATGTAGAGTCCCAAAAAGTACAGGACCCTTCTGCACCTAAGAAAAGACTCTGCCAGCTAACACTGCTGTTGTTCCCTGAGCTTTGACAGCAATACCAAACCATATTCTGGTTATATTCCTATTCAGTTTTAAAGCACTTCCAGCATGATTCCTCAACTACAGTAGCTATATCTGTGTTTCTGTTGATACATAATATTTTTCATATGCTATGTGAACATAAAAAATATCTTATAATCTATCATATCCTTTGCTATTAGAATTGTTTCAGTAGTAGTACCACTACGTGCTCATAGCAGTAATTAGTTATATGTTCAGTGGTTCTGGTTTTTCTGCACTCTGTCCTATCACCATAAATCTTATTTCCTTACACAGTAACAGGCATGATGAAGTAAAGAAGTCAGTGAGAAAAAGGGAGTTGTAGACAGACATTCTGAAAGGTGAATTATGCCCTGTGTCCATTTACTCCTTATGCAAAATCTGCTGCAATGCCACACATCTCAAGGTCTCAGTGACTTCATGGAGTGTGATAGTTCAGCAGGAACCTGAACTTCAGTGCTCAGAGTGCAGTCTCTAAATACTGTCTGAATTCTTGGCTTACAAGATTTCAGAGAGATGTAAAAATGCATTCCTAACAGATTAATGAATTCAGTTATGCTGAATTATTGAATTTTTTTGTTTTCTTTTTTTCTTATTTTATGAATACAAATGTGAATCTAAAAATGTTTGGACCTAGTCTACTTAGTCTAGAAATATCTTTATACTTGTTGCATTAGTAGATCAGCAGAAAACCAAGTGATCTCTATTGCCTTGATAAGTGCAGAAATTTGCAGTTAGATTTTTCAGAAATAGTTACCTAATGTTTAAGCAGCAATATTCAACATAAAATTCCAATCTTTGCTCACATCAAACTAACCTTCACGTTTGAAACCTATTCCTTCTTCCCTTCCTCATCAGTAAACCTTTACACATGCTTGCAGTCAAGGGCATATTTAAGTGCTCTGATGAGCTGGGACCTCAGCCAAGTCTGCATTTTTGCATTATTTAAAGCAGACAGAGATAAGGGAAGAAAACATCCAGGTGACCCAATTTGACCCTGGCAGTTTTCAGCACCATTCCATCCTTCCAAGAGATGTCTTGTTTTACCTGACAGTTGCTTACATTGCCTTCATGATGGGAAATGTATGTTGGAAATGTTTTCTGCCCAACATGTCTTTTCTTTTTTGATCTTCTTTTTTTGTTTTTTTTGTATTATCGACTGCTGTAAGCATTTTCTGCATGCTCTTGATTTATACATGATGTAGCTGACTTTGTTGCTAGTATAATGGTTCTGCAAAACATCATTCTTTAAAGCTATGAAAAGATGATGCAATGATATCCAACCAAAAACATCCCAGTCTTTAAGAAATACAAATAAATAAAATTAGGATTATAAAATTGCTTAACACCCTAGGTTATTTCTGTGCTCAAGAATTTTTTCAAACTAATTAGTTAAAAACACCATTGCTATCACAAATAGCCAAGACATGAGAAGAAATGGTTGTTTCCTTTGTAGCATCCATGGGTTGCACAGACCCCGAAGATACCCTGGGCATTTTGCTAGATGTAGTAATGATTGTGTGAGAATTTGGACTAGGAATTGCAGTTTTACTTGTCCTCAGACACAAACATTCCAAGAAAATTAATTTAAATTACCTACTAAGGGAGTTTACTTAAACTGATTTAAACATGTGGGTAAGCCTATTTCAGAGTTAAAGCAATCTTGATTCAATTTAGCCTCATTTACTTAGCCTGAAGTGAGTGAAAGAAAACAAAATTAAAGCTACTTTAATTTCGAGTGAGCGTGTTGATGCAGATATCT
Organism: Chaetops frenatus; assembly: GCA_013400775.1. Lineage (NCBI taxonomy): Eukaryota > Metazoa > Chordata > Aves > Passeriformes > Picathartidae > Chaetops > Chaetops frenatus. Next base: position 43,371 of record VZTR01021384.1, on the reverse strand, counting down.
AATGAAGTTTTGCTACCTTAGCATTAAATTCACGTGGTTAATTAATTTCCCTTTGCTGCCCTTGAAACAAGATGTCAATATCATGCAACATTAGTGTTTTGTTGCATGCTGGAAGAAGTACAGATGTATGAGATTAAGTTTTAGACCTGAAAATACGTATGAATAACACCATCAGAAGAGGCACCATACAAAATACACCTCCATCTGCTGAAAAACATGATGGTACAAAGGCATTGGCAAAGACAAGCAGTAATACAGGAATGGAGTTCTTGTGGAATTTTCATTTTCTCTGATTTCATTTAGTGAGTTAAGGCTGCAAGAAAAAGGATTGTTTTTTTTTGGTATTGAAAGGCTTGGCCTTCATAAAGAGTTTCAGTGACTTCTAAATTGACTGGCTTCTCAAGGACTTCTTTGAGGGTTTTCATACTTCTAGTGGAGGTTGTCAAGATTTTTTTTACGCTTTCCCAATACTTCAAAAATTTTAAATTCCACAAATTCTATTCTGAGTTATAATGAAGATCTAAACCATTACTGGATTTGTACAGATGTGAGCTAAATCAAATGTGTTCTGTGGTATATAATTACCCTTTTGAAGATTAAAAATATGGTGTTCAATAGCAAACCAAATAACTCCCATTTGTGTGAACATTGTTAGTTAATCTGAGGTCTCTGAAGAGTACAGGACTGGTATAAATATATATCTATGTGTTTATATACCTTGAGTACTGAATTGCAAAGACTGTGGGTTTTTGCTGGGGGTTGAGATTTCTGCAGGTGGATGTGAGATCTGCAAGGATGAATAAGTGTCAGCAACACTGCCTAAACAGGAAAGTCACTCCTTTTAATCATGTTTATATTCTGTTGGAAGACTTTTGCTAAATTAGAATGAGAATATGAAGGATAGAGAAGCTCACTAAAAGATGTATGTGCAAAGCACTATTTCAGTATATTTAATCAGCATAGCATGCCGTATATTTTTTTCTTCGCCACATAATAATCTTCCCATTGATTTGATTATAAATAAATTGAACACTGAACAATAAATCTTTTTTTTTAAATTAACATTCCCCTTCAGTGTCATCTTCCTCCTCACTCAAAATTTTTATACTTCAAAAAAATGCATTAGAAGGTTGGCGATTAGATCTAGCTCAAAACACATTTCTTTTATAAAACAGTTGAGGAATAAAAAATGTTCATTATCAAGAGACTTCAGCCAAACTCTGGAATGGCTGTTCTTTACTGTCAATCTAATCAAGATGGCTGTAAAGCTTAACAGCTGAATAAAGAGGATGGTGAGCATAGTCCCAGTTTTAGAAAGGTTATTCAAGCCTCAATATCCTTTATTCCATTTCTCATCGCCCCACTCCTTAGAGAGGCAGTAACTGTAAATGTCCCTGTCAGTTCCAGGACCTTGTGAACCTGAGGACCTCATTGATGGAATCATCTTTGCAGCCAATTACCTGGGCTCCACACAGCTGCTGTCTGAGCGCAACCCTTCCAAAAACATCCGAATGATGCAGGCCCAGGAGGCAGTGAGTCGTGTCAAGGTAGGGGATCTTTATGGCCTGTAGAATACTCTTTGATCCTTTAACAGCTGATCCCTGAATGGTGCAGGATCTGCAGCTTCAAATCTCTCCTGAGGTGCACTTAGGTAAGTATAGCTGAGTACTGTAAATACCATTAGTGTCCAGTGCTTGCTATAAAAATATATACAGCAAAATATAAATTATTACACAGTCTATTCAAAATTCTTTGGAAGCTGTTTAACAAATTCAAGTATGAGAGACAAATTGCAGATTTCAATTAGAAAATGTTCCAATGGCAAAGCACTAGGATTTTTGTTTGACTATAGTTTTACTCTTCTATTATTACTTCCTTTAACCTACTATAAATTGAGAAAATTAGTCTCAATATTACTTATATTATGACTTTTTTAGGACAAGAATATTCATTGCTATTGTGTTTGGATTCAGTGTTATTTACAGTAAACAGTTTTTTTGTAAATAATGTACCACAGACTGCTTTAAACAGCTGTGCAAAGAAAATAGTCCTGTGGTTAAGAATCCAGGTAGGAGATTTTTATTTTAGAAGTTATTTTACCTCTGCTGTAAATACCTCATCTTAATAAACACACTGTTAGAGGCAGATTTAAATGCTAGGAGAAAAAGTATGTGCAATGAAAGTAGTCAATGAAATATGTAATTCCTAAAGTTTGCATGGTTTTGAAGGAAATGAGTTTGGAAAGGCCACTTACAAGAGATTGTCATGATTGATGATTGATTTAGTATTTAGAAAGAAATGGAACGCAAAAAAAGTGCAGTTCTTCAAACTTTCCAAACCTTTCAGTTTCTATTTAGCATATTGGGATATCTCAAGCTACAGTAAGTAAGTTGATTGCAATTAGCTCCCTAAAATCTGTTTTATTTATTAATTCCAACCCTAATCTGTCAGGGGTGCTTGACTACTCTAGGCCGTCATGGCAGGGAGCTTGAGCTGTGTTTTGTTCAACAGTAACATGTAGATGTGTGATGAACAAGGAGAAAAAACCTTGGGTTTAAGATGCCTGTGCTGCCATTTTTGACTGCTGTAAATTTGGCAGGATAAGTGTTGGGAGCAGCTGGTAACAGACAACACTTTGGTACCAGTTCTTTTGTAACTGATTGTCAACGTGAATAATGGCATTAAATGCAATTATGCTTGAAATTTGCATAAGGTATAAACAAATTTTTCTCTCTTGCACATCCTTCCCCCACTGCTCCCAGTTTTTTAATTTTCAGCAGTCTGGCTTTACAGTCAAAGTTTCCCTGACTTCCCACACTGTCTTTTCTCTTTCCCTGTGTGTACATCTGTCTGCATTCTTTTTTTTATGCTGCTCCTCAGAGGATGCAAAAGGCGGCTAAAATCAAGAAAAAAGCGGTGTGTAAACTGTTTTTCTTGAATGCTAATGTTTACTTACATTTTTGTTGTCCTTGTTCTCCATGGAGTGTCATGTCTTTCATTACAGATCTTCATAAAGTTGTCATTTTGGTCTTTACTTTGGTCTGCAGTAGAATAGTGAATGGAGTAAAATGAACTCATTTTCTTCACTGTACATTTGCTGGAGTGCCTGTCTGCTGCCCTTCTTCTTTTGAATACCTGTGATTTGTTTACTCCAGATGTACAGCCATTGTTATCTGGGAGATGTTTTGGAGTGTAATGCTTATTTTGATTTTACTAACCAAAGCAGTAAGTTCCTGTGCCTGTGCCTTACCAAATATTTATTAAATTATTGTTGATATTTAAAACCAAAATAAATTCACCACATAGTAGCTGGAACAATCCACACAGGAAACATTGCATTCAGTTAAAAATAATACTTCAGATAACTAAAAAATACAGTTGACAAAAATATCACCATAGGGATGGAAGAAATACAAGTAGTCTCTGCCAAAGTATGTGCTTGCTTTGTATTTTGCTGGAAGAGAATTCAAATAAAATTAATCTGGATGAATTATAGGCCTTTGTAACTCAAAAAAAAAAAGAATAGCAAATACCTCCTTCTCATCATGAGCCAGTGTTGACCTGGAGAGTGGTGCCTGCCTTGAGCCCAGGCTGAGACAATCTGAGGCCATTTTACTCTGAGGCCACTGCCACGGGTGCTGCTCAATGCCAGTTGCAGTGATGCCATGTGGCCAAGCAGCCTGGAGGAATACATATGTTCCTGCTGGATTAAAGAGTGAGGGAAGCTCTTGGACAATGCCTCAGTGAGAGGTAGCAGCTGCTTTGCCACCTCTTCTGTTTTCTCAGGTGGACAGAGCCAGGACTCACTCTGGAGCGTGGCCTTGCACTGTAATCCCTCCTGCTCTGTCACCACGCCCTCCAATGGGATATGGAAGTGTTTCCCTAGTGAGCAGTGCTCAGAAGTAGTTGTGGTCTAAAAGTCCCCTGATGGCCTTCTGTGGTATGACAGAAACATTAGTTCAGTGTTCAGTTCTTTATTTTCTACGAAAAAAACCAAAAAGCTAAAAACCAAAAGTCCTAAACCCCACCACAGTACTGAGCATCAGTCTGCACTTCTGGTGAGCTCACTGAAGGTGGCAAGGGCTAAACAGCTGATGGGGACTAAGTCACTTTCTCAGTTCTCCTACTTTCTCAAGTCTGGTGCCTCAAGTACTGAAGTGCATCAGTGAGAAAGTGAGGAAAAAACAGCCATACTTTTTCTCCTGTTTTGGTTATAAATAGAGAATTTTAATACTTGAGCTGTGAATTCCACAGGCTCTAAAAATTCCCTCTTACCCAAAAAATCAGAGTAGGCTTCACTCTGTCTATGCAATAAATGTACTCTTTGCATGTCTTAAGAAACACCTTTGAGTAGCCATCTCTGTAGTGGTTTAAAGTGCAGTTGCCTCACACCACATTATTCTTGAAGCAGTCAGTGAATTTGTCACTCTGAAAAGAAAATTTAAAATTTCGTTGTAACAAAACATCTATCTTTTAGACTTCAGAGGGAGATTCCCAGGCCTTGACTGAAGTGGATCTGTTCATCTCCACACAGAGAATCAAAGTTTTAAATGCAGACACACAGGTAAGTTGCATTTAAACTCTTGGAGAATAATGCTGAGTTAGACTGGGCTCTTACACAATTTGGTGGGACACTTTACTAAATAAACCTGGATAAATTGAGGTATTCAGAGTATTCAGAAAGAGCTCCTATTGTTCTAACACTTGCCAATATAGTAAGACTGACACCAGTTTTGCTTATATGATGTATTGGAAGATGTCTGCATGTTGCTATAATTGAGCTATAATTCAATTTAAAAAAAAAAGATTCAAAAGCCTTTCAGAATGTATGTACACTGCTCCTCTGGAACAGTTTCAGAACCCAGATTTACAGTCCAACAGAGAAGTCATTTGCTGCTTTGACTAAGCCATTTATATCTTGCCATTTTTAACATTTATTGTCAAATTTTTTCCCATAAATCACATCTGAGCCACCATCCTCTGCCTAAGGTAAATTATTAATCATTCATATAAAAGCAGCATCTGGAGACCACAGCAATGATCAGCCTCATCTTCTAGGAATGCTTGTATATTCAACAAGAGGTGGTCTTCATAAAAAGGAGGTTTTGAGGAATTTACAACTAAATACATATCATTTATACATCGATCCCAATATTTAGTAATCTCACAAGATCTCTTAACTTTGGTCATACTTACAGAAAGTCTTCCAATTGTCATTCTTATGAGAGGCATTGAAAAGGGCAATTTTAACAACGTTTTATCAGAAGTAAATCATGTCAAATCAATAGTTTTCTTTTGTTTAGGCAATATATTTGCCCATGGCACAGAAGAAGCATGTCATCTCTTGACTTAAATAAGACTTTAATATAATATTTTTTAGATTATATGATCTAGATATATATCTAGAGATAGAAGCAGGCTTAGTAACTCCAGGGTGGTGTTATGTCTGATATATTGCCATCTATGTGGCAATGTAAAAAGGGCAGAGTGAGACTCACAAGCATGTTATAATGTTCAGTATTTTCATAAACAACTTGGAAAATAGAAAGAGAAAATGATTACTGAACTTCTAACTTGGTGTACCAGATCAGAGTTCAGAAATATGTCTAAATGGAGAAATGAGCTGAAACTATAGGAGACACTTAACCAAAGATAAATGTGGCACTCTACATTTAGGGTTTTGGTTTTAATTATGATATAATTGTTTTTCTAACAATGGAAACTATGAAGTACCTTCTTCTGAAATTTAGGAGAGCATTACTGTCCTTTAATGTGATGGTAATGATAGTATCTCCAGGAAATTGATTATTTTTCTTTTAATATAAGCAGATGTCCTTAACATGCCACTAGAATTCCCATGAGACGAGCCAGATAAGTGGAGTAGCCCATCTAACATGGGCAGAAATATTTACAACCTACTACCCATAAATCATCCTGAAACTGCATTTTACCCACTGTAAGCAATACCACAGCTGATTATGGCTCAGCCTTTTTTTGACCTCATGGTAAACATGCATCATCCAGAGATTGTATTATCAAAGCTGATTACTACTTTTTTGCATTAGCAGAAAATAACATGCTCATAATTATCAGTGTAAAGATGATTACAGACAGTTATTGATAAATGAATAGTTGGAATGTATGGCAGTGAATAGGTAGAATCTCTTTGTTAAGTAAGGATTAGTCTTAGTGGAAGACACTTTTTTCTTTAAATAGTTCAACATTTCAGCTGAACATCAATCCTTTAAAAATAAGAAGGGAAAGTCCTTTGAAGTAGCCCAGAAACACTGTCAAAGTAACTGGTATCTTACTCTTCTGATCCCCTGAGATTTGTAGTGATGGAAAACGCAATGCTCCATGAGGAATGGTGTCTAATATCTGGGCTGTTCAACCAGATGAAAATAGTAATAGTGGAAATTGTTGCAATTGCCAGCTCTCTAGTGTTTGCCCTGGGGTTTTGGTTGTGGTTTTTGTTTGTTGGTTTGGTTTTGTTTGTGGTTTTTTTACAGTGTGTCTTTCAGAGCTGTAACAGAATTATTCCCATGACTTTTAGCATTTTTGGCTTGGTAACACTTTAGTGCTAGTGAAGTTCCTGAGTGGTGTAATTACCATAGGTCTGTTTCAGCTGGGGTGGCAGCTGGCAGAGACAATCTGCACTTTGATGGCTTTATCAATGACATAAACCCTATTTCTGCAGTGTGCCATGTGTTTTGATCCATCTGTAGCATTGTATAGCTCACGTGAGGTAACAGCTGAATGTGTGAAAATGTGAAATTCCCATTCAGAAAATGACATGCGGCAAGGTTCAAAATGCTGAGCAGCCCCAGTCAGGTGCATTCCCAGGCTGGAAGAGACCCGGCAGTGGTGATTCTGTTGCCCTGAGTAGCACTAGGAAATGGCACCCCTGCCACTTTCTGGTTGCTTATGCATTTAGTTGCTGAATACATTCAGCCCAAGTCGAGCACCTGTTTAGCAGGGATGCAGTATGAGCAGCCTTAGGTTTGGCCACGTGCCTTGTTGATAGGACAGGAATTCTCCTGTGCCACAGCTTTGTGGGGTTGCACTCAGTGCCCCAAACCAGCAGAAACCACAGCAGCTTCTCCCAGCTTCTTGCTCAGTCAAGAGAAGCTGGGAGTGAAGCAACTGGGAAAACAAGGAAAGAAACATAAAGATGTAGAGCTCACAAATGTGTGTGTGCAGAGCCTCTGGTGCATGATCAGCTCCATAAAATCGCCTGACTCATTAGGCTGTCTAATTCACACTCCCATGAGACTACAGTAATTTAAAGCTTGGAGGAATGCTTAGGTTTCCTCCTTCAGCTGTTCTGTGGGTTTCAAGAGAAATAACAAACAAGATTCTAAAATAATTCCATGGAAAAGAAGGAAGAATCTGAGAAAGGGCAATCTAGACAGGAGAAGAGAACAATTGTTTCAGAAAAGGCTGAGAGAGGCTGAATTTCTAAGGACAAATAGGATAACAAGGATGGAATGGATGAGACTAGAAAAGGGATAAGGGAAAGAACAGAGAGGCAAATGGGCAGAGATGGAGGGATTTATGGGAAAATAATAAAATGGGACAGGTGAAAAAGAGTTTGGTAATGGAAAATTGAGTACAATGGAATATGGCAAGAGAAAGGAAAAAATCAAGTCACAAGTAAGCCAAAAGTAAACTCATGTTTACAGTCACTAGATAGTATTTGCCTTATTCTTAACAGGAAAAATGTGGGAGGGATGGGGAGAATGATTGCTTTCACCTCTACAAGGGGAAAAAAAAAAAAACTCAAACCCTTTGAGTAGCCTCTGTGTGATGATATGGACAGAAAGCCTTTCTTGGCAGGTGAGATGAAATGCCTTCATTTTCCCAATGCATTCACTCTTGTGCACACTGCATGTATGATTACACCCTTACACAATACTTGGTGCACACTGCTGAAAAGCAATTATCTCTGCAGAGCTCCCAACATCCTGCTGAGAGATGTCCATTATAAAACATTTCTCCATTCTGACAGAAGTGCTGTAAATCCTCCTGAGCCCCTGCAGCCCTTAGAGACACTCCCCAAACCACCTCTTAACCATCATTACTTTTCACAAGTTGGGGATAAGCATTATTTGAAGCCTGAAAAGACTCATTACAATAATTTCATGGGTAGTGATTATCTTCACCAAGACAAGTGGTTCTAAGAAACCATGATAATTAATAGTTTTCTCCATCAAGTTAAACTGTACTGAAATTCTTAAAACAATTACTTTTTTTGACTTGAAGAACAATCCTTCTTCCTTAGGCCTTAGAAAATTGTTCAAAACTAGTGCCAAGCTGTTTATATAAAAGAACACTACTGCTTGTATAAATTACTAAAATTATGGATAATCTCATACCACATTTTTTTTGTTGCAATTCAGATGGAATTTGGTGGATGCTTTTAGCTGTTCAGGGTGAGGGACAGGAACAGTCAGGACATATTCTCAGCTAGTTTGATCAGTAAAACGATTACACTTCCAGTCGTTTCTAGTTTGAGCAATAGACAAAAGCCTGGAAAAACTCTCCAAAGTGACCAGTAACCCCAGGCAGAAGCAGTTTTCAGATGTAACAACAGTTCATCCTAACAATACCAAAATATGTAAAGAAATAACATAATTTTCCAATGGCATGAATATATATATAAGAAACAGTAGCATGGCTCTTCATTCTTGCTTTACTGTAGCAACCATGCTGTATTTGCTCAGGCAACACTTCCACTGAAGCCAATGTCTTGAACAGCCACTGCTTCCCTGGGGAGTTGGGCCCCATCAGCTGTGGAGGGAATATCCGGTCTGGGCCCATAGGAAGTGCTGCTGTAGCTTTTGTCTTTCTCAAGCAGCAGGCTATCAAGGAGAGGGCAGGTGCAGTATTTGTAGGAGAGCAGCAGGCCTGGAGAACTGCTTTGCTTGTCCTTTCTCTGTGCAGGAGACAATGATGGACCACGCGCTGCGCACCATCTCCTACATCGCCGACATCGGGAACATCGTGGTGCTGATGGCGCGGCGCCGCATGCCCAGATCCGCCTCCCAGGACTGCATTGAAACCACCCCCGGTGCCCAGGAGGGCAAGAAGCAGTACAAAATGATCTGCCACGTCTTTGAATCAGAGGATGTAAGTAAATGGAATCAGTTTATTTAAACAACATAGGTCGTGTAGAGATCTCCAAAGTTAATAGCCATTCTTGGGCAAAATTAACCTGTGGGATAGCAAATTGATTGTTCATCCTGGATTATATCCCTTAATCCAGTAGGTTGGCACAAAATGACACATATGTGCCTCCAGGCACTTGGAATGAGGTGGAACCGTTCTGGACCTCTTTCTAACTGAAGCCAAGTTGCTGAGAACATCTACTACCTTGTCAGGGCTGCACAAGGCTGCCCTCTACCCAGTCCTGGATCCCTGTCACTACTAACCTGTACTTCTATATACTCTCAAACATGCCACTTGATCCTTTGGTGTTTAGGAACACATTCAGCTGTTTATTTTTCAATTCTCTTTTTTTCATCCCTAGCAAAGATTATGAATTAGAATTTTTATATAGAATCATAGACTTCTGTCCATCTCTGCTGTACATCCTGTTTCACTGTTGTGAAAAGTGCTGATGTGCCATCCCATACCTCTTGTGGCAAAAGAGGATAACCTTGCTTTACTGCTGTTGTATATCCAGGTTTGGGTTTGTAGTGAATTAGGTACTTGTGTCTGAAGTGGCAGAGCAAAGGACTTAAACCTAAAATATTTACGGAAAAATATACCAAGCCAGTAAAACAGAAAAAGCAAAATTTCTTGTCTAACTTGACAGTAAGAAGCAGTCCTAAGCATTTCTCATCAGTGTTATTATAGGAACAGCTTTATATATAATTTCTGCCATACCGATTAAAAATAATGGAGTTCTTTGAGTCAGACAGTTATAACTCAGAGGTTGCATATATTTTGAGCTCAGCAATCCATTTGCCATTAAGCCTGTGAAGGAGAAATGGCATTGTCTGAAGGTTAGAGTACTAGACTGGGGTTGTTAGTTAGCTCAGCTCTGTCACAGCTTTGCTTGGCTGGCCTTTTCAAGCAAGTTAATTACATTATCTCTAAGTTGTGCATAATGCTGAAGACTCATAAAAATTCACAAGACTTCAGAGATAGAGGTTAAATTAAGATATGAGAACTGGCTGTTACTGGCAGCAATAGAATAGAGCAAGACATCTGGAGATGTTGGTTTTGGGAATGTAGAATGAAGGCAAAAGCAGAGGATGAATTACAGAAAAAGCAGTGGTAATGGAGATCAGAAGGACTCAGTAATGACTGGTGATGAACTTTAATAATGGAATGATATGAAAATGTCCTGAGTGACTTCTGTAGTACCATACTGCCCAGGGCAGTGGTCACAGCACCAAGCCTGACCCAGTTCAAGAAGAGTTTGGACAACACACAGGGTGGAATTTTGGGGATGTCCTGTGCAGAGCCAGGACCTGGTCTTGATGATCCTGATGGGTCCCTTCCAATTCAGCATATTCTGTGATTGTGTATAAACCTCTTGGTATAGAGATAAGACTTGAAAATATGTTTTAAAATATGAAGAAACAATTTGTGACTGGCTAGGCTACTTATGTCCTTGATTTTCTAAAGTCATTTTCCAGTCAAGCAGATTGGTGTTTTTGTGTACTGCAGCACGAATGAAATAAGGAAACATCCTTTCAGCATCAAAGAAAACACTGGATCAGTAGATTGTAAAAAGATACAGATTTATAATGCCCAGAAAATCGCATACATTTGAAATGCATGTAAAATGTACTGGCTGTCTAAGAAGGTGTTCTGCATTTCTAGAACACAGGTTTGATTAGTAATATTTTCAAAGAATGTAAGGTGCAATGAGCTTCTCATATCATCAAGAGTTACTCATATACCCCAATGACCCCACAAATACACAGAACTCAACATGGCATTCTTCTATGAGCTGCAGTAAACTCAAGTAGCAAAAAAAATAATGCAAGTGTAGAAAAAGTGAGCTACACATTCCTTTTACTGATCTCTGTTTCTCTGTATTCCCTTGCCACCTAGTGGAACGTAGAGATAAGCATTCCAGAATTTAAGAAGGACAGGGGATTTTGAAAGGGTGTTCTCAATATTCACAAGCTTTAATCATGGTTCTGGCTGCATTCTTGAAATGATCCCTGACATTGTTTGTCGGGGTGTTAATGGGAATAGCTGTCCTAGATGTGCAGTGGGGTAAGCAGGGGTATTACTGGTTTGCTGGCAATGTGGGACAGGCATTGTGGCAGTAATAGGGGAGCAGATGGCTGTGTTGAAGCAGTGTTTTCAGTCCTGGAAAACCAGGGTGGAGAAGCAGCAGGTGACACCATAACCAGAATCATCAGTGCACACATGTCTGTGAAGGCATGTGCAAGCAGAGCATCCCTCCTCTCTCAGCCCTGCAGACAGGCTGTGTTCAGAGGCAGGGCTTGTGGCACTCTTCCATCAGCTCTGTTCCATGCTGGGCCAAAGCCAGGACTCTCCAGTGTTCATTGGAATGGGTACATGAGCAGCATATGGCTGCTTGTACTGAAACTTACTGAGGAGAGGAGAGGAGAGCAGCAGGGTATTTTAATGGAGTTTGCAATGTGATTTTAGATGTAATGGGTTCTTTCTGTACAACAGACCTTAAAGTGACTCTATATCCATGCTAATGCAGAAACTTTGCAGGATCCTTATTTTGATTCTATCTTAGAATCCGCTCTCTCTCCTGGTTTCTTGTGGTTTCATTGGTAAACTGTTAATCTGTCCCTTCTCTGAGCTGTTTTTTTTCTACATTCTAGGCACAGCTCATAGCTCAGTCAATTGGTCAGGCTTTCAGCGTGGCTTACCAAGAGTTTTTAAGAGCCAATGGAATTAACCCAGAGGATCTCAGTCAGAAAGAATACAGTGACATCATCAACACCCAAGAGATGTACAATGATGATCTCATACACTTTTCCAATTCAGAAAACTGCAAAGAGGTAAACTAGTTTTGGATTTTCATTTCAGATTGATCCATTTTTTTCAGAGGAATGTAGTTCTCAGAAACATATTTTGGCATTTATAAGCATGATGTTACAATTTCAAGATGTGTCCTTTGTCAGTCCTGTGTGCTAAAACCAGCTTTATGGGTTATTAGGATTTCTTGTTTTCATGTTCAGAGTTTTTCTGTTTCCATTGATCACAACAGTAATAAAGTACATTTACATCTGACCTAGATAAGCTCTGTACTAGTCACAGTACACAGTGTAAGGTGATTGTATGTTTCACCAAAGTATTGATATAGAAAGAGCTGACAGAGTTGGGGCTTTCTGCAATAGATAACCTCAGCAGAAGTCAGCTGGCCATCAGCAATCCCTGTCCTTCCACATTTGAGCGAAAATAATTCCCTGTATTTGCTTCAAGAACGTGTTCTCTACTTAAACTCTTGTTCCACTTCATAGGTGTTAGCTGTGCTGTAGTTACTGACAGTCCAGGAGAAGGCATCTTGTATGTTACATCAGGGATCTTACATTAACATGCAAGGCACGAGTATATTCAATCATTAACAATATTAATAGTAATAATGTTAATAATCATCAAAAGATCCTTGCCTGAAAAGGACAGACAAGCCCTGAGATCAAGAGGCAACCTGAGCAGTACTGGCAGGAGTGGAGCTGAACAAAGCCTGGGTTGCAGGCACTGCCTTAGCCAAAAATGTTAGAGCCTCTCCCTCTGGCTGCCAGGTTCTGTGGACAGAAACTTCCTTAGCATTCATTCCCTTGGCATCCAGTTCCAGCACTTCCTGCAGAATTAACCATGTGTTAGTGTGTTGCTTATTAGATCTCTATGACCTTCAACAAACAAGTGGAGGAGGCCCCTGAAAACAAACAGCTGTGTGTTTCACAGTTAACATTGAAGTCATGCTACTACCTAATGGCAAAGAATAGAATTTGTTCTGTGATTTGTAGATGTTATTCAGGAACAAGTGAGATACTCCTGCTCAAAGTCAGACGAATCAAAGCAAAAAAAATGTTTTTCCTTTTTAATTGCAGCTCCAGCTAGAAAAACAGAAGGGAGAAATTCTTGGGGTAGTGATTGTGGAATCTGGATGGGGATCCATTCTACCCACCGTTATCCTGGCCAACATGATGAATGGAGGCCCTGCAGCACGTTCAGGAAAACTGAGCATTGGAGACCAAATTATGTCCATTAATGGTACCAGTTTAGTTGGTCTACCTCTTGCAACATGCCAAGGGATCATAAAGGTACCCCAAACTTACAACTCTATTCTGTAGATTGTAAGCCAACAGAGGTGTATCTTCTGACAAGTGATCCTGTAGATTTCCAGCAGATGCCGTTTTTCATATCACTGCAAAACAACCCAGTAATGTGTTATTAACAAAAAGCAGAATTAGAGATTCAGGAGTGATAATGCATGAAAATTTAGGGCTGGAGTACATGACTGCAGTTTTGTTACTGGGCTAAAACAAATGAGGCCAGGTCTGAAAAACTTGCCTAAATTAAGTTACTCAGCTATCTTTGAAGTTTCAGGCTTCCTCACAGCTCCCAGAATAAAATATGAGGATTAAAATATCCCATGCATTTTTGGGTTCCTTGCAGATAAAATGGATGGAGGCTGGTAGACTGCAGGACAAATCAAGTGAGTAGATGAATATTCTGCAGACACGATGGAATCTCAGAATTCATTCTTTTTAGTCAGAGACTAAATCTGATGTCTGTGCAGATTTACCAAGAGCAGCAGAAGCAGGAAGTTAATTAGCCAGAGGCTGGAAAAGGGCAAGCAGTAGTCAGTTTTGGTTTTTATTGAAAGATTTGATTAAATTTCTGTAGTAATTAAAGGCAAAATTTTAATGTTTTGTTGAACCAAATATCTTGGGAAATAAATAAGAGAAATATATCTCTAACAAATTTACCTCTCACTGTTCTTTCTCAGATCAGCTGCTTAACGCTCTCACAATTAGGAAATCACAGATGAGGGCACAGAAGATTCATTTCAGAAATATTAACTTTTGGAATATCTTACAGGGACTGAAGAATCAGACACAAGTCAAACTGAACATTGTCAGCTGTCCTCCAGTTACCACTGTCCTCATAAAACGGCCAGACTTAAAATACCAGCTGGGCTTCAGTGTACAGAATGGAATTGTAAGTTTCTGTGTTCACTGATTGTTCTGGGGTTTTTCTCTTTACTTTTTGCTTTTTCTTTTTCAAAAAACATATGGAAGTACTGAAGGAATCTTGCATGACCTCACTTTTTCTACTGTTTATTAAAACCTTATAGTCTCTGAGTAATATAATGCAAATAGATGACACTGGGAGAAGTCCTTGAGGGATTTTCCTACATGACACAGAAGATTTATAGCTCAAAGTATTTGGTGCAATAGCCTGATCAGCTAATTCATGTAAAACTGCCATTAGTGCCAGAGTTGTGAAGAAAAGTTGTGCTGAAAAAGGTTTTTACAATCATAACACTTTATTCTTACATCTGATTCTGCTTCTCTTTTTAAAATTTTATTACACACTCTCTAAGACTTTTAATTTTTCTTATGTGGATCACATGGTAGTAGGCAAGAGAATATAATTGTGACCTCCTCTTATTGAAGCTAAACTCTTACAAAAACTAAACCTTTCATTAGTAATTGCATAGGTTATGGCCCAGGTACCCCTTCTCTCTGTGCTGCAGCTTCCCTGAAATAACAGCAGCAAAGAGGAGAACAAATGTGGCAGGGAACACTTACCCCAGGCAGCTCAGGGTCCTCCTCCTGCAGTTCTTCCTTCCCAAGCCATTATCTGACACCTTTCCAAAGCAAACTTCTCACACAACTAGCTCAGGTAGTCACTGGCCTTTCTGGGGGCTGACACTAGAATTAGAGACTGGCTGTAGTGCAGGACCATCACCATTTCCTCTTTCTCCAGTCTAGGAAAAAAAAAAAAATCAGGCTGCTCACATAGAAAACCACATCACAAAGGACTGTGGGCTCTGTCCCCTGTTCTGTGAAATGCATCAACTGAAGTTGCCAGATCTCTGTTTGCCACCCTTTGAAGAGCTGGGAGAGTAGCAGGTGACTGTAGGATGTGGTTCATGGGCCTTCCTGCACTTCAGCAAACAGGTGGCTCAGGAGTGGCTTTGCAGCTCTCCTGGCCATCTCTCAGTTGTTACTCCACCCAAGTTAAAAACGTCCCTACCTAAGATCACACATGGTATAAAGGACATTGGTGCACACCCTGGTCCAGCTGGATGCACTCCACAGTGGTGGATTGGCCAGGATCTGGTTTTACCTGGTCTCACAGAGGGTGCATTGTTGGAGGCACTGATTCCTTTCCTAATTGCTTGCCTCAGTAAATCTTGTATGTTCCACTGCTGCTATGACCAAAGAAGGGAATACATTTAAGGACCTGTAAGCTTCACTGTGCTGTGATTATCAGGTCTTCAGGAGCCCAGTCACAGCTTTGGTGGGGGTGGGATCAGTGCTGGGGAAAACAATCGGGCCAAATTGGATTAGGAGCATCCCATGCCCTCACATGGACAGGGAGTCTGTGTGACAATCTATTAATCTTGTCCCTGCTAATCATCTCCTGTATGATTGGAGTTTAGTAAATTCTGCAGGCTCTGGTTGTTTTCTGTCACAGCGTGCTCCCTCCATCTACTGGCCATTTGTCACCACAGTGGTGGATCATCGTTCCTTCCAGTTAAATCAGCAACATTCAGATGACATCAATAAAGTTCACCAAATTGAGCAAAAAAATCCTTTTCATATAGGAGAAAAAAAAAAAGCCTTGCAGTGCATTTCATTTATGAAAAGTCTGTTTGAATAAGAAAGCCAGTGAACAAAAAGCTGAGATTAACATCTTTTGTTAGGCTGCTATGGAGACAAACCTCTGGGCCTTTAAAATCCTTTCCTCTGAGAAACTCTCTCAAACATTTGAAAATATGACTGAAAAATAGACCTCATTGGTAATTTGACACTGTACTCTTTAAAAGTAGTTTTGTAATTGCCAGCAATTGTTACAAATTATGATAGGAACCAGGAATAATATTGTTCTTTGTTGGCTCAGCATTAGCACAGCAAAGAAATAAATGGCTTGTCAGAACAGATATAATTAAATGTCTCTTTCTGGTAGGCCATTACCACATTATCCATGCAGCTGGGACTTATTTCTGTGCATCCTCTGATAGCAGCTTTGCAGTGGTTCCTTTTCAGCCTGCCTATCTCATCTGTGCAGGATGTACAACCACTATAGTGGGAACAGCCCATGAACACAGAATAGCTTCTGGCCACACAGAAGCACTGTCTGAACTGGGTTTGCCTGCCCAGGGTATCAGGCAAATGCAGACACTGCACTGTAGCAGGTGAAAAAAAGGATGTTTTGCATACATATGTAACAAGTATGAATGTTGTGTGATGGGCAGGTGAATATTAGATGACCTATCAGCCACCTTCTGAAAGTCATTATGCTATAGTTCTTTTAAAAATTATTTAAATACAAGTGGTCCTTACCTATCACATTATTGTTTACTAGATTATGAAAAAATCTGTATATTGCCAGTTACATTTTTACTGCTGATAAAGCACCATTTCTCAGTCTAGATCTCACATTCTCTGAGGACTCTATCTACCCTGTCCCTAATCTAGCACAAGCTATCTAAAAATACAGTAAAACTTTACAGAATGTTTTATTCTTTCTTCTCTGCCTTTGTTTACTGCCATTTAAACTGGCAAAAAATTTACAGGCTTTCAATAGTGTAATACAAAAGTGAGATGAGGAGAAATCTGGTTTTAATAGGTTATGATTAAGGCACTTACAGAGAATAAAGTTTTCCTGGCATTATTTTATCCTTAATGCTTTGCTATTCTATGAACAGTTGCAATAAAACTGATTGTGAAGCTACTGAAGTTTCACATCTGATGTGCTGCAGCTTGTCTAAAACATTGCAAATCTGTGACATCTGAGTGGATTGAGCCAGTGTGGATTACACCTTTTTTTTTTCCCCTTCAGTTTACAGAGTCAATAGAATATAGACTTGCTTACAAGAAGCAGATCTGTCTTGCTTTATCTAATAGTATTACAGCTGTTGCCATGTTCAACAAATACAACAGGTTAAAGAGTCCTGGCTGAATAAAATAGTATTTACTTAGTGGTAGTGCTCAGTTTAAGCTCGCCAGCTTCAGCTGCCATAGCTCCACTGGCTGGAGACAAAACTCTTAAGGCTGCTTTGAGACAGCCCTTGCAAATACAGGAGCCACTAAATGTGTGCTGTAAATGCAGAATATTTTTTTCTCTGTGTGTTCTGTCTCTGGCTTACCAGGGTCTGGGAGCTTGGGCCAGAGCCACTCAGCCTCTGTGTCTGCTTCTCTTTCTACCTCATTAAAACACTTAATGCTCACAAAAGGAAGCTGCCTGCCTTCCCTGGAGAGGGATTCCTGAATGAAGAGACCACTTTCTATGGCTAGGGCTGTCAGAAAGAAGAAACTCACTGATGGTATTAAAAGTGCTTTGAGAGCCATACAGTGAAAAGGGCTTTGGATAGATACAAGCCATTATCTTTTCCTTTATGCTGGTGGGCTGAGGGATCACATTTCCATTTGCTCCAAAAGATTTTATTTCAGCTGGCTGTACTGTCTCTCTATATTCCTTTACACCACGAAAAATACATTTACAGGGTTTCTTTTGCTACATGCTGCTTTTTGTCCTTCCTGATTAGTGCTCCCCAACAGCAAGGAGCAAACTTATTTTAACAGTGAGTTGAAGTGAGAAGCTTTCTGTATAAGAGAAGGTCTGTGTAGTACAGCTTATCTTGTCAGCTGTGTGATTAGAAGGTAGACTACCTGCAAAACAATATATTGTACGTGACTGAAAATCAAGACACAATTCTGTGAGGTGATAGTGCCTCTTTGCATTGAAGCCCATCAGAAATACTTAAAGGACCACAGTAGGTAACACTCAGCCACTGGAGAGAGCATGGTGGAAGATAAATCTCACTGCAGGAGGAATGTGTTGTGGGTTTTTTCCTAAAGGCTGAGAAAGGCCTTTTATAAACAAAGAATAACAATAAATTCTCACTCCTCATATCAAACAGTCTGAACTTCAAGTGAGAAGGGATTTCTTTTTTATAGCATTGTTATTTGTAGAGAGGAGCTTAAAGGAAGCTGACAGTGCCATAACAGGAAAAGACTCCAGTCAATCATAGACAATGCTTACCTTCAATGTGTTCCAGAGTGGCCATCTCCCCACACACTGTGGGGAATTGTGTTATCTAATTCTGAATTAGATAACAGACTCACTGGGGCACAAGCCACTTCTTTTCATACTTGTATTTAGCTCTGAGCAAATGACCAGATTGCAGCATATAATGATTCTTGGCATATCATTCCAACCATTGACAGTAACTGCAGAAACAGGCCTTAGCTGATGCTCCAGCACTCATTTCTTTTCCTCCAAGAACTGTTTTTTCTCAGTAAATAAAAGGTAAATCCCAATGCTGCTAAACTCTGCTTAGTTCCAGAGATTTGAACTATACATTATCTGTCTTGTGTGATGCATGGGTTTAGTCTCTTGAAATAATTTACCAGCAATTTCTATCTAATGCACAGCAGTCTAGCCTAGCAGGTCTCCCCTTGCAGAGAGATACTGTTGCTAAGGAAGAAATATTTTTAAAAATTCCTCACACTGGATTGAGATTTCTCTTCCTGCCTGGACTCTACGCATGTTGCAACCTCAGAATACTTTAGGTAGCAGTGTCTGCTGGGACTGCCTGCTGAATGCAGTTCTTCTTGTAGAATTATTACCCTGTTGTAGGGGTCATAACATTCAAAACTTGTGCCTCATTCTTTACTGGAGCCTCACCTGCCAGGTAAAGAAGACTGGCCTAACTTGCCTTCTGCATCCTGAGCTCCCTGTGGCCAGCAGCACCGAACAACGTGGAGGAAAGCTGTGACCCTGGGGAGCAGAGCCCTCTCCCCTGCTGCAGGGGCACAGGACAAAAGTTGTGTCCCAACAGTGGATAAAACTCTCTTCCCCCATCTCCACTCTTGCATGGCTACTACCTGTATCACTGTGCAAGGCATTTTTATGTTCCCAGTGGGAGACTGAAAATGAAAATTATAATAGGCAGAAATCTCAGAAAAAAAACCACTCTAGCAAACCACATTTAAAAACTCACTTATTAATGTTTTCAACAAACATCTTCTGGAATCCTTGCATCCATTATTACTCATTAAATCCCAGTAAGTGCTGCATTATGATATTTCTAAACTTCACTTTCTCTTGGCAGATTTGCAGCTTGATGCGAGGTGGAATAGCAGAGAGGGGAGGGGTAAGAGTGGGACATCGAATTATCGAGATCAACGGGCAGAGTGTTGTGGCTACTGCTCATGAGAAGATAGTACAAGCATTGTCTAATTCAGTGGGAGAGGTAAGGAAACAAAGGCTTCATCAAGGAAGTAAAAGAGTTAGAAAAATGTATGTTTCAGTCGAAAAGACTATCTGTCAACACAGCATTAAAACCACCACTTCAGTAAATTGAGTTTGGCACTAACAAGAAACAATTAACAGAATTTTTTTTATATAACTAATGATGCACATTCACTCCATTTTTCCATTCATTTTCAAGAGTTCCTGGCATAATTCTGTACCTTCAGCCTACTGTCTGAATTAAACCAAGTGATTACAGGAAGAAATCACTCAGGCATGCTTGATGTGAAAATGTCTCTTGGCTTATCACCACAGCGTCTGCCATAGAAATGAATTATTATTCAAAGGTCTGAGAGATGCAAATTGATATAAATTTTGATAATTTAATTTCCAACTTACCTTGGGAATAAGTTAAGACACCTCTCTCCAGTACTTCTAGAGAGATCAGCAATGAATAAGCAAGATGCTCCAGTTTTTCAAAATCCCTCCTGAATTTAATGGTAGTCTAATACAGAACCCTGGCCAAACCTCCCACTAGTTCCTTTGACAAAAATCAAAGACAGCTGGTTTCCTTCTGGAAAATGATGCTTGACAAATTATAATAGAGCATATGTACTTTGTCAGGAGCAAAGCTGTAGCTCCTCCATGCCTTTATGGTCCCACTTTGCTGTGTAACTTCTCACCTAACATAGGAATACAGCATGGAACTTTTCTTTTCAGCATGAAGAGAAGACACCAAGGCAGCTGGTGAGGGTCTGTATTATCAGTTAGTAAAGTTTCCCTTCCTCTTGTGTTGTCCAATAGGTACTTAGAGCTGTAAGTGCAGTTCTGGTGGAGCCCTGATTTCCTGAGCCTTGGGCCCTCTTAATCTGTAAAATCCCTCTGGCACTGGGGACTGGAGTCCCAGCACTTCTTGAGGAAGGATTTTAAGGACAGTAGCCACGAGAGAAGCTGTTCTACCAAACTCTTGATTGGCATTTAAACATCAGGTGGCAAAGTCCAAGTTTTGTGTTCAGAGGGTACTGTAATTAAGTGAAAATACACATGAAATGACATTCCACAGAGAAGGAAGATAGAATACAAATCTAAGTTCTGTTAATACCAGAACAGCAGAATGAATTTTCAGAGAGGTTTGTTCTACTTCTTATTTAATGTCTGTAAATTTTACTGTAATTTGAGTAGAGTGTATCAATAGAAAGTGTTTAGGTGGCTTATAAAACTATATGGTGTCACATCATGTACCTGTCATTAATATTAAAAACCAAACCAAAACAAAACACCACAAACCACATGAACAAAAGCAAAGACAGCAAACCAGCATCTTAAAGCCAGAGAACTTTGAACTAGAAACTCTAAGTAACAAATCTAGAAACCAGGACAAAAAAAATGCACTTTGACCACAGGGAGAGACATATGGGGCCTTCTGAATTATTTTAAACTAGTACCAGCTCTATTAATTTCTGTGTAATCAATTGACAGATTCACATGAAGACTATGCCAGCTGCCATGTTCAGGCTTCTAACAGGTCAAGAGACCCCCCTGTACATCTAACATCTTCCATCCAAGCTGAAGCTGTCATAGCTGAAGAGAATTTTGTATTTTGTATGAATGAAAGGCTTGGAAGCTGACCTGAGGACTCCAGAACAAGGAACAGACAGGTGTCTCTGCCTTTTCTCTCCTTCCTTTCTATTTCTTTGACAAAAAGTGTTGAGAAGGATGGTCAAGGACAATAATCACTGACAAAAATCTTTGTAAACATTTAAGTATTTTGAACATCTTCTAAACTCTTTTCTCATAGAACTTAAAACATATTTATTTGTAACCTTTATGTGGAGTGGTGTATGTCTGTCTTGTTTGATAACACAGTGAATGTGAATATTTGATGAATGAGACTGCAGGAAATGGCAAGGAAAAGCAATTAGAGAAAGTTCTGGCTGCCTCAAGTTAAAAAAAAATCCCAGTCCCATAAAGTGGTCCAATACTGATGACTTTGCATAATTTTAAAACTGGTGCTGAATCAATGGTATTTCAGTGGAAAGGAATGTGTGCAGTTCAAACTTTAGACTCTACTGTAAAGAAAACCACTGTAGTACTTGGTATTGTTATGACAAGTGTAACCTGTTTGGCAAGGTGTGAACATAAACATGTAACAAGTGTTTCATATGCTAAATAAAGAATAATTGCCACAAGATTAAAATCAAAATATTTATTTAGATACATATTTATTTTTAATGCTTGTGATTTTTATGATTTAACAGTTATTTCATGGATAACTTATTGCACAGGTCGTGTAATGTATGTATTGGGCTGGGGTTTTTTTTCTTTAATTTTTGCATATTACCTTTTTGTTCATATTAGCTCAAAATGGGAAAGCCATGCTTACCTGTTTCTGTCTTTTATAAAGCATTCTAATTCCTAAGGCAATGTGTTCTGAATGTAAATTGTTTTGACAAATAACCTAGCACCATCAGCAGTATTAGAATGTGTGTAGATAAAAAACCTAGTAGTAAAGTTGTATTCCTTATGAGATAAATGTTAATTGGTGTAACTTTGTCTAATTTTTTTCTTTTGGCCAAGGCCTTGAAGAAAATACACTGTGACTTAAGAAGCCTTACCATGCAGTAACTAAAGAGCTTTAGATGACTGTACTTCAAGGAGTAGTGTGTTGCATGCAACTGACCTTAGGAAAGAATTAAGCTATCACTAATAAATCTGAAATAAGAAAGGAAGCTTGCTTATTTTGTTTGTCCTGTAACTTTATATAGTAAAAAAATCAAAGTAGAAGATCATTTAATTCTTCATCTAAGTGCAGTTGCAAAGGTCACAGATTATTTTTTAAAAAGGAAATATTCTCTTGAATTAGGAATTTGTGTATCATTATGATCTTGAGAGTAGAGGCTTTCAATTAGCATACCTTGTTGCCACTGGATGTCACTGTAACTTCACATCAATACAGAAGCATGCTATAATTAAAATACATTAAAATGGATGAATCTGTAAAATTTAAACTACCCATCTTCAGCTACGTTCCTTTGTGACCTTTTCACAGGA
Source organism: Chaetops frenatus (assembly GCA_013400775.1). Lineage (NCBI taxonomy): Eukaryota > Metazoa > Chordata > Aves > Passeriformes > Picathartidae > Chaetops > Chaetops frenatus. The sequence continues at coordinate 20,883 of VZTR01021384.1, read as the reverse complement.
TGTCTGCCCAGCTCAGAGTGACACAAATGAAACCAGTATATGATTAAACCTCAAATGGAAACTAAGGCTACTGACAAGCACTGCTGCAAAAAAATAAAAACCCCGAAACATCAACCTGTGGTAGGTTCTTTATGAGAACCTTCTGTTTAAGGCCTTTCCAATTTCCTCTGAAAGAGCCAGGATGAAGCTTGCACTGGAAGACGTTGCTGGCAGACCTGTGTTTATGCTGGTAATGAAATCAGTGTCAATATTTACTTATCGATATTTTTTTAAAGATCAATGTTAAATAACTCCTAAACACAGCAGAACCACAATAGCATGTTTTAGTAATAAAATTGTCAAAACTATGAATTGGAGTAACAATTCTTTTTCAAAATATTCAAGGCTCTGCTATTTAAAAATTCCTCTAACTTCCTATCAGTTGGTGTTGGTAAAAAGTTTGTGAAAGATGCTTTTTGGAAAAGCGGAATTTCAGTCTTCTCCCATTATGCATCATTTGGTCACACTGCAGAGGACCTTAACATCAGTTCTTGGTCACTCACACTGCTGCAGGAATGAACTGTGAGCATTCAGAACAAAGCAGGAATAAACCACACTGCAGCCAGTACAAAAGGGCAGCACTGAGGCAGGGAGGGGTTTTAATTGGACAGGTCTGTTAGTCTGGAATGAAAGACACTGGAAGAATGGGTTAGAAGCAGCACTTACGTGTGTATAAATCACCTTTATGTTTGTATCCAAATTACGTGTTGAAAAGGCAAAGTCCAGAAATACTTTTTTATTAAAACACTGACGATAGTTAAAACACTTTGAGGTACATTAAATAAATACAACTTTCAAGTTGTACAGCCAGTCTCTGGTGGGTTTGCAATGGTTTTCAAGAAATGCTGGGCAGCATCAGTAGCATTTCTGTAAGTACAGTGAAATAAACGCATTTCTGGTTGGGAAAACACCTGTTATCAATTAACTAATAAATCAATTAAAAGTTTGCAAAAACCAAGCCTGAAATTTACATTCAGAAAAACAGCTGTTCTCATCCTGCTGTGGGGAAAAAAGTAGAATTCCAAAGGAAGACACTTTCTCCTTTTAAAATCATCCGCTACTTGTATTTGTCCCAGTCCTGGTTTCTTCCATAACTGTGTCTGCTGGAATGACATACCTGTGGATACTCTCAAAGGATGGTCTCCCGGCAGACCCCGATTAAGCTGTGCGGCCTCTCCCGCTCCAAAGCGCGGCTGAGGCGGCGCCGGCGCGCCAGCACAGCGGGGGAGCTCAGGGCGCCACAGCTCTGCAGGTGCAGATCCTCCTGCAGCCGCTTCCGGCAGCTGTGCACACTCTGCTGCGAACTCGTAATCACCTGGCAAGAAAGGCAGGAGCGGACAAGGAGAAAGGGGGGAAAGCAGGGTAAGAAAAGTTTCCATTTACAAGGTTCAGTCTCTGAATAGTATTTCATTTAAGCTGTTTAACACTGAAACTCTTCCAAAGGAGGTGCAGCCCTCCAGAACCCCTCCTGCTTCTGCCCTTCCAGCTGGTCAGGGCTCAGGATGGGGCACCTGGAAAGCACAGCCAGGTTTTCTGTCTGAACTGCAGTGCAAAATGCATTGCTGCCCAATAAATACAAATTATTTCTTACTAATGCCATGTGACTATAAAAGAACTTCTGTAGAAATCGTCTGCCGAACTATAAAAACATTTAAATAAGGTATTTGTCTTTGGAAACTGGACACATCTTCAGAACATCAGTGACCTACCTGGTCTATGATATTGGCACTGAAGATGGCTTCTTCCATGTGTCTCTCATCAGATTTAATGACTGACCGTATGCTGTTCACTACGTGACGCACTTCTGGAGGGAGATTACAGTTTGAATGTTCCAAAAATTTTGCCACTAAAATTTTAGTGTCTTTATAGGCCTTAAGGTCCACTAAGGAATGTGGCCGCTCTTTTGAGACTGTGTGAAAAGCCTTTGGCTTTAGGTGCAGATCAATTTTCCTTGTATCCCTCTGTTTTCCAGTTGGTAGGAAACTGCTCAAAGAATGCTGGCAAGCAGAGGCAGCCATATGGGAACCAGAAACAGGAACTAAAAAAGGGGGGGAAGAATATCTTTAAAGTAATAGGTTAACAAAAGAAAAAGAGAAAAGAAAAAAAAAAAAGGCTAAACAAATATTGTCACAAAGTTTTTACTTTGTCATAAAATGTGTTTTGTTTGAAGAGTAGCAAAAACGTGCAGTCAAGGAAACACTTCAAAATGGGTAATTTTAACCAGAGTCAGGAGTAAGCCTTTCCCATGACCAAGGAGGACTGCCTTGAGAATGAGTGGGGGAGTAATTAAAATCCTTGGAAATTATATGCTAGAGAGATTGGTGAGAAACACAGAGAAAGCAAAAGTGCTGATCTAAACCAGAGTACCTAGTTTATTCACAGCACTTAATTGCATTCAAGGCAGGTTCCATCAGCATTGTACACCATACATGTATGCTGTTAACTGACTTTTCTGCCCCAGATTTTTTAAAGCTCATTTCTCTCTCAGAAGTTTTTCATTCTTTTTGAAAGAAAATAAGGAAACCCATCTCCTGCTTTAGAAAACCAATTCTCACCTGTTTCTCCTGTAGCTGGAGATAATCCTGCATCTTGGCACTGGCTGCACACAGGAGTCCAGGCACAATTATCACCTTTAACCAAAGGCAGACAGAAAGAGCAAAGTCAACCCCTGCTGTCCTCTGCCCAAAGCAAGGAAAAATACACTTTTATTATCTCCTTTACAGAATGAAACTACTCAGAAGAAATACTGCTTTCAAGATGTCCATTCATAAAGAGAAGCTACTACATACAGAAATGTTCTGTGAGTTGTTACACGGATACAAATAGGAAGACAGAGCTCCTGTTTTATGGTTTTATCTGTAATCCCAAATATTTCAGGCCTAAGTGCTGAAGCTATATGGAAAGCTCCCTACAGAGGCAGACCTCAGACCTTTTCTGTATTTCCTGGGTGGACAGAGTTTGTATTGGAAAATGGGAAAAATGAGTAAGATTAATCCCTCTCATTTCTACAAAACCAGCATTTTATTCAATATTTCTCCTCCTTTCTTTAATATAGTCTCATTATTTTCAGTACAAATGTAATACACCAATGTTTAAATTAATGGGTAGGTGAGCAGGGTGGTACCTGATTAACAAATCAATAACAAGTGGTTATGAAGCATCCACAAACAGCTTTGGACACAGTTGCCACCTAATGACCGTTTCTGGGATTCTGGCACAGGGATCAGTGCTGATGAGATCACACTGTACAGTAACTACCACTGCAGTCTTTTTCATTTGTGAAAAGACGGAATAAACCCTCACATTTGATTATTTACACCTTTTCCAAGATTGAAAATTGTTTTGAACTTCCAAGGAGCTTAGAAGAGGTTTTTTCCCACATCTCCAGGGACAGTTTATAATTAAAAGCTGGCATAATCCTCTCTGGTGGAGTGAATAATTAAATGAAGAAAACAAACATAAGATGCTACAAACAGAAAATCTGTAAGAAATTAAGAGAGACAGCTTCTATTCTGTCTTTAATTTGCTCTGTTATGCTTAAGTACTGTAGCACATGAATCATGGCATGGTTATTAAGAGGAGACATTTCAGAGATTCTGTCTTCCCATCCATTACTAAACTGTTTAATGTACTTGCAGCAAGTCAAAACTACACTGCTGGACATGACCCTGAATTGGAACACAAACACTACAATAATCACTCAGGCACTTAACTAATACAGCCACATAGTCTATCATAGCTGATTATAAATGGAGTTTATGGTAATAAACACCTGTGCTAGGAGTTGATTTTGTCCACCTTTGCCATGATAAACTTTACAGGGAAAAGGCAGAAAAAATGTGCAAACTATGAACTTTTAAGTAATTTTTTTTAGGAGGAAATTATGTCTGACAGCAGTATGTGAACTCACCATTTTTATGTTGTTCAGGGAGTACACAGTGACTATAAAGGCACCTATTAAACTAAACCTTCATTTATTATTTCTCCACTAGAAATGACAGGTATTTCAAAACAGAAGTTCACTTTCAGCATTAAAGGTTTAATGGGAGAATTATGTGACTATACCATATAGACCCCATCAGGTCAAGACGTGCTTGAAGCAAATTAAGTGTTTTATTGGCCTAAAAGACTGTTAGTTTATTAGATCTCATTGCTGTTGTGTCACTGTCCTGTTGCACATATGCACCATCCCCATGTCAAATAATTTCTGTTCCAAATGATGGGCAGTGCAATCACAGTAACACCCCAAAGCCATTTCACAAAAATTCCACAGTATATGTCAAGGTTGTACTTCTAAATCTCTTCACATTGGCTTGCATAGAGAGGTTAGTTAGAAGATAAATTAGTAATTTTTTCTTGAAGTAGAAAAACCAAACCCCAAGCTACAGTCTGACCACTGTATTTTCCCTTTTGTGAACATGGCTAAAGCTCCTCCAGCCTCAGTTCTCCAAAATCCGCAGTTATTAGTATTAACAATATGTAGTTACAGCTCTGTCTTTCATGAAGTCAAGTCCATTTGACCAGTTCTTTTACTCCAGGACAATTTTTAAAAGTAGGTGTATGTTACTGGAAAAAACCTAAAACACTTTTTCTTGTGTGTTGGTTGAGGGAGATCAGTTGGTTGGTTCCCTTTATCTTTCTTTGCCTATTATTCAACTCCATGGGTATATTTGAAAACTGTGCAGTGAATATCAACAGTCAGTCATGAAAAATCCAGATCAAATGCCTTTTTTAACTTACAAAGACTGTAAGGAACTTCAGCTGTTTGTCACAGCTTAGGAAAAATTTGCTTCAGTGCTGCTACAAACAGCCAGAATGTGTTACTAGAATTGGGCTCCTTCTAACCTACCTATCATTTCCAAATCAGGTTCAATAAAAAGTAGAGGAAAGGGATGCAATGTAAACCTTCACACAGTAAAATTTTGCAAACTAGTTTGCCAAACATATGCATGAACATCTAGGCTTAACTAGAGAATCAACTCAATCCTTCCCTTAAGGAGTTCATTATGAAGTGTCTCCTGTAGACAGCAAAAAATGGCAAGGTAGGTCAGCACCCAGCCCCTCCGAGTCACTGCTCTTGCTCCCCCTCCCCTGGGTATCAGTATCTCTAGAAACTTCCCTGCCTCTTTACTCCAGTCTTTGCTGAGCCCAGTTACATCTCAGTAAAGTCCAACTCATGTCCCTCCATGCCACTTTTCCAGAAGAGATGATGGATGTATTTAGGACAGGTTAAAAAAGAAGGCAGAGCATCTGTTCCACCAGGTGTCCGAACATGTGGGTGCAGCTGCCCGTGGCAAACGCTGCTCAACGAGCACATGGAGCACAGCTCTGGAAAGTTGCAGAGCCTCATCCAGAAGAGAAAGGGTTGTTCTTGTCTTTCACACAGCAGAGAGGATTCAGGAATTCCTACTTACTGTCTGCATGGCAGCTTCATAGCATGTATGTCCTAGCAGAGTAAATGTCATAAAATAAATTCAGACTTCTAGATTAAAGATTCACTTTTCCTGGCCCAGATGCAGAGGCTACATTTCTAAAGGTAAAAGACATTCAATTATTGAGCTAAGTATGAAGTATCTATAACTTATAAAGATGCAAGAATTGTAATAGAACCAAAACATCATCCTAAATTAAGCCATTTGTTTCAGTATTTTGTCTACTTTTTCTCTGAGCCAGTCACATGATTCTTCCTCTAGATCCCTTAGAAAGCCTGGTGAACAGATCTTGTAGCAGCACAATCCATGACATCTTAAAAAGCTTTTAACCTTTATTTTCAAGCCACTTCTCCGGGTTACCCTTCTGTATCTTTCTGAACAGCTTAGATCCTTTTGTAAAACCTCCCTTTTCAAATGGTTTAGACAGTTCTACATTCCTGCTATTATTCTCTACTAAATCAACTCTCTTTATTTTTCACTAAGAAGCAGATTTTTATGAAGATACACTGTTCAGCTGACATCTCCTCTTGTCTTCCCTACTTTTCTAAAAGGAGATTCATAGCAGAAGACACTTATCCACAACAGCCAAAACCTTTCCTTATTCTCTATCATGTTGCCATGTGCCTCTTGTTCATTTCTTTGTCCTTCAAAACATTTCACCATACACCCACTAGTAACTGTGACTGCCTCTGACATGGCCCAATACTGCCAATGGCAGTGTCACCTTGAGAAAACAAAACCTACTGTACAACAAGCATGGCAGCTCCAGTAATAGTTCCCTAAATAAACCCCAACTACCATTGCACTTCTGAGTTTAGTCTCTCAGTAGAACAGTCACAGAGAGGTGGAAACAGCTACCCAACACATGGTTTTCTGAGCAGTGCAGAAAGAATGGTGAAATTTGGAAGGCCAAAATTAATTTCATTCTGTCAATTTTTCCATTTCCATTCTTAAAAATTTTGAAATTTAGAAAATATGCATGGAGCTAAAGCCTTCACACCTAAGACAATGCTCTTTGGAATGCTGCATAGCATTTCCAGCAGCACCAATTTCTTCCTAAATCAATATCAGCAATTTGCTCCACGCTGGCTGCCCTGTGGTCCCACACCTACCTTCAGTAGCAGAGGAACAGGACACAGGGGCACTGCTGGATCGGACAATGTTTGAGACTGGGTGTTGTGCAATGTGCTGCTGCTGGACACTTGCACATGGTGAAGTATTTGCAGGCCCAAAACAGGGAGAGGTCTGGAAAGGGGCAGGAGGCTGCCTGAAGTCCACACAGCAGGTTTTCTTTTGCTTCAAAGGCGGCGTGGCACTGCTCTCTTGAGCAGAACTCTGCAGTTCTCTTTCTGAGGGGCTGTAATTCCCTGAGGAACAGTCCAAGGACCTGCTGTGGGCACAGTTCTTTTCCTGTCCTTGAGACCTGTCTGTAGAGGCTCGGCTGTGGGAACTGTCACCCTCATCAGGAAAGCCCTCTGAGCGAGTTCTGTGAAACCTGCAGTGAGTGTGGCAATCCAGGGCACTGCAGCTCTGGTCTGCAGCCCCCTTGGGGGTTATGCAGTAGGAAGAAAGATCTGTAGAGTGGAGAGATCCTTGTACTTCCAGCGAACAAAGATCTTCAGAGGAGTAGCTACGGTCTGGGATATCAACAGCCTCAGAGACCATCAAAGAGGTGCTCTCAACAGAAACTGCAAAACAAGAGATTCAGAGAAAAAGAAAAACATCTTGTCCCCCCTCCCAATCCTCTCACTCCCCACGTTCTGTATACTCCTTTGAATTTAGTAATCTGCAAGTATATCAATAAGAACTCAAAAACTCTCAGATGAAGAACGCTACAGCAAAAAACACTGAAGTCATTTACTTCTTTCTAGTGTCCTTCAGCAAAGACATTTTTGTGCTGTTCTTGATACTGACTTTTCAACTTTAAATAAAGAGGCTCTGTACTGCTACTGATCTACTTGCATTTCCAACATTCATACTTCAGGCAGCAAGCTTCCTATTCAGGCTCCTGGAAGCCATGGAGGAAACTCCTCTTTGGAGAAGGAGCGTGGGGACTACCAGGAAGCTGCCAATGGCTGCTGGCAGTGAGACACAAGCTGCAAGGAACGTGCAGGACTCTTCAAAGAGAAACAACAGTTGCCAGAGCCACCTCCAAGGGCTTAACCAGAGCTTGGCTTTGCCCAACAAAACTCTCCTCTGCATTTCCAGCCCCAGCCTCTGACTGTGAAAAGGTCCTTCTTGCCATGAATAACCTGAAAGCAAATGCTTCTTTCTCCAACAGGAAAGGCAGAAGAGAAAGAAAAGCCTGCTCAAAACTCCCACTCCATCTTTAAGGAGACAAATTCAAAGCCATGATCACCTTGTGTGCTGAAGTTCGGGGTTGTGTTCCTCTCCCCCAGGCTCGATCCAGACACTTGCTGAGCAGCACCAGTGACCTAAATGAACATTTGGAATGAAAGAGCTCATTAAGCTGCACCTTACCAAACAAAGGGTAGTGCTCAGGATCTGAAGGACACACCTGACAATGAGGAGTCACTTTCATATGAGCTGCTATTCAGATGGAAAGCTATTTAAAGCATTTTACATCATCTTTGGAGCATCATCAGGAGCAAATGCAGGGCAAGGCACATGCTTAATGCAAGTTTTCATTTTTCCAGAATCTACAAGGTAAATTCATCTTGAATTCACAGGCACTTGGGTCTGCAGGCTTGCATTACTAAGCTTAATGTCTGCAGTGCTTAAAACCAATGGGTTTAGTAAAAGCAAGCTCTTACTACAGCCTGTGTTTCTCATACTATGCTTTTTTTTTTTTGTTCATCACATCATATCACCCTAAAATAGGAGAGAGAAAACCAGAAACCACAAAAGCAAGCACAAGAGCAGTATTTTCCTTTAGTTATTTGTGAGGCTTTTAACTATTAATGTGTTTTGAAGTCCTAAAACATCATTGCCACCCAGGTGCTCTGCAGCCTGTTGGAGATTGCTGAATGGACACAGCATTAGCACTCACCATTTTTCTCAAGGGGTCGTTCTAAAGGGATAACTTCCCTTTACTTTTGAGAATCACGTGAACAAAATATAGAATCATTCCTGCTGGAAAGACTGGATCCATAAATACCTGACATTTAGGAAATTCTCTTTCTACTGATTTGAATACACTTTGGATTGGACCTTGTTGCAAATATCAAAAGATTTTTAGCGGTTCTTTGGGAATGTGATTATTTAAAAAATTATTCCAATAAATAGCTGGCAACAATAAATGAGAAAAAATACAAAACATGTTGAAAGGAATGAGATTGATACCATCTTGAGCAGAAAGCATCATATCTGCTTCTGTCTGTAAGGCCACAATTGACTAGTAGAACTTACTATGGTTGATGACAGTCTAGAAATAAGCATCAGTCACCTCTGTGCAAACCTTTTTGTCAAGCACTTAATTTGTGTCTGGCCTTCTAAAAAAGTGGATGTGACACAATTAGTCTGAAGCTATTAGGGAAAGAGCTTCCATTTCACATGCCAGTGTAGATTAAAGCACAGATATATGTGCATAACTTAGTGTGCTCACCATTTTATTTTTTTGTATCTAACTATCCATAGCTTACTATGATCAAGTGACCAGGAAACACCTTCTGACACAAATCTAGTTTTCAAAAAAATATTTTAAGGGTTAGCAAATAGAACTCCAAACAAATACCAGGAATACTTTAACTCAGCAAAAGATGGATAGAGGACTGGGAAGCAAAAGTGGAATTGCTCATATTTTTAAACAATTCCCTTGGAAATTTCTTAATGGATCTTTACTGTAGCAGAGTATCACATCTGTGGTAAAAAGTAAAATGTGGTGTCACTCGAAGCCACAGATTGTTCCTGGGATCTAACTGTGGAAGTTCTGGGAATTAACTAGAAAAGTTAGAAATGTTCACAAATGCTCCTTGTTGTTGTAGAAAATTCAGACTGACTACATTTTGGAAGAAATAGTATAATGTTTTAAGGGTGTTTCTTTTTCAAAATCTAGGGATTCTAGGGGCTTTCATAAATCCTTAATTTAGGTGCTTTCATAAGCACTAATTTTAATTTCTTAATCACTGACTGGAAAATATCTGCTGAGCATTTGTGCTGAAACATTTATTGACACTCTACATTGTCTCTGAATAATTACTGAATGTATTTTATATGCATTTGGAATTGATTAACCTTCTTGCTTGGGGGAAGGAGAACCAGGGTTTTAATTGTAGGAGGTAACACTGACAATTTTGAAGCCAGGTCAGAGTTTTGGTTCACACAAGGACAGCACATGGTTTCATGCAGGTTCCTGCACAGCCAAGGGTAACAAAACCTTATTGAATTCCACACCCTCAGACAGTCACTAAGCCATCAATACAAAAAAGGAAGAAAACATGTGCTTTTAAAAAGTCTGTACAGCCTACAGGTCAGAAAACCTTATTAAAAAACAGTCATTGATTTAGTTCGCCCAGAACCCTGGTCTGTTTGTTCTTGTCTTTTCTACATCCCAGTCAATACTTTGCATGGAAAACAATGTGAAAACCACTTTTTTTTTATACTCATGAAATGGGAATTCCTAATCAGTACAGATGACAACTGCAATTTTTACATGGATGCAAACACTTAAATTAGCACTGACATTTGTTGCCCATAAAATGCATGAAATATAGAGCCTAATTTGGTACAACTTAATAAAATTCAAAGGACCTCAATCCATTTAAAAACAAATAAAACCTATTGCTTGATGCACAATAAAAGGTTTTACAATTATGACATTATTACATAATGGTTCCCAGAAGCACTTTTTTAGCTAAATCCCTGCCATCATTTCCATTTCCAAGCCTGCCTTTGAGGGATTTATAAATCTCATTATTTCAGTTCCTACTGTACTGTTCTCTATGGGAGCATTTGCAGCATGTAAGAAACTCAGATCACCATTTTGTTCTTCTTTTGGAACCAAAACTGTCTTGGACTTTGGCTCCATTCTCCATTTACAGCTCAGCTGGGACATTAATTGTGAAAAACACATGGAGGCTTTTGTTGTCAAGAAAAATCTGTGGCTACAGTGCCACTGTAGGTTTTGGTTATTCCTGCCAGTGAGCTTCAGTGCTGAGACACAGAGCCTGTCCCAAGCTCTCTGAACAGCAACTGCCAGGTTCACATAAACTCACTCCTGGTAAGAAACTCTCATTATCACCATTGGAAATTAAAAGTCACCACTCATCTTCACTAGTGATTAGAACAAACACCTCTGGAGCTCAGCTGGCCAGAGGTGAACAGGCAAGATGCTGAAAGTGACCCCAGATGCCAAAAATTAACAGTGAATACATCTACTTACTAAAGCCAAGCTCTTCTTGCAAGAGGATGACTTTGCAGCTCTAAGTCACATCTTGTTAAATTACATTTTTGTTAGATGCTGGTGCTGTTGTGCTGCTGCGTGTTGATGTTCACACCAAGAGTGGCACCAGTTACAAGAGTGCTCAAAATCATTTTATGCTTTACTAAAAATACACACTTTACTAATCCTTAGTACCACATATGAATTCTTATCACAGAGAAGAGCCTTCTCTTTCCCCCCAAAGCCTGCATGATTCATATCACTTTTGTCCATGTTTCCTATCACTGAAAAATATCGACTTCTCCAAGGCTTGCAGGTTCATCTTAGTTACTGCAAAGGAAAAAGGACAGAATTTGGATAAAAAATATTCTAGAAGGAGATGGCCTTGAAAACTCCAATTTTGCTGTTCAGCAAAAACTTCACTCTCAAGCAGTTTATACTGATTCATTTTTTATCATAGCCAAATAAATCAAAAGTAATGCAATGTTCGGCCTGTTTGTTGTGTCAGGTGGAGGGTATAGTACAAGGCAAGGATCAGAAGAGCTGTCAGAAGCTGCTTTGTCAGTCACAGAAGCTGCTAAGTTAGGCATATCTTGGATAGATGTAATTGTATTTTTGTTGGAGGTTTTGCATTTCAATGCTTTTTTTTCCTCAGACACTTGTCTTATTAATTATCTTAACAATCTTCTTGTGTATAATAGCAAAAATTTGTATCATTTCTTTAGGTTTGTGGCTTCAATTTTAGTTTCCCCCAACATGAAAAAGAGTCACTAGGAAACATTTCAATGTTGTATTTTGGGGAAAGGCAAAGTAGTCCCCTCTTTAATGTGGGTGCAATTTGGCAACTTGAGCACATGAATTCCCTCAGTGTGCTATTAACAACTGATAAACAATACCTAGAATGTTTGACTTCTGGAGTTTTTACTGAAGCCTGCAAGAAATTAGAGCCTCTAAAAGCAACTTCAAGTATTTTCTCTGTGTGACAGCTGATTCAATTACCACAAATCCCTTCAAGGAAATGCTGGAAGCAGCTCTTGCTGTACATGCAGATACGTTATAATGCCAGTTTCAGCTCAGTCGATACCTTACAGTAAAAAATAAGGCAAAAAGTATAATGCAAATACTTGTCTCAAGTACACTGAATCCTTTCTGTAAGTTCAGGGTAAAGGTGCTCTGCAGTCTTCAGGAGTAACAATTTGTTCACATAATGGCAGAAGCTGATTACTAAAAGAATATAAGTATTTTCTAATAGCTGTCCTTTAAAGTTTATCTAGAATTGTTTTGCACCATGAAAATTTGAAGACCACATAAAGAATTTCCTTTGGCTTTCCTTACCTGACTGACAGGCATCTCTCCAATCACTGCCTCATAAGGAGGGGGCAGCTCACTTGGATACAGCATTCCTGGGCTATTAATGCTTACTTCATATAAAGCACCAAATGGGGAATGAGGGAAGTCCAAATGGAGACCTCTATAAAAAAATAAACAAGCAAACAATTAAGAAATGGCATTGGATTTATTACCTACACCACAGTGATGTAAGGACTTCTTTGAATTCAAAGCTAATACACTACAAAAAATTATATCCAAGAAATTTATTAGACATCCAAAATGAAGCCTTTGTTCACAGGGTAGCTTTAACAACTGTTTCTTATTTAGGATGCCACCCATTTTTACCAGCATGTTTTGCCATCAGTAATGTCCTTTACTACTTCAAATTAATACACATTAATTGCAATTATTTCCTTAGGAAATTAAATCTCATACTCAACTTCACATGTATAATAACTGTGAAAGGATCACTTCCAAAGGGGTCTGTGCTCAAAGCTCAGACATTGTTATCCCTGTCTTAGCTAAGTTCATTTCTCTATTGCAGCAGTGCTTTAACACAAATATTTCCTATTTCTTGCCTAACAAGCCTGCAAAAAACTGGATGTAATCTCTCTGGAAAAGAAGAGCCTAGTGTAAGTGAAGGACATTATTTGGCTTCATATTATTTGAAAAAGCTCCTTAGNCCGGTGGGTAGTAGGGAGGGGGAGGGATTTGTTGGATGAACTCATCAAAATCCAAGGTTTGGTGCAGGACAGTTCCATGGGGAGTCATGCAGTCAGGATTGGCAGAATGTGGCCTCTGTGGCAGAAACTGAAAATGAACAGGTAAAGTTCCTTCAGATGGTAGAAACATCATCAACAATATTAACAATTTTAATAAAAGGTCACTATTAGCAACCCTGACCAATACCAAATTAATTAATACCCAGATTAAAATGAAAAAGGCACTTCTGGGAGCGTAAGAATTCTTGTGATCAGTGAGGAGGGTGAATCAGATTGCCAAAATACAACACAAGGTTTCACTAAAGACAGAGAGGCCATGAGCCTCCAAGTCAGTCACTCTTAGGATGCAGGACACAGACACTTGAGATTTAATGGCTTTCCAAGAAATATTTCTACATTATATATTGCTTTATTATAGCCCCATATAATCAGCTGTATTTTAATAACTGATGAACAATAGATATAACTACTAAAATAACTATTTGCATGTTTTTGTTTCCAATCTGAACTGCCTTGCACTTACAGAGAAAAACCCCAGTGCCAAGCCCCAAAACAACCCCAAATAAAACTAACTAGAAACAGGCTACTACGTAGACATTATGTTTTGAATAAAACTACTGGAAATATCTCACCCATTTTTCACTTCCAATGAAGGGCCCATTTCCAACTATTCTTTATTGTTCTGGTAAAATGAAATATTCTTAATAGCTGTTTGTGGTTTGGTGATACAGACACTGCACACTTAAATGCAGTATAAAGGTTATAGGTACTGGTATGAAAGTAAGAAAAACGCTTATTCCATATACATATCTCAAAACCTAAAAGAATATAACTACACTGCACAATAAAAAAGTAATGATACTGAGAACTACATCAACATCTGTGACAGGAACCTCATCAGCTTCCTAATCAGCAGTGATTTAAAGAAGCCATTCCAATACCATTGATATCAGGAACTCTCACAAGTGTTCTGGGAAAGGCCTAAACTAATTCAAGATCAAATACAGACCACCCTGCAGATCCCACACCCCACACCTGGCTCTATTTGGTCCCCATGGATCAAAGGGGACTAAAAGACATCCAAAACCGAAGAATTTTTTCTTCTCCAGGCAAGCTTCTGTTGTCATATCACATTTCTTGGATCAGTAGATGACTTGGTCTTTAGCTCTTGCCTTTTAAAACAAGCCACCTAAGAAACTTTGTTGAAAGCCTATTTCTTTTTTGCACTGGAACAAGACAACATATGTTTTTGTACTGTTGGCTCATTACACTATTATCTATTTCAATCCATGATAAAGATTTGGGAAGCAGTAAAATAAAAGGGAAAATGTTTATGCTTAGGAGATCCAGCAAATAGAAAGTAAATTACCTTCATTTTTAATATCACAGTTCTATATTTATCACTTTTTCAAATTTAACTTGGTGTACTTCTGCTGAATTTACATTACCACAGAAATGATACCTGTCTTTGGTGTTTCAAAGCCTAGTTCTATTAAACTCACTCTCTGTATGTTGTTTCAAAGGTCAGAGCTGTAATAATACAGCAGAGCAGAGGGTCAAAAGGACCAATAGCAACTGTTTGTGAAAATGAAGTATTAGCTGCTCACTGATAGGCTCTCCAGGGATATTTCCACATGCAGCCATTAATAAAGAACCTCCCCTGCAGAATGTGTTATTTCCTTACATCCTACAGCCAACAAAAGACTTTCAGCCTTTGTGTTCTACTCATGGTACAGCATAGAAACAAAGACATGGCATCAGTTTAATTTACTCTTTGTTATGTGAAATGTCTGGTGCTCTGTCTTCTTCCATGTGACGTGGGATGCTGTTATCCCAGGTACTATCAGACATTTCTCTATTTAGTTATTTCTACAGAAAAAAAACCCTTTCTTGCAGTCATTTGGTCTAAACTCNCAAGACTGCCCTCATTTTCCTAAAAGCATTGATAATTTGGGTCATTTTTACAGTTTGGAAACAAAATAATTCTGTTTTTTACAATTTCCTTGACCTTCTCCCAGACTGTTTCCATACTGCCATGGACCCCAAGCTTTGGTTTGCACCAGAGAACTTGTAGCTCCATTCCCTCAGTCCTGGAGTTTCCTGGAGCTGGATTCATTCAACCTCATATTGGGAATGATACTCTTAGCACTGTCAGAACCAGGCAATTAAACACACAGCACTTTCACAGCAGG
>VZTR01021382.1:0-16496 GCA_013400775.1 Chaetops frenatus | reverse complement strand
CTTGCCATCTTTTTCCTAGGCATGTATTTCAGAATCTAAGCAAAAACTATTCTGCATAATGCTGCTCACGAAGTTTCTGTGCCAGAGAAAATCCCAAGATAAAAACAACTAGTTTTTATCACAGGTTATCTCCAAATATAAAGGCTGGTCCATGTAGCAGCTTTGGCTTGTCAGGGTATCATGAATAACAGCCAGAAGCCTACTTCTGTAGACTGTGCTTTCAGTGTTACCACTGCTAAAATCCAATGAAATAGATTACCATGTGCTTGATTAAATGTCTTAAAAATGAAATAAAAGCCAATCTACAATTCAGGATCTCAATAGATGTTTCCCTTTTTTTCAAGATGCTACTTGTATAGCAAAAGCCTGCTTTCTTTCAGTTGTCATGGATTTTTTTGGGTGACAAAGTGTTTTCTGCTCCTTCTACTGTCCATCACTGCAAAAAACAGAATAAAGATCAGTGACTAGATTGCTTTCATTCTTACCATCACGCAATTCAAAAAGAATAAAATTGACCCAGATGAGAATTTTTTAAAAGACTAACTTCACAATACTTTCTGCAACAAGTGGAGGAAATTTTGAGCTATGACAAGTGTCTGTGATTTTTTTCTCAGCCTCTGCTCTGGAGATAGTGAACTCCTCACTCTCAAAATCTTAGATACATTTTTTGTGAATAAACTGATTTCCTAGGGCCAAATGCTGTTCTTTTTGCCCTCCATTAAGTCCAGACTTCAACCTATGCTCAAATGAGCTGAAGGTCAGAGATGGATGTCCTCCAAAAAAAATTCTTTAATATCTTCTGTGAAGTCTTTTATTTGACCAATATATTTGCAACTTTGGCCCTTTTCCAGAGTGAAGAGAAGCTAATTCCAGCTTCTAGTAACTGATATGATTCATTAAACATCTCAGATTAATGTTCAGGTATACAGTAATGCAAGTCTCTGTGCAGACCTTTTCGTACCCTGACTGTACTAAACCCACCATGCAGAAAGTGTGATAAAGTTTGGAACTTCAGGTATTCTGATCAAAATATCCCAAGAGGATGGTAAGTGTGTGGAGGTCCTCTCACTGAAAATGTGGTGGTGTTCCCTGTTACATTGTGCTGCTGTTTGCTTGACACCCTTAATCCAGCCAATGCATTTGTAACCGCGGCAGAGATACATTTGAGGGCTTTCTACGGCAAGCCAAAAGTCCAAATTGTGAGCAAGAACTAGGTTAAACTGGAGATTTCGGCACACTTTGCAGTGCAGTCATGTTACAATTTCTGTCCCTTGTGGAAGTAGGGCCTCACAAGGACAGGGCACAATCCTATATTGCATAATTTTATGGAGAATTTTCAGCTGCAGCTTGATGGAGAGTGTACTGAAGTAAGTTAAATATAATATACTTCCTGAGTGGCATGCAAAAAAAACCACCTGATCTGCTGTGTGTCCCACAGTCAGTGAATATCAGTGTTTTCTGTGCTGAGTTCTGAACAGCACCAGACAGGAAAAAAATAGCCAGCTAGGAAACATAATGCTGATTCAGAGGAATGGGTGAAGAACAAAATAAGAGCTAAAATAATAATACCTTGTTCTTTCTGACAAAAGCAAGGAGAAGTTGACTGCTGGCCCTTGCCATGCCCAGAGGTGGACTGTGAATTCAGTGTCCTGCCCGAGAACGAGTGCTGCCCACGCTGTGTCACTGACCCCTGCCAAGCCAACACCATTCGCAACGACATCACTAAAACATGTCTGGATGAAACCAATGTCATCCGCTTCACTGGATCTTCTTGGATTAAGCATGGCACAGAGTGCACCCTCTGCCAGTGCAAGGTAATAAAGATGAAGCTGAGATGCTTTTACCCAGCTTGTTTGTGGCACATAAATATTAATGCACTGAGTCCAGTCAGTGAACAGTTGGTGTCTACACTTGTTTTAAAGCAGCAGAGATGACAGTAAAAGTGTTCAGCTTGGTTAACTGTATTCTTGCATGTGCTAGATGCATGGTTTGATGTGCTAGCAGGTGGGAAACAGGACAACAGCCCATGCTGCAGGGTGCTGTGGACATGGTACTGGGCTTCACTTTTCCACCAGCATAGCTCAGTTCAAGTTAAACATGGAGCTCCAAGCTCCATGCTGTCTTGGAAACATGCAAATATGGCTATGTAAGCCTAGACTTTGCACGAGAAATTTGTTGAGTGTGATACTGTGGTGCTACTGGAACTGATTGAATTGCTTTTTGAAAATAGTAATTGTTTTCAGGATAAAAGGACTAATTATATGGTTACATAGCTTTTGTACTTTAAAATTAATCGATGTGTTCGGAACATTTACTGTTTCTTACTCAAAGAAATTGATTGTCTGAGAAAAATTAATGGCTATGGGCATATGTGAATTCTGGCATCTCCTTTTGAGGATGAAAAAGGGCTTAACATAAGTGTTTCTGTTCAAAATAAGACCATAAAGTGAATGATGTTTTCTGCCACCCAGTACTGAAGAGTAACAATATGTGTTTCCACAGCAGCCAAGGAGAGAGAGCAGGATTCATGCATAGTTCTTTAATTATTACTGAAATTCACAGTTGATCTTGGGCTTTATTCTATGTTCTTTCCAAGCAAGATGCTTCCCAAACTCTAATATATGCTACAATTAACTACTTTGAAAAGGTGCTCATAAAAAATAACCTATCTTCAACACCTCCTTCTGTGAGAATTCATTGTGATCAGGCAGCAAAAGCTGTCAAGCATCACTGCCTTCCTCAACCCTGCCTGATGCAATTCTGTGTGCAATAGGTGCTGCTGTCAAGGCATAGTTTTTTTTTAAGGGCAGTGGTATGCATCAAGTAAGTGTCAGCTTTTTTCTTGGTGTCAGAATGGGTAAGTGGTTAGAAGAAAATGCTGTGATCTGACAGACTGGCTAATGGTTAGAACACCAGCTGCTGCCCAAAGGATGTTGAAATAGGCTTACAGACAGAAACCTCTACTTTGGGGTCTGTACCTGGTGGTATATACCAGCCCCAATGCTAGAAGTGCAAGTTTTTCTCAGGCAAGTTGCTAAGGTTCTTATGCATCTGGTTCCCCATCTGTAAAAGAAATTGTTGTGTGTGGTTCCTCCCTAAAGCACTTTTGAGACTCAGTGATGGGAAGTGTGCTCTTGTTGTACTGCTAATCAGTGGCAATGCAGAAGGCATGTATCAGTTCTGATGATGGCCACCTAAGTGCTGCTCCCATCTGGCCTTTTGTGTTAAGCAAAGACTGAACCTTAAGAATTGACTATTTGGTATTCAGTGTAAACACATACACAGACTAATCAAATCCACTGCTGTCTTGTGAACATAGTGAAGATTCAAACAGATACTCTGCCAAACTCCATAATTTTAGTGATTCAGCTGTGACTCTGCCTAACAGAGAAGAGGTACCGCTTTGTCCCTAAACAAGCCGAATGTCATTCAATTCTCTTCACAGAGCAGTGTTCATTCTGAAATGCACTATCTGCTCATATTGCCAGCATTTAAATTTTGCAGTTCTGCATACAGGCAGTCCGCTCCCTCCAGATCAGGGCAGTGGTGTACCCAGTTTGTATAGTGCTCCTTCTCATTCATCCTGTGTCACCCCACTCTTCTCCTGTAAAACATCTCATGGAAGGTCAAAGCTCCAGTCTAAGCCTCTCTAAACAAGCTATAACAAAAATAGGTTTACACAAATCCTTTAAGAATTTAGAAACCTGTGCATCGGCTAAAGTAGACTTAGCCACAAAAACAAATCTAATCACAAGTAAAGAAAGGGGAGAGTAGGATTGTAATCTCCTGTAACAGAAGGAGTGAAAGAAAATGCTTAAATTATTCAGACCTTGGTCTTTAATAAGTCCTGTTGGTTTAGTCAATCGAATGTATTTGGACTAATTTATAAATAATACTCAGTTTTTATTTGCATTGTAAGAATTAGACTTAAGAAAAGAAGTAGTAGAGATGCAGAAATTATTTTCTCCAGTATTTTAATGATGTCTGTAGGCAGTCTGTCTCCTTAATTGCCCTTCATATTCTCGTAAGAATGTCTGGACTATCTGGAAGAAGTTCATGGATTAATGTTTGCTGGTGTTACAACCAGGATGCATGAAGTTGCAGCATTCAGGGCTAAATAAAACCCAGAGTCCCTTCTGCCTGATCTGAATAAAACTCCTAAGTGCCCTGTCATGTTCAACAGTTTTATGTATTTTAGCAGATGCCTGATACCTTTATGTTGGGAGCATTCCTTCCACTCACCCCAGCTTCTTTCAGTTTGAGTGTTGGAGCTCTGGGACACAGACCACAACAAGCCAAGCAGTTAGAGGAATCATAATAGCCCGTTCCCTCGGGCAACATAAAGGCATGAGGACAATGTCATGAACCTGATCCAAGTCTGTACATGTTTTGTATTTTACAAGTCTGTATGTTGAAATCTGATGGGTATTTGCAAACAGCTGAGCTTGTTAAATTTACTTGTTTTCTACAAAATGAAAATTGTTTTAATTCTTCTTTCTGTTTTTCCATCCCTTAGAATGGCCATGTCTGTTGCTCAGTGGATCCACAGTGCCTTCAGGAACTGTGACACCAACAACTATCTCTTACAAGCAGTTTCTGGATAAAGAATTTTCCTTCACAGAAATAGACCTTTAGACCAAAAATTCTTCAAAAATAAAACTAAAATTTGGTTGGTTTTGTCTATCTGAAGTGCAGCTATGTGATGAACTCAGTTACCTGAATCAGAGTGAAATTTATGGGACTCAAGACAAGCTCAGATGTGTAAACCTTTATATGAGGTTAGGCCCAAATCTTCTGGCTGTTTATCTGTCTGGCATCCTTGTGCAGAATGTTGAGGTTAGTGTAAAGTGGCACATTGTAATGCTGTACATAATGATGTCAAGATCTAAAATCAACTAGGAGCTCTTACAGGGTCTTCTGAAGCTTTGAGAGTCCAACGCTTGACCAGATGCAGCAGATTTACCTAATCATATTTGGAACTGCACAAATGTGTTTGATTGCTTACTGCAGAACTTAGCAGATGTTTGAGTAAAAGGATGAAGCCTTCAGGAATAATGAACCTAGCAGCTAAGATGTGATATGTACAGTATGTGTGCTGAAAAAAATAAAAGATAGAAGTTATTGTAAAAAAAACCAAAAAACAAAACAAGAAAGAAAAAACAACAACAAAAAAAGAAAACCCGTGATGCACAGGCATGGCTTCTTAATGTTTTCTGATGGGAAAAGTCATCAATATTTCCTTGTTTTACTGCACTTACTATTATTTCTTGATTGACTTTGTTCAGTATAAGCTCGTTATTGTGCAAATTTAAATAAATATTTCTCTTACCTTAAGTTTTTGTTTGCACCATCTTTCCTTTTCAATGACTTAATTTTCCTGTTTGCTGTTACTTCTTTGCCAGCATTCCTGGGAATCTGGACAATACAGGTGAAGTATTGCCTGTCCAACTCCTCTACCTGTGGGAGCTTATGCCCAGCACAGCCTTATGCCTATCATGTCTAATCTTTGTTAGGATACACATAAGTAATATGTCATTACAGTGGATTAAACAGCAAGTTCACATGCCTAAATATCAGATCCTATGTGCCAGTGGGGTGTTGTCACAAGAGTTAGTAGAGACCATTTGTGTGTGACTTGGATCTGTTCAGATTTACAGGGGATCTTCTCCAAATTCCTTCTCTCTCCAGCTGCCAGGGGTTGGTTTGTCTTCTGTAAGCTCTGCAGCTGTTTTTGCTGTTTGTGTGAAGTATCTTAATGCATGGGGATTACTGCAAAATGCAAACCCTATTGTCCCTACTGTTCTGTTGGGACAGTAAATAAAGGAGGCTACATAACCAAAGCTATGTTATTCTCAAAGAGAAATAAAGAATAAAGAAATGCTTACAAATTTTAGGCTGAAAAGGCTGAATTTGTAAAGAATGCATCATGAACGTGGAGACAAAACTGGAGAGGAGGAAGATGCCCAAGATGACAGCATTCCTTGGATACTACTTTAGTACTCATACTTTTCAAAGTGCCTTGCTGCTCTTCAGCATCTCTCTTAAGAGTTCAGTAGATTGTCATGAAACCTAGACGGGAAAAACTTCCAATATTGCTCCTGTGTGATATGAAGTTTCAAGGGGAGTCCATGTATGTGGTTTTACAAAACAGAATTATTTCCTGCAAACAGTTGCTACTTCAGTTTCATGTACTGCAGGAGATCAAAGGAAACTTATGCAACCACATGTATCCAGTAGGCATTCCCTTGAACCCTAGTGTCTACTGAGGACTGGATGTTTTTGGATTAGGGAATACAAGAGATGCTAGGTCATCAAATGCTAATAGTATAAACAAGCCCAAGAAAATAAAAATCAGAACAGAAAAAGACTCAAGTGGATATTTTACATTGAACCAAAAAAAGTTACAAAGATTTTCAGACCAAATAAAATATTTTCCTCATCTGGTCCATAAATAACAGGTATTCAAGAGGGTTTTTTGTGTTTTGCCCTATTCCTGGCAAGCTATAATCACATTTTTTAAAGAGGAGATTTAGCTCCCCAAAAAACAAGTTGCTCTCCCTGCAATGTTTTCTTGCCTGCTAGTAGTTGTCAAGAGGTCATGTTCTCCCCTCAGATTCTGAGACACATCTCCAGTGGATTTCATGAGCAGCACCATGCCTGTTTCTGAGAGAAGGTTCAGCAGAAATTGTGTAGCCTCTGACAACTGCACTTCAATTTCATTCAAGAATAGGTACAAGATAGACATAGAAAATGCATGAAGACCAGAGTTCTTTTTTTGAAAAGAATGAACATTTTTCAGGGACAGAATCCTTGAGCTCTGTCAAAGGCTGTACAAAGCTATGAAGGGAACCAACCACTGGAGCTGGTAGGGTAGATATCTACAGAACATGGGAACTAACATTTTAANAAACCTAGACGGGAAAAACTTCCAATATTGCTCCTGTGTGATATGAAGTTTCAAGGGGAGTCCATGTATGTGGTTTTACAAAACAGAATTATTTCCTGCAAACAGTTGCTACTTCAGTTTCATGTACTGCAGGAGATCAAAGGAAACTCATGCAACCACATGTATCCAGTAGGCATTCCCTTGAACCCTAGTGTCTACTGAGGACTGGATGTTTTTGGATTGGGGGATACAAGAGATGCTAGGTCATCAAATGCTAATAGTATAAACAAGCCCAAGAAAACAAAAATCAGAACAGAAAAAGACTCAAGTGGATATTTTACACTGACCCAAAAAAATTTACAAAGATTTTCAGACCAAATAAAATATTTTCCTCATCTGGTCTATAAACAACAGGTATTCAAGAGCTTTTTTTGTGTTTTGTCCTATTCCTTAGGCAAGCTATAATCAGATTTTTTAAAGAGGAGATTTAGCTCCCCAAAAAACAAGTTTCTCTCCCTGCAATGTTTTCTTGCCTGCTAGTAGTTGTCAAGAGGTCATGTTCTCCCCTCAGATTCTGAGACACATCTCCAGTGGATTTCATGAGCAGCACCATGCCTGTTTCTGAGAGAAGGTTCAGCAGAAATTGTGTAGCCTCTGACAACTGCACTTCAATTTCATTCAAGAATAGGTACAAGATAGACATAGAAAATGCATGAAGACCAGAGTTCTTTTTTTGAAAAGAATGAACATTTTTCAGGAACAGAATCCTTGAGCTCTGTCGAAGGCTGTACAAAGCTATGAAGGGCACCACTGGAGCTGGTAAGGTAGATATCTACAGAACATTGTAACTAACATTTTAAGCATCCCTATTTTGGCAGTGGATAGAAAAGTTGCAGGTGAGGCAAGTGTCTCTGTCCTTAATCTGGTTCTGTGCATCCTCTGGCTTTGGTATCAGAGCTGTGACAAATAAGAGAACTTTAAGGAAAATTGTCTCCAAATTTTTCTCAATCCTTTTTCTAATAGAGTAATACAGGTGTTTAATACCAGCTTTTAATCAAAACTGAAATGGTGTATAGATGAAAAACAAATATCCATTTTCTTTTGTTGCCTATCCTGACCTGAGTGTTGGAGGATCTTTCTACTGTTATGGGTTTGTGAAGTACAGTGCAGTACACTAATAGGCTAAAAAGCCAAAAACTGAGACATAAGGTAATAGCTAAAACTTGAATCTGATCCTCGAAGAGACATTCAGTGTTACATGTATGTAAAGAGCAGAATTCATACTACTGAACAAAGCTGGAAGTCTCTACTAAATAAAAAATGAGAATAGGTTCAGTGAATATTGTCTAATTTATCAATGTTTAAAGTTACTAATCAGTTGGGAGTTCTTCTAAAGGTCAGCAAACTCCAAGAAGACATATCGATGACCCTCAATTTAATTCCTTTCCACCCCTTCTTCCACATCTCCCTCCTGTTCAGCCCAGCCAGTAATTAGTAGCTCATGTTTTTAATTTTCCTTGAAAAGTAAATTTAAATATGATTAAACATTGATGTCTAATTTCCAAGCTTAAATTATCTGTTAGACAATATAATCCATTTAAAAAAAATACACTTCTGGACGATGCAGGTACATTGTGCTCTCTTGCTGGCCTTTCATTATTGATGCAGTGTTTGCAGTACCAAAATTCAATAACATCCATAAAGGAATTGTCAGCTCTCTGCAGAGTAATTGCCCTAAGTTAATAGGCCTACAGATATAATGGCAGAGATGTCTTCAGTTACAATGCTGAATTCAGTGCTATGGTGGAATGGGTTGACAAAATGCAGCAGCATTATAAAACTGTTGAGAAGAGATCTAACCGCAGCTGCGAATTTCTGGTACCCACAAGTTTACTAGGGTCAATACTAGCCATTGCATTTTTATAGGACACCTAAAAGTGTGTGTTTATGCAGGGAGGGCTGTAAAAATGCCTTCCTTCATTTCCAGCACAGTATCTTGACATTAGTATCTTGCCACTGGCCTACAGCAGGTTCATCCCGGGTCACCTCAGAGAGGCACAATCTCATGAGCCACATTTGAGCTGGCTTCAAATGCAGGATGTGTATGCAGTAGGATCTCCCCCTCCACAGATGCTCCAAAGTGAAGAGGCTCCCAGTGCAGCAAACGGTAGTGCTGAGCTCACATGCCCTCTCAACAGGAGGGAACTCCCTTGGTTTCACAGATAAAAATAGCAGTAGCTTTAAAGTAGGGCTCTGCTTGTTATTTTTTAATAATGTAACTTACTCACAGCCAAATGCAGTTTAACTTGTCCCCAAAGAAGTTAATAATTTAAGCTAAAAATTGCTAGCTAGCTTTTGCCAGCTCTGCAAAGAAAATGTTTCAGAGTAATACAAGAAGGCTAGAGCAGCTCTGGCATCTCCTGAGTGGGTGGCCTGTATCTCTTCTTCACTGCATCAGTAAAAAGCCCACTGCAGTCATGTCTTCTACCCAAGTCACAGTCATATTCACTAAGTCCCAATCCTGGCTGTGTCTCCTGTTGCTATTTTAATTTCCAATTAAAAATTAAAAGCTTCTTGTTGATTTAATATAGTGGCCAAACCTCTGTCCTAGGAGAAAAGACAAAGTGCACCACTGGATTTTTGAGTAAGGAGAAGCATTTCAGAGACGCTCTGAAAAAAAGATGGTGTTAAATACAGTTTTTCATCTCTCTGAGGCTGTTTATCAGCCTTGGGACTGGCCACTAGCATGTCAGTATATTTCACTTCTATTCTTGTCAATAAGGTGCTAATGCAAAATGATAAAAATAAAAAATCAACTGTTGAAATCAATTACTCATCTAGGTCTGCACTAATCAGTATTTTCTTATTGTCAGAGTTTATATAGTCTATAAAATAGCAAACAGGCATTGTTTACTATAGCACGAGATTTGCAACCCTATATCCTACTAATCTGTTCATAGATTATTTGTATAACTTCCAACTTTAACTACTACAAACCATAAAAATCTATTGATCACATAATTTTCATCCATAAGCTAGCCAAACTCAATAACTATGCTTCATCTCAAAATTTGTTTTTTCAGCAATCTCATGTTAGCATTTAGGACTTCAAATGTAACTCTCAGTTTGTCATTTACGTATCGGCAGTATTGCTTGGAATTATAAAATAAAATTGTTTAAGGACTTATTTTAGGACTGAGTCATATATGAAAAACAGAATAACTAGAATTACATTACTACAGGTAGAGAGCATCCATCTAAATAGAAAAAGAGAAACAAAGTAGACTCTGGTGGAATTTCATGGTGGGGAAGGAAATTTCATGGAGGGGAGAGGGGAACAAAACAAAAAAACCCAATCCCACTAATGTTAACTTGGTCCTGTCCTCTTTTAATGACTGCTGATCTGAACAAGAAGAGGGGTGCAGCCTTGTGCATGGTTAGCTTAGGTTTTCCAAGAAGATCCTTAGCTGATGCTACCTTTGAATATTTCATCTGACAGACTGAACCACAGCCTTTTCCTGTTTATTGTCCTAGTGCCCTTGGTAAAAATGTAAAAAATGGCTAAAAAGGCCAACACAGGATGGGTCTGGCCCCTTTGAGTCTGGCAGTGTATCACAGCTGGAGCATCCTGCCCAAGGCAGTTGTAGGCACCAGCCAGCCAGGGTTGGGGGAGCACCACCCTACCTAAAGGTGTAATCCTGCTGGTTTTATCAGCTGTGTGTGGTTGGGTTCTCCATAAGCTGTGACCAGAATGACCCAGCTCAGACTGATTCCTCTTGCAACCTTGCAAGGCAAAGCCTCCCCTTTTGGCTGCTGCATGTGGACTTTGCAAGTCACGTGGTTTGTCAGTGCAAAGGGATGCAGGAGTGGGATTGGTGCTGTCCCAAGAGTTCTCATATCACCCAACGTGTGCAGCCCACAGCACAGGGAAAGTAAGGTCTGCCTTCAAGTTAGGAAGAAAATGTCCTTAGTGTCTGGCAAGAAGCCAGGCCCCTTTAGTTGCTTTCCAAGGCAAAAAGCTTGTGTTCACCTCACTCACACTGGACAAACAGTGAGCACTCACAAACACACCTCAAAGAGCAGTCCTCTCACTGCTTTGCTGTTTCAGGATCATGCAGCAGCTCTGCAGGAGTTACCCCCGTTAGCTGAGGGCTAGCCCCATGCCNGCTGGTTTTATCAGCTGTGTGTGGTTGGGTTCTCCATAAGCTGTGACCAGAATGACCCAGCTCAGACTGATTCCTCTTGCAACCTTGCAAGGCAAAGCCTCCCCTTTTGGCTGCTGCATGTGGACTTTGCAAGTCACGTGGTTTGTCAGTGCAAAGGGATGCAGGAGTGGGATTGGTGCTGTCCCAAGAGTTCTCATATCACCCAACGTGTGCAGCCCACAGCACAGGGAAAGTAAGGTCTGCCTTCAAGTTAGGAAGAAAATGTCCTTAGTGTCTGGCAAGAAGCCAGGCCCCTTTAGTTGCTTTCCAAGGCAAAAAGCTTGTGTTCACCTCACTCACACTGGACAAACAGTGAGCACTCACAAACACACCTCAAAGAGCAGTCCTCTCACTGCTTTGCTGTTTCAGGATCATGCAGCTCTGCAGGAGTTACCCCAGTTAGCTGAGGGCTAGCCCCATGCCGTGGCCAGCTTCCCCACCACAGGACCTCCTTGGGGAGATGCCTGTGTTGCAGCTTTGCAGCTGGTGCTTGCATGGCCTGGGTAGCTCCTCTTCCCCCGTCCAGATGGGTCAGGCTGGTGACAAATGGATGTCAAAGTCACTTAATGAAGCTGGTGTTAAAATTTGGCCTTGCAGACACTGCTGGTGACAAGCTGAAGGGTAATACTGATATTACTTAAACGATCTTTCTAAAATCAGTCTCTTTTTTAATTTTAAATTTCCATTGGGTAATTATTATATCTGATAGGCCCGATGCTCCTTTGAATTACACAGCAGATGAGGGAGAAATCATTCTTTCCTCACTTGATAAACTAGAGAGGCTGCTCAGCTGCCATTGCCTTCAAAGGAAAGAGAAACATAATCCACAGAGCCTGTGACCCCACCACAATCCGGTAGAAAGACACATTGCACACTGAGCAGTGTGAGTGACTCCGGCTGCCAGATCTGGGCAGCCTCTAGCCTCAGCAGCAAGAGCACTTCCTTTTAGCATCCCTGTCACAATACTGGAATTAGCATTCTGTCCCCATCCTCATCTCCTCTGTGGCCACCAGTATGGTTACCTGGCAGATCACTTTCAGTGTTGGCCTCTCTCAGCATGGCTCCCATAACAGGTGATTTTATTTTTCAAACTTTCTTACATGGAATTGATGACGCCTTGGGCTAGAGATCACTCATATTTGTTTAGAGGTTTTAGCCAGTGTTAACCATCCCTTTACAAAAATTAAGATATATGGATTCCCACTGTGCAGTTTATATGTTCCTAATATACTGTACAATTAAGGTCATTGAATTTGGATAAATATTTGAGTCAAATTCTTACTTCAGTCCTAGTTTTCACATTTCAGGTTTATCTGTGTCTTCTATTGCTCTGGAAATTGAACCAAACTGAGTAAGTAGTTGCTGAAATTTTAATTAAATTTTTTTTCTTTTTGAATGAGGATTAAAGCAAACCAAGAATCCACTTCTAGGTTTTTTTAACAGAATCAGCTTCCAAAATCTGCAGCCAGAAATCTGCAGAAGGCCAGTTTGCACCCTCACAATCACAAGTCTGATTTCTTGAATCCTCTTATACTGAAATTTAAAATGCTTCATCAATTCCCAGAAACGTTACAGATATTCAGACATTTATATGGCTCATTTAAGTGATCTTTTTGTTTCCTATATAGCAAGTTTTTGTCATTTGTATAGCTTTCAAGTGTTTTTTGCATGCTTCATGTATTTGAATTTCTTCTTGTGGGTAATATCCTTTTGCACATAAAGCTTCTCAGCTGTTGAATTTGAATTTTTTTAGCTATTGGAATTTAAGGTTCATATATGAAATATATTCCTGAAATACATACACCTGGTCAGCAAAAGAAAATCCTACAGAGAGATGAATTCAGCCCAATACACATAATAATGAAGGCAAAACTATGTTTGATCTAGTATTTGAAATAGTTTCTGTGTTTTATTGTGTTCTTCAGCTGTATTCCAGCAGGTTTGCATTAATCTACTTTATAAATCTGGATTCTGAACAATCAATCAGTACAAGGTCAACTGCAGCCATTCCCTGCCTGCTGTGAATCAAAACTCAAGACATGTGGATATTTGTAAGAAAATAGAGAAGCAGAGATTTCACTGTTACCAAAATGCTTTTTCTGTTCAAAAATAAATATATGGAATAGTATCAGGTGAATTAGGTAATAAATTTTTTGCCAGATTTTGAGAGCGAGATCAGGGAAAAACCTAGAGGTGAATTTATAGTGTATTTACTGAGTACTGTACTGGTCTACACCAGAAAATCCTGAGATGGCACTGACTGAATAGTGCAGATACTGGTCAGTGGTTAAAAAAGTTCCTCAGGGTAAGAAAATGTCTTTGACTGGAAACTCCTGGTGCAGAGCTGTGGACATGTTGCACAACCGATTGAAGGCATCTGAACACGTGGCCAGGCAATGGTGGAGGAGCAGTTTAGGGACGCTGCTGTCCCCTTCTTTGCTCAGGTACAGCTGACTCCTCTGCAGGCCTCCTTACAGTGCGTTTGGAGCAGGCACACAACAGCTACTGCACTGTGGCCCGAGGACTTCAGGGGGTGGTCACTGCTCCTGGTGGTGTAGCCACATCCTTTGTACATGTTTGGGTCAAAAGCACCTAGTTCTGACAGGAACCTCGGCCGTGGAGACCTGGCAGCAGAAGGAGAGCTGGCACAGATGCTGGCAGCTGGTAGCTTGCTGTCTTGTGAGGCAATGACCTCTGGCCAAGGAGACACCAGCAGACATCAGGGAGTCGATTCGACACCAGAGAGGTCTGTGGACATTTTCCCTCATGTTAGGACCTGAGTTAAGATCTGATTATTTTGTTTATTAGAGAGATGCCTCTCTAATAAGAGAGCAAGGACCTCCCGTCAATGTGCCCCCTGAATTATGGTGCAAACAGACCATATGCTGAAGTCTATAATAAGGATTTTATTTAATAATAAGTGTGAGGCAGAGATAGAAAGAGACAGGAAAAAAGCAGGGGGGTGGAGAGAAAGAGAGTGACAGAGAGACAGATTAAGTAGAAAGGTATCACGACCCATGGAACCAGTAGGTGTCCTGCTGCTTCTCTCTGGTCTTCTGGTCTTCTTGGTGGTGGGCGTCCCATGAAACCTGGAGTTCAGTGGGTTAAAATATGCCCAGGTGTATGTGGGAACATCCAGGTGTCCTCCCTGAGTGGGTTAGATTTACACTGTCCTTTGCAACACTGTGGATCATGTGCAGTCCTCTGGTGGAAGACATTAAGTCTCTTACGGACCCAGGCCCTGAAATATTTATTCACGTGCTAAATGAAAGAGTGCTACCAACCAGCTTTTTTTTAGTATGGTTGGAGCACTTACACATCATTTCTGGCACAGTGCAGATGTGGTCTTCCATCACCTTCTCCACTGGGATGAAGTTCAAAGAGGCTATAAATATACATAAACTGGAAAATTATGACAACAAGAAATAAGTTTGGCCTATTTTGTTTAACTGAGGCTAAAAGGAAAGTAGTGGAGGAAACTTGAATTGGTAATGTCAGGAAGGCTCTGTCTGTGTCTCTTGAAACATCTCAAAGGAAAACATCCATTTGACGTGGGGCAGCTTTTCAAAGAGTGCACAGGGGCAGCGATGCAAAAATTACAGACGCGAAGAAGAAGAAAGACTTCCAGACATGTGACTGAAGCACCATGACCGTGAAAAGTGGGGGTCTGGTTGGTCCAGTTGTGTGCCTCAATGTCCCTAATTACAGATGCAACCTGTTGCTTATCTTCAATGGCTTAGCAAGAAGATTACTTTCACAGTGGTTCCCTGGTAAATGTCTGCTTGCTCGTTAACATAGCTGACATTTCCTAACTCTGCTTAGTTATGCAGCCTCAGTTAATTCACATCCCTTTTAGCTCATAGGCCAAAGTTCAAATGGAATAAATTTTCAATCCTATTTGTACAGCTGCATAAACTTTCCCTCCTTTATGGTCAGAATAATAACTTCAAAGCCAGAAAAAAAACCAAGACCCTGAAACATCAGAAAGCTCATTCACATTTATTCTGGGATAAAACTCTTTTGAACTCTGGATACAATTTCTTCTTCTTAATCACTTGCACCTTTATTTCTAGAGTACAGTAGTAGTTCATCAAATCTATATTGCTTTCCTACTAGACCTATGCTATAATTTTACATATGTACTCCATTAAAGCAGCAAACAGTTTTGGCAATGTATTTAAAGAAAATAGATATATAAGCTCACTGGATAATACATGTTGTTAGAACTGGTAATTTTTTTAAATTGGGGCAATGACATAATATGTCAAGCCAAAGCCTGTCTTTAAAGAACTCAATTTATCGTGACCTGAATTTATAAGGTATATATCAGAAAATATTTAGCCTGAAGAAATGAATAGAACTAGGGATTTTTTTTTTTTTTTTGAATGTTTTCTTTAAACCTTTAAATTTTCAGAGCGTNTTTGCTTCAAATCTGTAAATTTTCAGAGAGCAATAATGGCAGTGATGAATCAGGTGAATGTTTGAATTCAAGGGATCCTTGGGACAATCTAGAATGACTCACCTAAACAGAAGCTGTACACACCTGAGCTGTGTTGCAGTGGCATATCTTAGTGCTCTTCTGGGATGGAGGAGACTGGAATATAAGACCCTTCTCTGTTTCCTTCTTCCCTTGCCCAGGAAGTACCTTTACCTCCTCCACACTTCTGGCCATTCCCACCTTTTTCTTTTTCCTATGCTTCTTTTTAGTNTTTTTCTGAAATGTTTGCTTCAAAACTGTAAATTTTCAGAGAGCAGTAATGGCAGTGATGAATCAGGCGAATGTTTGATTTCAAGGGCTCCTTGGGACAATCTAGAATTACTCACCTAAACAGAAGCTGTACACACCTGAGCTGTGTTGCAGTGGCATATCTTAGTGCTCTTCTGGGATGGAGGAGACTGGAATATAAGACCCTTCTCTGTTTCCTTCTTCCCTTGCCCAGGAAGTACCTTTACCTCCTCCACACTTCTGGCCATTCCCACCTTTTTCTTTTTCCTATGCTTCTTTTTAGTCCAGTTATAAAAAGGCATCTCTCCTCCCAGCTGAGTGCCATAGCCTAGAGCTGTGCTGTGCTGTGCTGTCTACTCAGTCTCCTTTTTGCCCAAGTCATCTGAATTCCTGGATGTCCAGTTACTGCAAGGCATGTGGTGGACAAGAGAAAGGACCTCCCATCAATGTGCTCCCCCAAAGTCCTGCAGCTGGGACTCCCAAATGTCCTTCAGTGAATGCCTCTGAGGAGACAAAAAGGGCCCAGACCAAGGGCCCAGTGACTAGAGTTTGTCACCACTGCCAATGCACACAGATCTAGAGCAAAACAAATAGCAGAATGGCAGCTGATCATGCATTAGCCATTTTCATCCATGGACTGCTAAATATTTTTAAAACACTGTCTTACAGAAAAGTCACA
>VZTR01021380.1:1150-13010 GCA_013400775.1 Chaetops frenatus | reverse complement strand
AAACCAAATATTTTTAAAGTTAAGAAAATATTTTTATGAAGTTCTGCAACTGAAAACTCTTTTCAATTTAAGAAAAAAAAGTTTTTAAAAAATCACTATTTTTTACTTGTAACATTTCTCCAAGAGATTGAGAAAAAGCCTAGAGCTGTCATGAGCTGATATTCAAGATTGCACCTGAAGCACAAGTAATTTAGGATTATAAGCACCTTCTCTGCTCTCTACATTTTGCTTTGCACCAATCTTCTGTGAGTTAATTAAACATCTTCCCATGTGAGCATATTTTGTGCTTTCTGGTTCATTCCCTTTGTCTTCATATCCTTTTCCACAACACAGGAACTACTGCATTTTATACCCCATAATGAAAACTAGTTTTGAAATTTCAAAATTCATCACACAGTATTGTTTGTTTCACCAGATTTACATGCTTCAATAGCCATAGCAAACATAATTCTGGGATTGGCCTAATAGAAAATGAAACAAAAGACTGTAAAGGGATAGTGTATCTTACTCATCCTCATTAATGAACTGACAAAAAAGGGGTTGGAAGGAGTTAAAAGAAAATGGTATGCTATGCTGAAAGCTCCACATCCTTCGGTATGCAATCAGAACTCCCCCTTGTGTGTTTATGTTCTGTTTGCTTTATTTGATAGGTGCTTCATACATCTCAACAGAGTAAAGTGGTTCATCTGTAACATTAAAGTGGTGCAAGACTTCAGTTAGTACCCATCTTCTGAAGAGTGTTCCAACAAATTTCTCCTTCCATGGAATTGCAAGTGAAGTGGTGTTAGCTGGAGTAAAGTGGTTTGTAATTGAGATCCCCAATAAATAGAACAATATTCTCCTGAAAGTACTAAAGGAGTTAGTCAAGAATGACAAAACAGCAGAAAAGGCCTGGAGATGACAGGCTCTGGTTTAAAATATTAGTTAAACAAGTTTGTGCATGCCTTTGCACACAGACAGAAAAGTACATGGGTCATAGACTGATTTGTATTGGAAGGGATCACTAAGTGTCATCTAGTCTAACATCTCTACCAAGGAGAGGGACAAGGGGGATACCTTCAACTAAGTCAGGTTTCTCAGAACCTGTCCAACCCGACCCTGAAGGTTTCCAGGGATGGACATTCGTGACCTCTCTGTAAAACCTATTCCAGTGTCTCACCATCCTCATCCTAAATAGCTTCTTCCTTATCTCTAATCTAAATCTACCCTCTTTTGATTTAAAACCATTACCCCTTGTCCTGTCTCAACAGCCCTCTCAATGCTGTTTCCACTTTTGAACCTTTTGTCCTTCCAATTATCCTCTCCAGCTTGCACCAGAGGAGAGGGAACAAGGAATGAGCAAGCAGTGCACTGTTTGGGGTGTTTCAGTGGGAACACTGAAAGGGGAGTACCATTCCTAAACCATGACAGTGAACCATGTGTGTAGAATACAAATTACCGAAATAGACCATTTTCTCATGTGCATTGCAGAGTCTACCAACTGATTTACCCAAGCTGTCAATACAACTGCAATATTTATTGTGCACTTCTGTTCAAAAGCCTGTCATTTAAAAATCTTCAAGTAGGCAATCTGCTAGAAAATGAGACTACCAGAGCTGAAGTTAACTTTCTGAACTGAGCAGAGTGCACACAGCATGTGTTATAAATAAATTTTCCCATATTGGTGCAGCAAATTGATGCTATATTTCCTGGATATTTTTCTTCAATAATTTAAAGTACGTGTGTGGCTGAAGAAGAGCATAATTTACAGAGGTTTTTAAAACAGCAGGTCATGAAGTTTTTTCTCCAGAGAGCGCATTTATATAAGTACTGTGCAAAGTCTCTCCTGTTTTCTGCAGTTCTAAAGTCTTCAGAATAAAAGGCACTTCCCTATGTGTCCACGTATTTGTTGAAAGAACTTCATAGGGATTATTATAATGCCATAACTACATATAAATAGCTTAAAAATAGTAAAATAAAGAGATTAATGCTTTGGTTTCTCTTCGATCAGAACCTCTAAATTGTGCTCTTAATAACTAGGTGAAGTAAATAATGACCTGAGTTTGGTGACCCATAGAAGATTCAGATGAACACAAATGATCTAAAGTTCCAATGTTTTCTCAGATCTTTTTGCAGATCTTGCAAATTTTTTTGCCTTTTCATAGCTGAGATGAAAGTCCAAAGAAGATCAAATATTCCCAGTGGCATTTCATTACTTTCCCTAACCTTCTTGATAGATCATTTGTATACAAAGTAGAGAAGACTAAAGGGTTTGCATCTAAGAAAAAAGGCATTTCTGAGGAATAGGTGTTACTAGCAAAATATTCAGTCTAAGAAGTTTCTGGAGCTGAAAAAAGGGAAGGAAAACAATTGCAGTACCTCATTTCCCCTCATTTTCCTATTTTCATTTAGTAGTGAAGATTTGTCAAGGAATTTTTCTTTGCAGATGGACAGATCATTCCTTCGTTGTCCTTCTTATGATGTGCTTTCTCATGTGCATATTGTGCTTTCTTTCCATGGTGTTTCATATTTCTCTTTTTTGATCTGTGTTACTCTAATTTGCAACATCTTTCAAAATGTTTGCAAATTTAAAAAAATAGAGATACTCTAGCACAATACTGGTATTTATTACCTTTCCTCCTTGGGCTATTTGTCCCATTGCCTTCTGTATCCCCTGTAGTTCTAAATTATCTACTGGAAAGGAAAATGACATTTGGAAGCATCAGAAATGTCAGGATTTATATCAATATGAGTGTATGCAAATTTCACATTATATATGCGTAAATATCCACCAAGTTCATTAGATCTGTGTTTTCAGGTCTGACACTTTCCTCTGCAGCCTTTAGTCTTTCCAGATAATTTCTTTGCCCATTCTTTAAGGCTGCAGAGCAAGAATTGTTTTGCACTTCTAAACCATTCAGAACACAACACTGATTCTGACATTGGTATTTCAATGCTATTGGCATGACCACAGTGTAGAAACATCAAATAATCGCCTGAATATAAGCATTTGATTGCCATACTGAATAGTATACACATAAAGCCCTGCATAAAGATCCTCAGGTCTGAGCACAGTTGAGTACTAAAACTTAATTTTCACCAAGTCCTGCCAAACCAGCAGAAATATTTCATATTTTTTTCTTGTTGTTCAACTCAGTACTATCAACACTAAACTTCCAGTTTCTTAGAATATGCACTAGTTCTCCAGGGTCCCGTACACTAACTTATTTCCCCCCAGTCTCAGAGGCTGTTATGTGTTTTAGGTATAGTACCTGCAAATCAGGTTCTGGAAAGAACCAGAAGTCATAGTGCAAAGATGCATTGGAAAATTTTTCTCCTATGATCTCAGGTAATAATAGCTCAGGCAGATTGAAGACACATCTTAGGTGATGGTTTTTGTCAACAGCCTGATGGAGATTTTTCAGGCAGATACCACTGGAGGCTGTGAGAAGTCTTTTGAGTCCTAAGTTCCTCCTGCACTGATGAGCGCTGTTGAGTCACTTTCCTTCATGATTCTTCCATACCACATTACAACCAGTGAAAAATCCCTCACAAAGATAGAACGCGTTCTTTTTAATGTTTCTACTTTGTCTAAAGGTATATTGGCTTCTTTTTTTCTGAAAAACACCCTTCTCTTCTCTGACTCAAGCCTCTTTTTCCAAACAAGACTACTTTTTAGGTTTCTCAGAAAACATATGAAGGCATTTTATTTTGTCTTTAACAGAGAAAATTCTTAACAGGCTTCAGCAGAGTCTAATTGGTAAAAGTAACATTATCAAAATGCAATCATAGACTTACTACAATATTACACTTTTAGATAGTCTCTACATGTCATAATACTAATGGTTGGCTAGGCAAGAATCTGACATCCTTACAGAATGGCTATAAATGTGAAGAAAATATGGCTATAATATGTGAAGAAAAATTTTAGAAATTGAGAACATAGAGAGATACTTAGTGCCTACTAGTGAAAACTGTCATAGCTGGATAGATACTAATCTTTATCCTTCATTTAAATTAAAAGGAATCTAATTAATAGTTATTTCATATCCTCAATTACTGAAAATCTGTTTTATGAACAGTGAAAATGGTGGAGTAGGGTCATAAAGCTGACTTTTACACTAAAAATGGCACATTGTCCTGCCTCTGATGAATATAAGAAAGACTGAAAAAGCAAAATATTGGCAATGTTGATGAATGTAACTTTTTAATGTAACTTTACTTTTGGAAGGATGGGTAATGGTAATTACCTGAGCATGCTGGTTCTTATACTGAAAGAGTACATATTGATGATTCTATTGTAGACTTGGAGATTAGTATCTTCCAATCACTGACCAGTTAAATCTTCTTGGTACTGTAGTGAATGGGATGCAGAAGAGGATAGCTTCTGCTGTTCTGAACATAAAATTCTGTATTAACAATCTACAATACAGATTATCTGCAATATAGAATACATGTATCAACAACTGCCTAACAATAGAATATTGAAGGATTTTTCCATAAAGTGTGCCATAAAGTCTAAACCAGGCAGAAGGATGGGAAGAGACAGCTTGCTTGTTCTCTCACTTGCAGAATAATTTCTTAGCTTTTAATTTACCGAAGAGGTTTCAAGTCAATACACATATTAAAAAAACAAAACAAAACAAAAAAACCCCACAATGAATTAATTTTCAATATATATTTTCATTGATTCTACCTGTTAGGTAAGAAGATTTTTTGGAAGCACTGATTTGGCTTTTACTCTTAGATGCCAGTTTTTAAGTTTCATCACTTCATAGATTAAATTAAGTCTTAGATCATTACATGATCTACAATCTGTGTAATATGATGGCATGAACTAGAGCTGCTTGCTACAGACAAATACTAGGATTTGCTTGGGTAAATTCTTTATGTAATGTTCAGCTAGAAGGCAGTGCTAAGAACAACTCTGTTATTACACCTTCTTTTAAAAAGGTTGAAAATAAAACACTATCAACTATGAGGCAGTACAACTAAATATAAGTAGGATTTGCTCTGTGCATGTTCTAAAGTCACAATGGAAAAGTTCCCTCCTGATTTTCAATCTGCTCCACATTCCTTATATACCCATACTAACTTAATCAGGGTGTGTAAATAATTTGGCCCATTAAATCTAATCTCCCTAGCTGAACACTGATGACAGAAGGGAAAAAAGGAGACTCACACTGCAGATGGACCAGAATCCAGCATTATTCAGCATATTTACGCCAGAGATAAATAACTTGTCTGCTGTAATTAAAAAAACATAAATATTAAAACATGCAAATGACACTGAAAAATTTTGTTTTTGCAGAGAGGATGGAAAATTATTATTTATGTGGTTAGTAAATTAATCACAGATACTACACAGCCTGCATAAGTTCATCTCTGATGTTTACCAAAAAAGTAGAAATGCAAATATCTATAAAGAAGAGAACATAGAGAGAAAAAAAAATGAGTTGAAAAAGCAGCCCTCTGGAATATCTATATGAAACCATCCTACATGCTGAAGAATCTTTAAAGCTTCCGTCCTTCGCTGTAAAATGTGTTCCCAAACATTGAAATTGACTTTCCCATGGAAGTGGTGGAGTCACCATCCCCAGAGGTATACAAGAAAAAACTCTGTGGTATGTGCTATAGTCTAGTTGACAAGGAGGTGATCTGCCAGGGATCTACTACAACCTAAATGATTCTGTGATTCTCTGCTTATATTTAGAAGGAAACAGGGAGATCATAATTTGTAATCATAATAGAATTTACAAGTTCCTTTCTTGAAAAGATTCTTCACTACATAAAGTAGTAAGATTGTGACTGACCAAGAGAGGAAAAATCTCTCCCCGTAATAAAATAATAATCCAGAGACTGATTCCATCATCTGAAATTATTTATAAGATCATAGAATTGATTCCAGGGTATTTCAGGTCATTATAGAACACAGCAGGTCTCCAGTCCAATGCAGTGCTCATTGACCTGGTTGCTCAGTGTTTTATCCCCTGGGAACTGGAAACCCTCCAAGGAGGGATTGGACCAACTGACCCACCATTATCACTGGGGAAAATCTGTTTCCAGCCCCTCTGTCCCTGCTCAGCTTTGTGCTGAACAGAATACAGGACCTTCTCCCCAGAGCCTTCCCCAGGGCCAAAAGCACCTCTGTTGGGGCTCTACCTACCCAGGACCTGGCTGTGCAGTGCTCCTGTCCCAAGTGCATGTGGGTTCCCTCAGCTCCTTTCACTTGCCAGTCCTGGTGCCAGAGAAAGACAAATCCTATTCTCACGCATATTGAGTAAGTGCAAGGATTCAATATTTTTTCTGACTGATTGAAGGAGTTGTGAATGGTGCCTCAAATATTTAGCAATTTTCCATGGTCTGTAATGCATGAAATACACTGAAATTAATTATTTGCATATTTATTTGAAAAAAAAATTAATTCTCATAAATAAAGGGTGTTTGGCAGTGTGCCCTGTCAGCTATCAAGAATGACTGCAGAAAAGCAACTCCTGACACTGTGGTACAACTCAGACAAAGTCTGGCAGTGTGATATTATTCCAAGGGGAGACACACCAGGAAGATGGCACTGTGCTGACAGGTGTGCATGAAGCTATACACACAGTTATTCTATTTATTTAAGTAGATGACTGCTCTGGAGGGGGCTGAAAGCATTCAGATAAATTCCAGGTGCTCTCTCTGAACTCCTCTACCTGCTGAAAGTGCCCACAGCATACGTAGTATCACTCTCTCTGGTTCTCAGGAGTCATGCAGAAATCCAGAGAGAAAAAGAAAAGCAGAGCTGGAAAGATAAGGGAGCAGGGAGGTGAGGCGTAATAAGCTGATTTTCTTTTCTCTTTTTTCTTTTTCTCTCTTTTCTTTTATTCTTACTAAGAAATTAACACAACAGCAATTTTTACAAATGCAAATGACAGTTATGTTCCATGAGCACAAGAATTAATATTAGTAGCAGTAGGTCTTATTCAAAGCCACTGGTTTCGTATAACTCCAAATAGAGAGTAAACCTTGAAATCTGATTGTATTATTAAATAGGCTCTATTAAGAAACTATAAAACAATTTGCATTAATTAATCTTTTGAATCCAGATGAGGTTGTAAACAAGGATAGCCATTAACTGTGGGTGCATAATATAACATGAAGCCTGATGTATTTAATGAAGAGTCAGATAGGTCAATATACCTTTCTTATCAAAAATGAAATGTTATAAAAATAGTTAAACAAGTTATATAGCACATGAGGCAAACAGTTCATTGCTCTAGGAAAAAAAATTGTTTCATTATGTGCTAGCCTGAGACATGAAAGAACCTCAGTGTAGTGGTTTTAGTTCACCATCCTCATGTGGGATACCAATTTAATGTAGTGGGTTGAGTATTTTGGCCTAACACCAGTGCCTCCACTAAACTTATTTACTCATTTTCTGCTGTGAGATAAGGATTAGGAGAAATGCAAAGCAAAACTTTAAAAGGTATAAGAAAGCTTTATTAACAGAGCTAAAAAGAAAATAATAATAACCAGAATAAACCTTCAGACACTTCTCCTCCCCCCCACTTCATTTTCTCTTTCCAACCAACAACGTAAAGAGACAAAACCTAAGACTTTCAGTCAGTTTACCACCTCTAAAATAGCCTTTCTTCAGTTCAGTTAGGGAGGGGAGCCTCTCCTGCCATGCCAGGGAGACTTTTCCACAGTAAAACAGTTNGATGTCTGTAAGTTTCATCTGTGTACTGAGAGAGTTGTGATCTCTCCTGGGCTCTGCTGGGCAGCGGCCAAAGCTGCTGCAGACTTTTCCTGGGGAGAGGGGGAAGGCAGGGGCTGCAGGAACTCAGCAGATTCAGCTGCGGCAGGATCTCAGCTGCTCCTGGCCCAGCCGAGTGGGCCTTGCTCGGCCCAGCCCAGCCCTGCAGACCCGGCAGGGCCTGGACCAAGTGGGCCTGGGCCAGGGCCAGCCCTGCCAGGCCAGGCAGACCCCCCATTACCTGTTCAGAAGCTGGGAGCAACTCAGAGATTCCTGGGTTTCTCCTTTCTTAAATATGAATCACAGGGGTGTGAATACTTCTGAAGTGGCTAAATAGAGTGTCCATCTTAGAACTAGCCAGCTAATTGGTTCTCCAGGCCTGAAAGGCTGTTGTCAAGTTCCTTACAGGTAAAAAAATCAGTTTTCAACCCACAACATTCAGGAAACCCCATTTTAGGATTAAGGCAAGGAGAATTTGGCTACAGCTTAAGCTGCAAGTTTTCAAGAAAACTTGATGGAAATTCAGTGCAAATTCTTCATCCCATGGGCAAATATCCAAACAATGCGTGATATTTGCACTGCTAAGCTGCACAACACTTTTCCACTTATCACTTTATCAATCAGGGATGCATTTTATCAGCTTCATTTACTGTGAAAATAAGATTTTGAGAAGTTTAAGAACACAATAAAATATAGATACACTTCTATAGATAGAAGTGTTCCTGGGTGGAGAGGGGCATTAAACTGCCAGTATTTCAATAACGAGTCCCCAATACATTTTGAAAGGTATTCCTATTGAATACTTTATCCATGTGGAAACACAAGGTTTTCTTGAATCAATTTTCAGAATTAGGTAAATGAAGACACATAAAAGGAGGCAAATACAAATTTTGAAATCGATATTTCTGAAATTGATCATGCTTCAGGAATAAAATGAAAAAATAAGTTAAATTTAGGAGGAGCGAAGCAGAAAACTATTTAATGCTTAAAATATACAAGAAAATGCTTTTCCAAAGAATTTCAATTTGTGATCCCTGAAAATTGCCAGCTCAGACCTACAAATGATGACTAGCACAAGTATAAAAAACTTTTCTCTTTTATTCTTTGCCATTTGCATTTAGAGAAAACAAAGAGAACTAAAATACAATGAAGTATTACATGTAGAAAAATGAGTTTTCTTCATTAGGGAAAATTGACATTAAATTTTAAACAGTGAAAATATTATGACAGTTGAATGACAAATAGAAAGGTCACCAGCTGGTAAACCACTAAATTGTGATTTTATGAGTTGTGAATTTGATCCACAGACAGTATAAAAAAATGATCTTTGAAATCAAATTCATGTTTCTTAATTTAAAAACATATAAAAAAATCTTACTAATTTTATTTATTCTATTCAACACACAATTAAAACATGTATCATATTTAGGAAGAAGTTCTTCACAGAAAGGAAGGCTAGATATTGCAATGGGCCCCCTAAGGAGGTGGTGGAGTCACTGTCCCTGGAGGTATTTAAGGAAGTACTGGATTTGGCACTGAGTGCCCCAGCCTTATTGAGGTGGTGGTGTTCAGTCATAATCTGGATTTGAGATCTTTTTCAACGTAATTGGTTCTGTGGTTCTGTGAGATGTTATTCACTTCTCATCTAAGATACATCTCAAGGTAGAACAAGCACAGCAACATTTTCAGAATTGGAGACTAAAGAAAAAGAAAATATAATGTTGCAGAGAAGGAGATGAAACATGGCTGAAGGAGTGCTGGTTCCTGCTTTACAGACTTAATTTAGTTTTATAACGCTCATATTAGTCAGGTGCACATTCAAGTTAAAGTAATTGATATGTTTGGAAATTATGGTGAAAGGCAGCACACTAAAAAAGAGCTTTCAATAAACCTGGCAGGTCCGTAGATTTGAGATGGGAAAGAGCACTGTCGTGTATTTGTCAATGTAACTAATTAATATTTGAGTAGCACAGCTACCTTCAAGAAAACAACAATGCTTTTGATACGAACAGGTACTGTACATGGAAGATCAGTATTTGATGATGGCCAGCGAGTCTAAAGAGAAACATGTCAGATGGTAGTTAGCTATAAATGTGATTTATGACATTGTCAAGGTACAGGGTTACTTACTGCTGTGGCAATGGACTTGCCTCACTCTTCCATTCATATTCACCTGTCTGTTTCTTTATACACAATTTCCTTGCCTCATTTCCTCAGTCCACCTTTCATGTATGTGTATATACATGCTTTTTATATGTTCATCTGTGAAAAAGTCTAGGAAAAAAAATGTGATAAAGGTGAAAAATTCATTGCCACTGATTTATAACAGACACCTGCTATGAATAGTGTTTCATTTACTTGAGTCTTGAACTGATGTCCTTTGTGAATCCTGTAAGCAATTATTTTTAGTGCAAAAACTGACAAAGTGCAGCTTCAACTCTCCTTCATAAATACAATTGATCATTCACTTCAAAATTTTAAGCAAGTGAAGGATAGTAAATTCAGAAATTATGATAAAAAATAAT
Organism: Chaetops frenatus; assembly: GCA_013400775.1. Classification (NCBI taxonomy): domain Eukaryota; kingdom Metazoa; phylum Chordata; class Aves; order Passeriformes; family Picathartidae; genus Chaetops; species Chaetops frenatus. Next base: position 2,768 of record VZTR01021380.1, on the reverse strand, counting down.
AACTGTTTTCACACAGTACACAGTTCTGATTCAAACTTTTCTGCAACAGAATGGCTTTGAGGTAAAAAATAATCCAAATAAGGATTTATATGTCCAGAAAGATAAATAATCAGAATGGAAGTTAATGAAGGAAAAAGTCTCTCTACTTCCCACTAATAAATCTGGAACTGACCACTGTATGAGACAATGTCAGACAAGTAAATCCTGAATTACATGATATGTTTCATTACTTAAATCTCTTACTATTCTCTGAACTATCATAAAGGGACAAGTACTCTGTCAGCAGTTTGTCATCTCTATTATTGCTGGACTGTGTATTCTTGTAAAATGCTAGCAGGATCTGGAATGCCATGACACTTTTAGATTTGAGTGATTCTTAATGACAGCATAAAGAAACCAGAAATGGTGTTAAAAGTGTTAGAACAATAAAGATCTTCCAGATGCATTGTGGAGGCCAGAAAATATCCTGCTTGAGATTACAAAACCAATTTGTAGCCATGTGCTACAACCTGCCCTGTTTGACTCCTGATAGAAATGCTGATAGCTTGATAGCAAGCCTGGAAGCAGATGAAGCTGATAGTTGTCATATCAGACCTTTTCATCTTAGTGCATAGATTGTCACACAATGAGGCATTTATCTGGGATATGGGAAACTCATTACCTGCTTCTGCTGTCCAGAGTAGGTATTAGACCCAATTTTCTGATTCCTTCATTGAGTTTCACAATCACACATGCAGAAAGTTATTTCTGGTTTTTTGTTTTTTGGTTCACAGAATGGTTAATTTTATTTTCCAGCTCAATAGGTAATATTAAGCAAAGATGATCCAAAGACTGTTCCAAAATCCAGTAGGCTCCTAAATTTGAACTCTATACTCCTATACTTCATTAGGCCCCAAAGTATGATCAAGAGAGGAGGATTTTTTCCCTCCTTTTTAACTTTTTAGAAAATTCTCTTCATGNCTTCATGCTACGTGTTTCCATTTTATCTTCCAGCAGATAGGTCTTTTAACTTATATGAAACCACGATCTCTATTACCAAGGCATTTTGGTTTTTTACCTTGATGCTTATTATACGATATATTTGGGGAAAGAGACTCTGCTTTGTTTCTTTTTCCTTCACTGTTTTTAAATGTTTTTGGTCTCTAAATGACAAGACAACTTCAGTAGGAATTTTAAAGTTGTTAGAAATAATCAAATTTTCATGCTAATTCATTTAATGCAAAATCTGACTTTGCATCATAGAATAGCTGTTTTAGTTTCTGCTTTACCTAGCAGCCCAACGAGAAAGTAAGTCATACAAATCATTTACTGTTTAAAACTTTTGAATAAAACATGTTAACCTCATCATACTAAGGGACAGATAGAAATGTCACCATTGTTTGCCTTGGACAAATAATCCATGTAATTTATGTATAATTCCTCTGATGTTTAAGAATCTTTAACAATATTTAATTTAGATAAATTTCAGTACTATGGTGCATCAAACTCCTGTGTCAATTTACATCTGCACCTCATAAACTTAAGTCTGTGTCTATATCACTCTAGCTCTATGCTAACCCTCATAGGTTTGGAGGTTGTTTCTTTTTTTAATTGCAGAGAGACATTGACACTACCCAAG
>VZTR01021376.1:609751-768543 GCA_013400775.1 Chaetops frenatus | reverse complement strand
CGCCGCTGTCCGCGGTGCTGAAGTGCCTGCCGGGCCCTGCTCCGTGGCCGCAGGAGCCTTTCGTCCCGGGGCCGAGCCCAGCTGAGCCAAAGCGAGCACAGCTGAGCCAAAGCGAGCCCTGTCGTGCCCAGTCGAGCCGGTTCGGTCCGGTACAGTCCGTGCCGCGCCATGCCCCGTCCCGCTGCAGCCCTGGCGCATCCCCGGCGCAGGGCCGCTGTCCGTCGCCAGCGAGGGGCCGCTCGGCCCCGCAGCAGCTCCGTTACTGATGGCGCTTCAGCCTCAGCCCCTCCCGGCACCCGGCACTGCCGAGCTGTGTGAGGGTCCCCGCTCCTCCCGGGGTCACGTCCAGCACCAGGCAGCACAGACCTCGCTCTTGCGGGTGTTCCTGCCGGGCATAAGGATGGGCTGCAGCCAGGGGGACCCAGTGTGTGCCCAGGAGGACTTGCACTGCCCTTCTGACCCTCTCAGACCCCGCCAAGTCTCCTCTCCAGGCCCCCTCGTGGGGTCTGCCGAAGCCCCAGAGCACATGGCTGGCTATGGCAGTGGTTGTGGGGGTCCCAGCTGCCCACAGTGGGGCTCTGGGCACAGCCACAGACAGTCTCTCTGTATTCCTCTGCTCTGCTGACCCCAGTCTGTTTATTCACTTGTTTATTTGCGGCTCTGCTCAAGGTCAGGGCTGGCGGGAGGCTTTTGGAGGCACCTTGCTGGGCTGAGGTTGTTGCACTGGCCCCCGGCCGTGCCCTTCCCTGGGCACTTGCCCTCCCCTTGCCCTCTGCAGCACCAGGATCTCTCCCACTCACTGATTTCCATCGCGGCAGTGCCAGCGGCGTGGCAGCAGGCGGTTCTGCCATGCTGGGGTCTGGCAGGAGGGCTGGACACAGTGCCACTACAGATGGACCAGGCAGACTGTCCCTGGAGCTGAGCCTGGTGAGATGGTGCCCTGTGGGACAGTGGGTGAAGGGCTGGAGGAAGCAGGGGCCTGGGGGGCTTGGGGGAGCAGGGATTGTCTGTAGGAGGGGGCTCAGCTGAGCCCCCCACATCTGTGACAAGGGTGGTTGCAGTGGGGGGTGGGTTGTTCCCTCATGCCAAGGGTCAGCTGAACTCCCATCCTGAGGTCTGTCTGGAGGGACCACGGAAAATCCAGTGGGTGGCAAAGCTGTTGCATGCCAGTGGGCCCTCTCCACATGTCCTGGCTGTTCCAGTGCTGGTTGTCCAGCAAGTTGCCAAGCCCAGCACAACCACTGAAGCCCTGGGTGCCACTTAGGCCATATCTGTCAGAAAAGTCAGCAGTGTCCCCACTCAGGTCGTGCTCTGGACAGCATGCGCAAGCTGCATGATAAGGGCTGGAAGGGCTCCAGCCCCAGCAACCCAACAAGGGCTGGACCAGTGCAGACCCTCTGGGGAGATGGTGGGAGTGGGGAGCAGGCAGGGCTGCTGCCTGCAGTGTCTGGGCCCGCGGCTGGCACTGCTCTGGTTGGGGTGTTGGGATGTCAGCCGCAGCCCCACTGCAGGGTGCCATGCTGACACCCAGCCTGGGGGCACCGGGATGCCTGGGGAGCCCAGATCCAGGAGCAGGAGCTTTGCTGAAACTTGTGTCCACAGCCATTTCCAAGGCAGGGCTTGGACTGTCGGAGGATCTGGGAAGCTGTTTAAATGCAGCCAGCCAAAACGCCTGTGCTGGAAATCCTGCGCTGCAGGGCCGGCTGATCAAAGGGAGGATAATCCTGGGTTTAGGAAGGAAGAGGATAGGTCTGAAGTAGCAGTTGGTCCGATTTGGGTCAGGCAGTGAAGGAATCCAGCCCAAAAGGCCACTTGGCGTGCTTGCTGGCTGGAGGGGGAACGTGCGGCCCTGGGATGGGGGGAGCTCATCCTAGTCCCCCATCCCACCCCTGACCCCCACCCCCGCTCCCCTGTGATGCTGCAGCTGGAGCCAGCTCTGCTGTGACACTGCCAGCACGAGCCAGCACTGCTCTGATCATCAGTGATCTCTGCCTCAGTGGGGCTGCAAGGGCTGTGTGGTCTCTTCAAGGGTCGCCCTCCCCAGGGCAGCTGTCAGACACTCTTGCACAGGGTAGAAGGAAGCCGGGTGGGTGCAGAGATGCCACTGCCATAAGAATACCTTGGCCATCCCCATCTGCCTTCGGCGCCCCAGGCCAACAGCCCAGGGCCAGGCAGTGAGTGTACAGCCAAGTCCTCTTGATAGCTGGAGGTGACAGAACAGCAGTGTGGCCTCCCTGGCCAGCAACTCCTGCAAAACGGCAGCAGCTGGGGACATCAGCCAGGGCCACGTGCTTGCCCATGTGCTCGCTGGGCTGCTGGGGTCACCCTGGGGTGCCCCTTGCTGCAGGCAGAACCCCGGGAGTCCAGGTGTCCTGTGGCAAAAGTCAAGGTGTCCTGCGTATCTCCAGGGGAGCCCCAGGGCATCCCTAGTGCCCTGAGCAGCCACCGCACCGCTGCTTTCCCTGGGGCTGGGGGGACCGGAGTGGGGGTGGCACAGGGGATTCCGGAGCTGTCAGCAGCCCTGTGCGGGAGCACACACGGAGGCACGGAGGGCTGTGAGGTCGGGGCTGTCCCCACCACGGCCCCTCTCACCCACTGCACTTCCCGGGCAGTGCCGCAGCCCTAAGGTCTGATGTGGCTGGGGCTCACTGTGCTCTGGATGCTGTGGAGGGGATGGGCCGGCCGTGGTCGGGCAGGGCCGGGTAACAATCTCGGCAGCAGCTCTGGTTAATTAGCCCGTGGGGGCTGGCTTCTGGGGCTACCCCAGCCAGTGCTCAGTGCCCTGCGCCGTGTAAAGCGATTAGAGAGGATTTGGGATAAGGGACATGACGCTTCCCAACCCAATTTAGGGCTAAGTAAAAAGCCATTAGAAGATCAAATTGTGGCTGGTGTTTGTGCCTGAGCGCTGCCGTGGGGGGCTCCGAGGGTGCTGTGACGGTCCTTTGGCGCTGCAGGGTTGGCTCTGGGCTGCTCTGGGCAAGCAGGTTGGTGGGAGCCCTTCCGAGAGTGGAGCTGCGCGGTGCCCACGGCGGGGCTGCGGGTTCCTGCCAGCGATCCCGCCGCCAGCCCTTCCAGCCGCCGCAGCAAATTAAAAGGCCGATTCATGTTGAGTGATCCCTGGGGAGGGGGGCGGCTGAGCGCCGGGATCGAAGCCTGGCACGGCTCGGCTCTGCTCCGCTCACACTGTCGTCTCCTGGCTGGGCTGCTGGCCTTGGGGCTGCTAGCCCCGTCCAGCGCTCCGGCCCTGCGCTGCTCTGTCCTGGCTGCGCTGCGGGAGCGGGGCAGGGGCAGCCCCGTGGGCATTGGTGGGACTGGCAGTGTCCCACGTGTCCCCAGGGCCGGGAGGCAGCGCCCCATTTGTGCCGCCGGGCAGGACTGTCCGTGGCGGTGGCAGGTGAGGGGCGGGTGCATCGCTCCTCCCTGCCCTGCCTGCCCTGCCTGCCCCCGACTTCAGACCGCGGGGCTGAGGCAGCTACCGGGGAGAGGCTGCACCAGCCCCGCTGCGGCAAAATGGTCTCCGTCAGGAGCAGGAGCAGAAGCGGGAGCGCTTTGTCACCTGGGACCCTGCGCCCTGGTGCTTAACTCCTTCCAGTCTGTGGGGCTGGAGAGACCTGGGTGACTGAGGGTCTCCCCGAGCCGTGCTGCATCCTCACGCTCACCAGCCCGGGGCCTCTCCCAGTGCTGGTTCTCGCAGCAGCATCACCAGGCGAGGGCCAGCTGCGGCACGGGCCAGCCCCGGCAGCCTGGGTGATGTCAGCGCGGGCCATGGCCCCGGCGTGAGAAGAGCTGGGCAGAGGTGGGGGTGGAGGGACTGCAAGCTGTGGGTGCGGTTGTGGTGCCATGGGTTGGAGCGTGGGCACCCCAGGGTGCTACTGGCTCCTGTCGTGTGGAGCCGAGCAGGGCCAGTCCCGTGGGGTCGGGGTGGGCCGGGGCCGGGGGTCCGGCCGCGCCATCCCTCAGGCGCCGGTGGGCCGGGGCGCGGGTGCCATGTGGGGCCAGCGTCCGGCTGCCTGCGCCGTTACATAAGAGCGGGAGCCGAGGCGGCCGTGGCTCGCCGTTGCCATGGAAACCTGCACGGTGATGTCGTCGGCTGGGTACCAGGCGGTGAGGCGAGGCCCCCGCGGGCTCCGTTCTCCCGGAGGGGTCCCAGAGCCTTGCCACGATTCGAGCACGTCTCCCTGACAAGCTGCCCGTATCTCCCGGTGCCACCCAGCCCCAAGGGGGAGGTGGGCTCCAGCCACCCCTGCTTCTGCACCCTTGTGTCTCCACACTGGGGATGGCCACAGCATCAGCCTGGGGGGTGTCCTGTCAGCGTGGTGGACGTTTCACGTCAGTGTGATCCCCAGAGCCGGTGCAGGTGGGCAAGAGCCGTGGCAAGTGGGTGGGTGCCAGCCCACACCATTGCTGTTACCTAATGACAGCCAGGTCCATTGGGGCTTTAGCCCAAAAGAGCAAGGAGCGCATGAGGTCCGTGTTGGGACCCGTTGTAGGTGATGTAGGGCAGGCACATGCCAGTGGTGCAACCTGGGGTGCTGGGTGTGTGTCCAAAGGGACTCTGGAGTGAAACTTGTGGCACCTGTGGGCCAGGGTGTCCCGGTGCCACTGCCATGGCCATTCCTGCACAGGAGGAGCCTGAGGGCGTGCCTTGGTGTTTGGCTGTGCCCTTAGGGACACTGATGCCCTGCTGCCCTGTGCTGGAGGAGCCCAGGGATGGTGGGAGTTGGGGGCCAGCCCGCAGGTCGGTGTCACCTGTAGCACTTGAGGCTTCACCTCCTGGTCAGCCAGGAGCACCCTGTCTGCCAGGGAATTGCAGATGGTGAATCACCACTGCACACGGGCTTCCAGGATCCCAAATATGAGTCAACTGGCAGGAGAATGGCGGCCTTCAAAGGACCAGGATGCTCCAAATGGTCGCAGGGTCTCTCTTGTGGCTGCCACTGTGAGTGGGTGGCTACAGTGCTAGGGCACCATCCCTCTGCCGTGGGGCACTCACGCTGAAGGATGGTGCAGAAGGCAGTTCTCTCCCTGGCCCCAAAGTGTGACCCTGCCCATGTGGGCAGCCTGCCCAGCAGTGCGGTGGCCAATGGCAGTGTGACTGCTCTGGCTGCAGGGCCATGGTGTTGGGATGAGTGTGTGGCAGGGAGCCTCTCTCTCCCCATTGAGGGCTGGGGACTAGCCTGGCTGCCCAGGTTTCCCCATGCTGTGGGTGCCCTTGCCCCCACAGCTGCTCTGCCCAGGACTGTGTCCTTTGGCTGGCCCTCGTGCCCTGGTTCCCCTCTGCTCTGGGCCTTCTCTTGGAGCTGTGCTGCTCTGACAGCACCATCCTCATTGCTGCTCCATTTCCAGCTTGATTTATTTCTGCTGCTCTGCAGCTCAGCTGTTTTCATTGCTATTAAGCCAACTCCAGGTTTCTTCTGCACTAGGTCATTAATGCAGTGAGTGGCTGTGGCCCCCTTGTCCTGGTAGCTCTGTGGGCCCTGCACTGCTGTGGGTGGCTCCACTGCCCCAAGCATCACCTGCCCTCAGTGGTGTCACCTCCTGATGCCTTTCCACCCTGTTGCCCCCACTCCTGTGGTGCTGTGTCTGGGAGCAGGACCAGACACCTGGCCACTCGCCCCACTCTCAGGCACCGTGCCGGGACCATCCCCTCTGTGCTGGTGCTGAGCAGCCGTCCAGATCCTGCCCCTGCAGACGCAATGCTGAGGGCAGTCCCGGCGCGCTCACCCTCAGGCAGCCCGTGCTGTGAGTTATTGCTGCCGGCCATCCCGCCGGAGGGTTCCCCCCGGATCCACTCCACTCGCCTCACTGCGTGGATGCGCTCCAGCGGGCCCACGTGTCGGCACGGCCGCGCAGGGCAGCGTGTGGCTCCTGGGGATGGCAGCCCCTGCCCGTGTGTGGCGTGGGAGGTGATGCTGGTGGCTGGGGTGCCGGCCTGCCATTGCCCGTGCTGGGACTGGGCATGAGCGTGGTGCCCACAGCCCTGGCAGCTCCCCTGCGGGAACCATGGGCAGCTGTGACCCCTCACAGTGGTGACCATCTGGGGTGAATGTTCTCCAGGTGTGGGTGGGGCAGGGGCTGCCTGACTGACTCAGGGGTATCTCCGCAGGCGATGGCAATCCCAAGGAGAGCAGCCCCTTCATTAACAGCACGGACCTGGAGAAGGGCAAAGAGTACGATGGCAAGAACATGGCCCTCTTCGAGGTAGGGCATGCAGGCAGTGGGGTGAGGGGAGGGAGCTGAGCTGGGCTGCTGTCCCACAGTACCCAACCTGTACCCCGGGCACTGGGACATGCCAGAGCCTCAGGCCAGCGTTGCCACACTGCCAGAGCCATTCCTGGAGGGGCAGGCAGTGGGGTAGCATCTGGTGAGGTCTCCTGGGTTTGGCTGGGGTCCCAAGGGACTGTCCTCATGACTCGGGCTCTGCACTCCACAGGAGGAGATGGACACAAGTCCTATGGTCTCGTCCCTGCTGAGTGGACTGGCCAATTACACCAACTTGCCCCAGGGCAGCCGGGAGCACGAGGAGGCTGAGAACAATGATGGAGGCAAGAAGAAGCCAGTGCAGGTGAGGACTTAGGAGGGAGGTAATCTTCCCTCCCTCTCCAGCCCTTGCCTGTGTAGTGCTGGGCCACAGACTGCCCTGGGGACCCCTTGGCCTCAAGCAGGGGCAGTTGCACCCTGGGTTCGTGGCTGCTTTGCCACATGGGACCCCTTATTCCTCTGCCAGCCAGGCCCCTGAGCCCTGATAACTGCTGTTCCCTCAACAGGCCCCACGGATGGGTACCTTCATGGGTGTCTACCTGCCCTGCCTCCAGAACATCTTTGGAGTCATCCTGTTCCTGCGACTCACCTGGGTGGTGGGGATTGCTGGCATCATGGAGTCATTCTGCATGGTCTTCCTCTGCTGCTCCTGCGTGAGTTTTGGAGCCAGATGAGCCTCCACTGGCCTTGCCCATGGCCTGGGGGTCACCAGTCTGGCTGGCTGGACTACGGAGAGATGCACCAGCTGCCAGCCCACCATGCCCTGCTCTGCTCCTGCCCCTGCTTCTGCCCCTGCCCTAGCTTCTGCCCCACTTAGAGCAAGGAGAAGCCTCCAGCTTCCCAAAGGAATCAGCAGTGGAATGGTGCTCAAATGGTGACCCAGATCATAGCTGGCATGTAAGGGGATGTGTTGGGGGTTCCCTGTTGTGGCACCATGCCATGTTGCAGAGCGCCACCTCGCCAGGACAGTCACCCCAGGGCAGAGGCTGGGAAGGCTGGCCTTGTCCAGTGTCCTGGGCAGCCTAAGTGTTGCCAGCCGCTCCAAGGCCTCAGCTCTCACAGCTGTGCTGCCAGCCAACAGTCCTGCCCACCCAGACATCTATCCCTGGGCATCCCTGCCCTGTGGCACATCTCAGCGTGGCCCCAGGCAGCCTCATGTCCTAGCATGGCCCCAGCTCTCCCTTCCACTCCCCTGTCCCTCTGCCTGCTCTGCCGGGTGCCCACACTGTGTTTCTTCCTGCAGACGATGCTGACGGCCATTTCCATGAGTGCGATCGCCACCAACGGTGTGGTGCCAGGTACAGCCAAGCCCGCGTCCGTGCGGGTGCCACGGGTGCGGGCAGCTGGTCCCTGCCGGGTGGGATGCCAGCGGGGGCTTTTCCCAGAGAGCATCCCCCGGGGCCGCCAGCCGCTCCCCAGCCTTCTGCCAGCAGCCCGCGCGGGATCCCCACGGCCCCGGGGAGCGCAGTGCTGGAGCCGCCACCACCCGTCCCCAAAGCCGCGAGGTGCAGATGGCAGCGAGAGCCGCCAGCCGCGGCTCCTCCCTCCGCCAGACTGGCGAGGCCGCGGGGAGCCGGGAGACACACGGCAGGAGGATGGGAGCAGGGCGTGCTGGGCGCCACGGGCTGGGTGATGGGGTGGGCTGTCCCACCGCCGGACACAGGGACGCTGCTGTGTGTGGGCTCTGCCCCCCGGGAGGCACCGTGGGGTCTGGCCGGAGGGTGCCCTGGCTGCCTCCCCCACAACAGAACCCTGCAGAGCCCTGGGGAGCTGTGAGCTGCGCCAGGCTGGGCACGGCACTGACAGCCCAACACGGGGTGTAATTAAAGCTATTTATCATCCTGCTGCCGCAGCGGGACCATCGATCCTGGCAGCCCAGCTCTAAGGACTCCTCTGGGAGGATGGAGCAGGATATGGCCCGTGTCCCTGGGGCTCCAGCTCCTGTCTGGTGTCCAGGGAACACCTGTGCTGTTGGCCATTGCACCTGGCTGCTGGGCTCCTGGGGAATCACTCTGCCAGTGTGGTCACTGCTGCTGCTCTGCATCTTGCTCAGTGCTGGAGCAGGACCTATGGCTATCCTGGCTGCAGTCTGCGCTCTGGGATACCTGGCAGGGCTGAGGGTGTCGCTGGGGTCTGGTTGGGACCCACTTTTGCTCTCTTTGACAGCGGGCGGCTCCTACTACATGATCTCACGCTCCCTGGGACCTGAGTTTGGTGGGGCCGTGGGGCTCTGCTTCTACCTGGGCACCACCTTTGCTGGTGCCATGTACATCCTGGGCACCATTGAAATCCTGCTGGTAGGTACCTGGTCCTTGCCTTACATAGTGCCAAGGGCTCAGCTCCTGGCAGGGCAGGGAGCCTGAAGGACCCATCCCTGGGGTCCCCTCTGCAGGCTGTTAGCCAGGTGGTGATGCCATGACTCTTTCCTAGGCCTACATCTTCCCGGCCATGGCCATCTTCAAGGCAGAGGATGCCAGCGGGGAGGCAGCTGCAATGCTCAACAACATGCGTGTGTACGGCACCTGTGTGCTGACCTGCATGGCCACTGTCGTGTTCGTGGGCGTCAAGTATGTCAACAAATTTGCCCTGGTCTTCCTGGGCTGTGTCATCCTCTCCATCCTCGCCATCTATGCTGGTGTCATCAAATCGGCCTTCGACCCACCGAGCTTCCCGTGAGTACAGGGTCCTGCAGGGCTGCAGCAGGGCTGGGGCACGCCAGGTGCATGGCTGAGTGCCTGTGTCCCCCCCAGGATCTGCCTCCTGGGCAACAGGACCCTGTCACGCCATGGCTTCGACCTCTGCACCAAGATGGTGGTGGAGGGGAATGAGACAGTTGGCTCCAAGCTCTGGGAGCTTTTCTGCACCTCCCGCTTCCTCAATGCGACCTGTGACGAATACTTCACCATGAACAATGTCACTGAGATCGAGGGCATCCCCGGCGCTGCCAGCGGCCTCATCCAAGGTGAGCACATGCAGACAGAGGCATGGGAACATGGGCATGGGCATGAAGGCATGGGAATGGAAGCATGGAGGAGGAAGTGCAGGGGAGCGGTGGTGGGGCAGTGGCTGTGCCTGCTGGGCAGCTCTGCCAGCAGGGCTGCTGGAGGTGTGCTGTGGGAGGCTGTCCTAAGCATGGCTCCTTGGCCATGCCAGGTGTTTGGGGGGGCAAACAGTGCCGGGTCCAGGTGAGAGGGCATGTGGGTGATCCCTGCTGGGGCCTACTCTGCTCCTGAGGCACAGTGAAGCTGTGCTCGTGCTGTGCTGGGCAGTGGGACAAACTCCTGCACTGGGTGACAGAGCAGGGCACTGCAACCACCTGCACACTGTCTGTGTGAGCCAGCGGAGTGGCTCAGAATGATGCCCAAAGGCTGGGGAGGAATAAATCCTCCCTCTGCTTCCTCTTGGCTTTTGGAAAGGCTGGTATTGATTTGAGGTTTTGAGAGAAGCGATCACCCCTTGGGGCTGCTTAGCTGCTGTGGCTACAGCCCTGCTGGGAGAATGGCCAGGACCACAGAAAGATGCATGAATTTGCTGGAAGAAGCCACTTATGACCCGTTTTTCCAGAGATGCAGGTACATCTGCCAGGTGCTCATGCTCAGCAGTGGGTGGCAGAGGCTGATGCTCTGTGCCACATTCAGAGGGTGTCTGCAGACCCCCATGCCAGAGTGGTTGTTGGGACTCAGGAAAGCAGCAGAGCCATGACAGGATCAGTGCTTCCTGATGGCTGTGGGATGCCCCAGCCATCCTGCCCTGGTGCCTGCGTGGACACAGGCATGAGAGCTGAGACTTGGCTAAGCACGTGGTGCTCAGGGCTGCAGCTGTGCCCGTGCTTAGTGGAGTGCAGTCACAGGGTGTTTGGGAGCCTCCCGATGGTGTCCCACTCTGAGGTCTTTTGGGTCAGATAGGGAGTTCCTGGCTGCTGGGTGGAACCTGCTCCTGTTGGCAATGGTGCTGCTGGGGAGGGGGTGCAAACCGCCACCCATCCAGCTGGTCTCTCTCAGGGCAACAGGCAGCAAACACTCCTGCATTGGGGGCACTGGGACAGAGCCAGGACCCTCCTCTAGGGTGGCTGGTGTCAAGGGTGACCAGGCCAGCCGCATCTTGAGATGAGTGGCACAGTTTGGCCCTGGCAGAGGTGACTGGGGCTTGATGTGCCCCAGCTGAGGGGTCTCCCTGTGGGGAGAAACACTTTTCTGGGAGGATGAGACAGGCGAGGCCAGTATGGGTTGTCAGCCCCACCTGTCACCTGTGAGCAGCCATGAAGAGGGCTCAGTGCCAGGGGCTGAGGGCAGGTCACTGTGGGCCCCTCTGCTCCTCTCTGCAGCCCCCCGGCAGTGACATGCCAAGGGCAGTTGCCTCTGCCCGCCCTGCCCGGTGCTGGCTGCTCTCCACTGCTCCAGTTTCTCCCCGCGATCTGTGGCCAAAGCAGCACACGGAGGGACACTAAGCCTGTTACATCAGCCCCGCACTCATAATCCCATCAAAAACGTTATCAAGTTACTTTGACACGATCCACTTCCCTTAAACCTGTGTTGATCAGCATTAATTATATTACCCTCTTAATTATTTGCTACTGCAATCCCATGTCAGCTGCTCCAGTATCTTGTGGGGATGCTGCCAGCAGCAGCACGGACCTGTTCTGGTTGCCCACCTGTGCTGCCATCCTTACCCTCTGGATGCCCGTGGCCCCGGCTGCAGGCTGAGCCGGCTGCTCAGTGAGGCCGGGGAAGGGGAGGGAGAACCAGACACCCCCCGGCTCCATCCCTATGGGGTGGGGATGCCGTGCTGGGTATGGGGGTTTGTGGGCGTCTCGCACCGGTGGCACTGCCCGCTCTCCCCCCTCCTCACAGAGAACCTCTGGAGCTCATACCTGACCAAGGGCGTGATCGTGGAGAAGCGGGGGCTGCCCTCAGTGAGCTCCCCCGACACCCCGGTGGACATGGACCAGCCCTACGTCTTCAGCGACATGACGTCCTACTTCACCCTGCTCGTCGGCATCTACTTCCCTTCAGTCACAGGTGGGAGTCGCCGCGGGCACCCAGGGCACGTGCGGCCGGGCGTGCTCGGCGGAGCGCCACGTGTGCCACCCCCGCGGTGGGTGCGGCGGTGGCAGCGGCGTCGCGGGGGCGGCTGGTCGCCATCGCCTCCCACGCAGCCGCCCGCGCTCCAGATCTGACGGTGCCGCCCGGTGCGCGCTGACGTCCCGCCGCTTTGGTATTTTTAGCTCTCCGGGGGCAGAGGAGCCCCCCCTGCCCCGCCCCAGTGCCGCTGCGGAGCCGAGCGGGGCGCAGCCTCCGGGGCTCCCCTGCAGCTCCGCCGGGGCCAAGGCCGGCAGGAGCCCCCGGGCTGCCCCGGGCATGGCGAGCGCTGGAGGGTCCGGCGCTGAGGGGTCCCTGGCAGCCGCTCAGCCTCCGCCGCTCCCCCTCCCGCTGCCGATTTACCAGCAGGTCCCTGTTTCTGCAGGACGCCTGTCCCCGGGTGCCCCAGGCTGTGGGGTTCCGCCCCGGCTGCTGCTGCGGCCGGAGCACGGGTCATCCCTCGGGCTGTGTTGAACCCGCCTGTGCAGCCGTGTCCCTGCGTGACCTCCTGCCCTCCCAGAGCAGCGTCGTGGCTGGACCCTGTCCCTGCCCCTGCGGCAGCCACCGTCCCTGCTTGAGCTAATTAAGGGCTAATGAGAAGAGGCATTTGAGAGCTTTTGAGCCTAATCCTTGAGTGGCCTCAGACTGCGGTTTGGGGTAGGGGGGGGAAGTGCTGGGGGGATGAGAAGAGCAGGCTGGGGGCCCCAAGCTGCAGCAGCACCTTCTCCGCTGCCCATCATGTCTGTTTCCCATCCTGGTGCACACCAAGCCCTGCCCTGCTGTGCCCAGGGCTCGCACAGTGCCGGGCACGAGGGTATCTGGAAAGGGTATGGGTTGTAGCTCTGTTCCTCCTGACACCATCCCCTCTTTCCCCAGGCATCATGGCTGGCTCCAACCGCTCTGGAGACCTGCGGGATGCCCAGAAGTCCATCCCCACAGGCACCATCCTGGCCATTGCCACCACCTCTGCGGTCTGTATCCTTCAGGGCTTGCCTGAGCCTGGGCTGTGGGCCTGAGGGTGGGTTGGCCCTGCAGGGCAGATCTGCTCGGGTGCTTCACTGGGCTGGGACAGGGTCCCAGTACCCCACTGGCTGGGCAGGCAGGGCTCTGCGTTCTCCTGCCTCTCCTTGACCACCTGGCAGATATCAGCTCCGTTGTCCTCTTTGGAGCATGCATCGAGGGGGTCGTCCTGCGTGACAAGTGAGTGTCCCAAGGCCATGGGGGGCATGGGGAGAGCCTGGCAGCCCCCTGCCCCAGGGGCAGTCAGAGGTGTGGGGAAGGCTGCAACCAGGACACACTGGGCAGACATGGTGGCACTGAAGGGCTCGTGGGTGTCACCGGGCAGAGAGGGGCTGGAGCTTGTAACAGGCACTGGGGGCTTGTGTGCACCCCAACCATTCATGCTTTGCTGCATTCCTCCCACTCTGAGGCTGCAGGCACTTGTTTGTCAACAGGCAGGGCTGCCTGTGCTCCTGCCTATCTGGGGCAGCCCTGCTCACTGCACGTGGCAGGTGACACTTCTGGGTCGCCAGCACCAACACAAACAGGATCCAACTGCATGCATCATCATTTCCCCCCCTGGCACAGGGACAAGGAGTCCTGTCCCACACCTGCCCTTGTCCTTAGCCACGCTTATGGGTACAGGGATGAGGCAACCTCTGACCCTACTCCCTTGCTCACCCCTTGAGGGTGTCGGCCCTTGCCCATTTGTGTCATGTCCCCCCAAAGTGGTGTCATTGTGGAGGCTGGGTTGTGCCACTCTGGTGCTCGTGCTTTCGGGGCTCGGTCATGGGACAGAACTGCAGGTGATGCCGATGCCCCGCAGGTTTGGTGAGGCCGTCAATGGGAACCTGGTGGTTGGCACCCTGGCGTGGCCGTCCCCGTGGGTCATTGTCATCGGCTCGTTCTTCTCCACCTGTGGGGCTGGGTTGCAGAGTCTCACTGGAGCCCCCCGCCTCCTGCAGGCCATCTCCAGGGATGGGATCGTACCCTTCCTCAGGGTAGGTGTTCCCCGAGTCCGGTGCTGCCCCACCCTGAGCGCCCACTGTGGCTGCAGATCCCACGAGCATGAGGGACCGCTGGGAACCCCCCCTGCCTCCTCCCGGCACCCTTGCTGCCGGAGCAGCCCCGCTTCCCTGCCCTCATCCCGCCGGCACCGGCGCGGCGGTGGGCGGCCGTGGTGGCTCTGGCTTCGGTATCGGTGGGAGGAGAATGTCGGGAAAGGTCAGAATTCCCTCCCCCCGCTGCCGTGCCGCTTCATATTTTATCTGCTCTCGGAAGACGCGTTCCCACAACCTCATCTCTCCAAATCCAACCCGACAGCTCCCCCCAGGGAAGAGCGGGCTAATTTTATCCTCCCTCCTTCTCCTTGCCAGCCCCAGCCCCAGCCCAAGCTCTCGCTCGCTCCGCCCGCACCCTCTAATGCGTCCGGACACGCGCCCCTGGTCTCCCCCCCGGTCCCCCCCGAGTCCCCAGAGCCGCAGGAGGGGCCACTCTCCCCCGGCAGCATGTCCATCCCAGGCACAGGGTGCCCGACTCTGCGCTGGCTGTGGCCAGGCTGTGAGCTGGGGCTTGTCCCTGGTGGGGGTACAGGGGCTGCTGTGCTGGGTGTGGAGAGAGCCACGGGATCTGCCGGGAACGGGACTGTACTGTCAGCAGGAGCCAGCCCTGGGACTGCTGCCCCGGCAGGATCCAGCATGGGGCATGTGCCAGCTTGTGGCACCCAGTGTTCCCAGTCCCTGCTCCTGCCAGGGCTGGGTATGTGGGAGGGTCCAGCCTCATCGGGCTGCACTCCGTACCCTTGCCCGGGGCTACAGGGCATTGCAGAACCTGACGTGCCTCTCTCCTGCCACTTCCAGGTTTTTGGCCACGGCAAAGCCAACGGGGAGCCGACATGGGCCCTGCTGCTCACAGCCTGCATCTGCGAGATCGGGATCCTGATCGCCTCCCTGGACGAGGTGGCTCCCATCCTCTCCATGTAGGCAGCGTGCTGTCAACCTGCACCTTCACAAGCAGCGGGTGGCGTGTGTGGGTCTCTGCTCCTCGGGGGGCGGGGGGGAACACACACCTGCTGCCCTGGCCCCTGCCTGGGAAGAGGAGGGCCCTGCAGGGACTCTGGGGTCCCATCTTGGCCAGCACTGAGGCTTGGTTTCTCCACGGCACTGCTTCTCTGTCCATCAGGGAGGCCTGCTCCAGCATTGGCCACCCTGGGGCCAGGAGGTGTGGAGACCTCAGTGCCTCACAGTGCACCCACTCAGCCCCCTACTCTCTCCTGCAGGTTCTTCCTCATGTGCTACATGTTTGTCAACCTGGCATGTGCGGTGCAAACGCTGCTGCGGACGCCCAACTGGCGGCCCCGCTTCCGCTACTACCACTGGTGAGCCGGGTGGGATGGGGCAGGACAGGGACATCCCAGAACACCCCGGTGTGGGGACCCCAGGGCATGCTGACAACTCTGTGCTCTCTGCAGGACCCTGTCCTTCCTAGGCATGAGCCTCTGCCTGGCACTGATGTTCATCTGCTCCTGGTACTACGCGCTGGTGGCCATGCTGATCGCCGGCCTCATCTACAAATACATCGAGTACCGCGGGTAAGGGGGGCCATGGTGCCGCAGGTCCTGGCCAGTCCCCCGTGGCCACACAGCCTCTCAGTGTGGCTGCTCAGCTCCCCCGGGCTCTTTGTCCCAGGATGCTCCAGGGTGCCAGTGTGGTGCTCTGTGGCCAGAGCCATGGGCATCCCTTATGTGCTGCTGGTTCCTGCAGGGCGGAGAAGGAGTGGGGTGATGGGATCCGGGGCCTGTCCCTGAGTGCAGCCCGCTACGCCCTGCTGAGGTTGGAGGAAGGGCCCCCGCACACCAAGAACTGGAGGTAAGGCTGGGCAGAGAGGAGAGATGGGGATCTGAGGGTGCTGGGGTAAGAACAAGCTGGGCGCGGGCACTGACTGCAGGACCCTCCTTCCAGGCCGCAGCTGCTGGTCCTGGTCCGCGGGGATCAGGAGCAGAATGTGGTGCACCCGCAGCTCCTGTCCTTCACATCACAGCTCAAGGCTGGGAAGGGCCTCACCATCGTGGCCTCTGTGTTAGAAGGGACTTTCTTGGACAACCATCCTCAGGCGCAGAGGGCGGAGGAGGTGAGAACTGCCCGCACTGGGACAGGCTGTGCCAGCAGCAGGTGCTCCTGGTCCCCAGGTGCCCAGGGTTGTTTCTGCCCCATGGCCAGGGCTGGTGGCCTTGAGATGGCCCGGAGAGCTTCAGAGTGGCATCAGGCAGAGTCTGAGGACTCCATGCTTCACTGGTGCTCACAGCAGCCCAGGGAGCTGTGGACCCCTCTTCCCCTCCAAGACACCAGAGATGCTGGCACCAGCCAAGCACTGGTCCAAGTCTTGGCCAGCTACTGCAGGATTTGGCACAGCATGACACATCACAGCATGGTGCCAATGCAGGGGCTAGTGTGCTGCTGGGCTGAGCAGACTCCACAGCCTCGACCATCCCCACAGTGTCCGTGGCCCTGGTGCCAGGCAAGGTGGGAGATGAGGCTTTCCCCGCCAGAGTGAGAGCACTCCCCACCCCTCGCACCCGCGGGGTGGCACATTAATGAGATTAAGCCCTCGGAAGAAAACAGTTTCTCTCCCATGCAGACATGTTATAATTTCTCTGAGTAAATAACTCTAATTGCTGCTCTGCTGCCTGTCAGAGCCCTGGCACAAGGACACCCTCCACTCTGTACAGTGCAGAGCCGTGTGCCAGCTCTGTGCACCATTGGGTATCACCCCATTGGCCCAGTGCCACTGGCCTGCCATGGGACACAGAGACCCAGGCACCCTGCGGGGACGTGTACCCCACAGCCTGCACCCTGCACGTCCCAGCCTGTACCCCATCTTCTGCATGCCCCATTCTGTACCCTGTACCCCACACCCTACACCCTGCCCCTCATCTGGCCTGGGTTGGGCCACTGCTGGGCCTGGCTGCTGTGCCCACGATCCGTGTCCATCCCTGAGGCCCTGAGGTCTCTGACTTCCTTCTCCCTTGCAGTCCATCCGGCGCCTGATGGAAGCAGAGAAGGTGAAAGGCTTTTGTCAGGTGGTGATCTCCTCTAACCTGCGGGATGGCACGTCCCACCTCATCCAGTCCAGCGGGCTGGGGGGGCTGCAGCACAACACAGTGCTGGTGGGCTGGCCCCGCAACTGGCGCCAGAAGGAGGACCACCAGACCTGGAGGAACTTCATTGGTAGGCACCGTGGAGGGTGGGCGCTGCCAGGCTGGGGGTCTGCAAGCTGCCCTGGCTGACGTGGCCCTTCCCCTCCCAGAGTTGGTGCGAGAGACCACAGCTGGGCACCTGGCCTTGCTGGTGGCCAAGAATGTTGCCATGTTTCCGGGCAACCAGGAGCGGTTCTCGGAGGGCCACATCGACGTCTGGTGGATTGTCCATGATGGGGGGATGCTGATGCTGCTGCCCTTCCTCCTGCGGCAGCACAAGGTGGGCTGGGCTCTGCAGTGTGGGGCTGGGGCTTGGGCTGCAGCCGTCCCCGTCGAGCCGTGCCCAAGCCTCCCCCATCCCTTGCAGGTGTGGCGTAAGTGCAAGATGCGCATCTTCACGGTGGCACAGATGGATGACAACAGCATCCAGATGAAGAAGGACCTGACCACATTCCTGTACCACCTGCGCATCACCGCAGAGGTGGAGGTGGTGGAGATGGTAAGTACTGGGATGGGGCACGTGCTGCAGTCATGGATGCTGTGCATGGGGGAGCCAGACAGACCCTGACATGGGGCACAAAGAACCATGGGGGGACACAGCCCCATGGGGACATGCCAGGCCATGCTGGGAGCAGTCGGGACAGCTTACCCTGCCCCAAATATCTCCTGTTTCCCCCACAGCACGAGAGTGACATCTCTGCCTACACCTATGAGAAGACATTGGTGATGGAGCAGCGTTCCCAGATCCTCAAACAAATGCACCTCACCAAGAATGAGCGGGAGCGGGAGGTGAGGCTGCAGGACAGGCTGGGTGGGCTCCGACCCCTGTGGTGGTTCCGATGTAAACCGAGCTGCCCTGCAGCTCTGTGTGGCTGGAGAGCTGGGCTTCAGGCTAGGCTCTGCCCAGCCAAGCCCTCTTGTGCCCCACTCCCTTGGCTGACCCCTCCCGCACAGATCCAGAGCATCACGGATGAGTCCCGCGGCTCCATCCGGCGCAAGAACCCGGCCAACACGCGCCTGCGCCTGAACGTCCCCGAGGAGCAGGCTGCCGATGGCGAGGAGAAGCCAGAGGAGGAGGTGAGGGGTTATACCAAGACAGGGTCAGGCAGGTAGCTGGCCCCAGGCCCTGCCCACCATTCCCCTTTTCTGTCTGCAGGTCCAACTAA
Source organism: Chaetops frenatus (assembly GCA_013400775.1). Lineage (NCBI taxonomy): Eukaryota > Metazoa > Chordata > Aves > Passeriformes > Picathartidae > Chaetops > Chaetops frenatus. The sequence goes on along the minus strand of VZTR01021376.1, from coordinate 750,844 downwards.
TCCATGACAAGAACGCCACCCCCTTCTCCAGCAGCTCCCAGTCCCCTGGTGATGAGGTAGAGGCAGCCCCTGAGAAGGTGCACCTCACCTGGACCAAGGAGAAGTCTGTTGCTGAGAAGAACAAGAGCAAGAGCCCTGTCAGCCCTGAGGGCATCAAGGACTTCTTCAACATGAAGCCGTACGGCCCCCCATGCTGCCACCTTGTCCCACCCATGCCCTGTGTCCCTGGCTGTCCCCGCCCGCCCCAGCCAGGCGGGTGCAAGCAGGGCCACAGCAGCACCAGCTTGATCCTTGCCCTGAGGAGTGGTCAGGCAGCCTGGGTGCTCTGAGTGTGCCCTTGCAGAGGGGCTGGGGGCAAGTGGGGAGGGTTCCCTTGTGCAGAACTGTGCTGGCAGGGATGGGGTGCCCAGGTTGGGTGTGCTGCAGGAAGTGAGGGTGCACAGGTGCTGCTCATTATGTCTCTCTCTCTCTTTCTCTTTCTCTTTCTCTCTCCGACCCCATCACGATCCTGGCAGGGAGTGGGAGAACCTGTAAGTCTGGGTTTGGCTGGGTGCCGGGGCTGGGGTGGAGGGAGCTGGTTGTGCTCATGGGGCAGTGTGATGGGAGCCATCGAGGCTGCCCCTGTGCAGGAGGGCAGCTCAGGGAGCCATGACAGCTGCAGTGGCAGACAGTTCACCCGGGCAGCTCTGGCTGCCAGCCCCGTGCACCATGCACTGCCCACACCGCACGCTCCTCGCCTGCCCTGTTATGCTGCCAGCAGCTCCCTGCGAGCCTGGGCTCAGGCACCCACGGTGACACTCGTGCTGTCTGCTCCTGCTCGCTCCCTTGCAGCCTGGCCCCGAGCAGCCTTGGTTGCCACTGCCCATGGGCACCGTGCGTGGCCCTGCGGCTCATGGCCATCGGTGCAGGCTCAGAGTCGCCAGCGCTGTGCCTGGCAAAGCTTGCTGTACCCTGAGTTTGTGCTGTAGCCCAGCCTGGACGGCTCTAGGGCAGGAGGCCAGCGTGCCCTGTGGCCCCTTGGGCCTGGTGGCTGACTGTTCCTGTCCCATGCCCACACGTGATGTTGCCCACAGGAACCAGTCCAATGTGAGGAGGATGCACACGGCTGTGAAGCTCAATGAGGTGATCGTGAAGAAGTCCCAGGATGCCAAGCTGGTCCTGCTGAACATGCCAGGGCCCCCCCGTAACCGGAAAGGGGATGAGAACTGTATCCTTCCTGTGGGGCCAGTCATCAAAACCCCTCTATGCCAGGGGGACCAGGGTCCTTGTCTTCCCCAAAACTGGTGTGTCTTTTAGGCGAGTGCCAAGAGACACAGGTCTAGTTCCTGAGCTTGGACACCCCCACACCGCTTGCTCCTGGCTGGGTCCAGCAGCTGTCATTGGCACCAGCCTGCTCCTCCGGCATGTGGTGGGTGGTGGGGCCACAGGACATTGCACCTACACCCATGAGTGCAATGGCATGAGACAGGGGCCCAGGCAGAGGTCTGTGGGGCTGAGCCAACTGCTGTCTCAGTCACCATCCCCCTCGCTCAGCACCAGCACGAGTGGGCTCCTCTAGCCCTGTGGTTTGGGACTGACCCCACCAGCTCCTGGCTCTGGTGTGGGGATGTCAGTGCTGCATGCTCAGCTGGGGCTGGGCAGGGATGGGACAGGGCTGTCCCCATGTTCCAATGTGAAGTTTTTCCTCCTTGACAGCTGTCCAGACATGGAGTTCCTGGAGGTGCTGACGGAGCATCTGGACCGAGTGCTCCTAGTGCGTGGTGGGGGCCGGGAGGTCATCACCATCTACTCCTGAAAGACAGCGCGAGAGAGGTTTGTCTGCACACTGAGAGCCCCGCCACCCCTTTGCACCGCGCTCCCGGAGGGGAGGAGGGAAGGCCGGATGGCAGCCGGTGCGCAGAACCTTCTCCTGGCTTTGGCCGTGCCCCTGATCTCTCCATTCGAACTGCAGCACCAGATCTTCCGGGAGCATCCAGCACCAGAGCAGCTGTTCCTCATTGCAACACCACAGCACTGCTGTCCTTGTTTATATATAAATATATACAGTAAACCGCGGACTGAGCACCAGAGCTCGGCGCTGCCGCCACCACCCGCCCTGGCAGGGCCAGCCCCGCCGCCAGCCCCAGCACTGCCGCTGCAGCCCCTGGCCGGGCAGGAGGGCGGCTGTGCCGAGACGGACCTTGGCCCCACCGTGCTGCTACTCCTGCACAGACTCAGCTGGATGTGCCCGTGCCCTGCGCCCGCCGCCTGCGCCGTGCCTCCCTGCGAGGCGCTGGGAGAAGAGAGAGGCCCCACCACGCTCCCCTCGCCGGATGCTCCCCTGCCCACCCCAGCAGTGCCCGGCGCTGCCTCCCACGGCGCTGCACCCCCTGCTGCCCCTCACCGCCACGGGCCTGGACAGCTCCACCTCACCGCTGCCTCGGCACCGCCATCTCTGGAGGCCGCGGCTGAGCTTGTGGAGATGCAGCACGATGGTTTGGAGAAGGGAGAGGGTGGGGGGGTGGCTGTGAGGGTGCTGGAGCACAGCAAGGCCGCGAGAGCGGGAGCCCTGACCTAGGGTGGTTGGGGGTGTTCCCTGTCCCCCTGGCTGACTCCAGGCTCTCTCTTCCCTGGCGCTCTCCAGGTGTTTGCGCAGGAGTCGCGGTGTGGAGCTGCGGTGTCGGGAGCCGCGCAGAGGCCCTGCCATGTGCAGCGTGAGCCGGGGCCTCTCTCCGGCGGCTGGAGCCGCACGGGTGCTGGGGAACCCCCGAGGCGCCAGTGCCTGCTCTGGCCTGGCACAGGGGTGTCCCGGACCCCCACCCTGCTTCCCCGCTGCACTAAACTGGGGGGCTCTCAGGGCCCGGCACCAGCCAGCCCGGCTGGCCCCAGCACCTGCACATGGGTCTGGGTCCCCCCCCAGTGCCCCGCTGCACTCCCTGCTGCTCCCCAGGGCTTCGCTGCTACCCCAGCCCTGGCCGCGGCTCCAGGCAGTCGCAGATGCTGCCGGGGGCTGTAGGACAGTCTGGATCTGTGTGTGTATTTTTAACATATGCAAAGGCTGTTTGCTGATCTGACCAGCAAGACCTCACAGTGAGGTGGGGGCTGTANGCTGTAGATGTCCCACCCCCCCTCGGCATCACCCGGCTGGGCAGGGGCAGCCACGCCACAGCCGTCAGCCCCCGCGCGGGCAGCAGAGCCCCCCGNAAGAGAAACTGAGGCGCTTTTAACAAATGTGAACGGTTCCAGGAACCACGCAGGAAGCGGTGCGAGGGCAGCAGGGTGCCGCTGGCGCCCGCCCCAGCCCCATGTACATAGTGTACATAATACAGTACGTGTATTTTTAAAGTGATCATATTTATGTTAATAGAACCAGATGAAGTCTATATATAGAGATCTATATCTATTCTGAGAGATGCAGGGCTCTGCTAGTACCAGGCCGCAGGGATAGGGAGCTGAGCCGGGCTGCTCCTGCACAAACCAGGAGCCCATCCGTCGCACTAAGTGCTCCAGAGTGGTGGTGGAGGCTGCAGCCTTCCCCGGCCACCAGCAGCCCCTGGGAAAGGGCCAGGTCGCAGGTTTATTCTCTTTTCAATTTAGCTTCTTAAGAGTTTTCAGGGAAAAGAAGTCACAGACTTTTCTGAACTTGTTTCACAGCAGATTTGAGCTTCCACTCAAAGTGCAGCCTGCTAAGAGTTGCCCTCTCCTGGCAGCGCTGGCGGCTTTGTGCCAGCCTGGGCCCTGGGGCAGCACTTTGTCCCTGGCCAGAGCTGAGCCCCTGTGCTGAAGCACTCGCCCCCTCAGCCCCTTCAGATGCTCCCCAGTGCTGCTCTGCACTGCAGCTGGCGCAGAGGGAGCGGGTGCTGCTACAGCATCCCTACAGGTGTCCATCCAGGCAGCAGCTGCCTCCTGCCTGGCACGGGCAGCCCTGACCAGTCCCAGCTCCCTGCCTGCCCAACTCCCTGCCAACCTTGGCTCCTGCTTCCCTGAGAACAGGAAACCCCCCTGCACCGGCCACTCCAGCCCCTGCTCCCTTTCAGAGCTCCTCTACTCCAGGTCCAGGCCAAAGCTGTTTGGGGATGCTTGGATAAAAAGCAGTGGGTTTTTTGATGTTGGATTTTCTTTTGCTACAAGATACTACTTGGACACACTCCTAGACCAAAACCAAGCCCCAGCTGCACATCTGTGCCTGCTCATACCTTGCTCCTACATTTCCATCACTCCCGAAGTGCCTCCCTTCTCTCCAGGAGCAGTCCCAGTCACAGCCAGACTTCCTGCCAGGGTAGCTCGGCTGCCTGTGTGGCTGCAGGTTTGTGTCACAGACGCTGCTGTGGAAGCTGCTCCCACAGGCATGGGGAGCTCAGCATTTACAGGGGGACTGTCAGGCTGAGCTGAGACCTGGCTTCAGCACAGGACCTCAGGGCTGATGAGTGGTGCAGATGCACAGGGCAGCACTTTCTGGTCCTGCCACTGCCTCAGCAGCCTGGGAGCTGTGAGAAGAGCAGGTAGGGGTCTGCAAGTGAAAAGCTCCTTTGTTTTTGGGAAGGGCAGCCCATGGGAACCAGCATTTGCCTAGCTGCTCTGCCCCTTGGAGCTGGCCCTGTACCACCACACACAGGCTCACGGGCTGTTTCCAGCCTCCCCAAATTATTTGAGGCACTTCAGCAGCAGCAGGGGAGGCACAGCAGCCTGCCCACACAGCTCATGTGTTAGCACCATGTTGTTGGGCCTCGAGCACTTGACAGCTGCTCTGCCTCTTCACAAGATGCCACTGACTCCCTGCAGTTGCCCTCTAATTGCAGCTTGGCTGCTGCCCCCTGAGCTGCTTGGGCCTGAGGCAGTGAGCATGGTCCCCTCCTGCCCTAGCACGTGGTGCAGGGCAGAGGGCAGAGGCTGGTTGTGCACAGCCTCTGCTGAGCCTGCAGACAGCACCCACCCTCACAGCATCAGGTGAGAGGCTCCTCTGTTGGCTGCAGGTACAGGGCAGCCAGGAATGACGTTTGCAGAGCAGTGGTGAGAGCAGCCAGGGCACACTGCTGACAGGTTTGCTTCATCCTCCCAGCATCACCAGTGGATCCCATTCCCCTCAGCATCACTTCCACCCTGATTACAAAGCCATGGTCCCAGCTCCCACAGGGAGCAGGAAGGCCATTCTTTTCCATCACTACTGCTGAAAAAAGGCATTCCCCTTCCCCATCCTTCAGCAAGTGCAGGGGCACAGCTCTGGACAGTCAGGGCTGCTCCCACACCCCTGCCAGGCAGTTTGGCTGTGGCAAGACAGGAGCTGGTTTCCACAGTGTGTCCCCTCGCCGTCGGCTGGAGAGGGCCAGTTTTAGCAGACAGCACTGCATGTTAGTTTACAAACCCAGCCCTGCACGTTTGGCCTCCGTGAGTGTTCAGTTTCCCCATGGAGCACCCTTCTGCCGCTCCACCGTGGTGAAGACAGTGTCCTCCTCTGGTAGACATGCAAGTTCCTCCTTGGCACATGAGCAGACACGGTCCGGTTTTTGTTCCAGACAGGAAGGTCTTGACCCCCCAGTTTGTTTTACAGGCAGGCTGCTGCTGGAGCAGCACTGAGCAGCACAACCCACGGGAGGGTGGGCTGGAGTGTGGCCACAGCAGGCAGGGAGTGTTCGGCCAGCACACAGCGCTGGTGGCATGTGCTCCCAGTCCCTGCTGCAGGAGGGCCAAGCAGCCCTGGCCCCTGTGAGTGGCAAGTGGGCAGCTCAGGTCACTGTGGAGGGCAGCTCAGGTTGCTGTGGCTACCACGCAGCACAGGCAGCAAGCCACAGGGCAGCAGGGACAGGAGGCACAGGCAGCATCCAGCCTGGGCAGGTGCTGGTCTGTGGCTGGATGAGAGGAAGGACAAGACTGCACAAGGGCAAGAGTTGCACTAGAAGAGTCAAGACCCTCCTCTGTGTAGCAGGACTAAAAACTAGCAGAAAGACCGAAGGGTCTGAGATCTGCTGGCTACAACACTTTCTGTGCTACATGTGCAATATATTTGTTATGAATGTTACCACAAAGTCAGTTCATTCAATACTCTTTTAATCACTGTAGCTAGATGTTCTCTGTCCATTCAAGTGACTTTTATTCGAGTGCAATATTTCAATAGACATGTAGTGACCTAGAATGCTTTGTGTTTTAGAGAATCTGTGTGCAGAGCAATGCAATTAAGTTTAAAACCTTGTAAATAAAACAGGTTGCAAACCAAAAAAAACCCCCTATTAGGCTTGCATTTACTTTCTGTGTGTGTTTCAGTGTTGTGCATTAGGCCGCCTCGGTGCAGACCCCGTGTTCTCTGTGCAGGTGTTCATGGAGGAGTGGCTCCTCAGCTGTTGAATGCTCCCTGTTATTGCTTTACTGCTTTACCTGTATTCATTTTTCTAGACTCCTGTCTGCACAAAATGCAATAAATGATTTTATTACACCCTTCAGTACTTGCACGGGGACTTTTCACTTGCTTCCAGGTCTCCACAGCTATTTTGCACCATTTCTGTAACATAGAGCAAGGCCTGACGGGGTGCAGATTGCAGAGGAAGCAAAGCACAAGGAGAGGAACAGCCTCTCCGAAGGGATGCAGTTCCCCCATTTTATCTCACAAAGATTTCTGGTTACCCCAGCAAAAGTGCTCTACCCAGTGCAGGATTGTAGAGGTGGAGAAAGGGATCTAACAGGAGGAGAGACAGCAAACAGACACACTGCTGTCCAGACTCAGCCTGTGGGGTGATGGCAGCACAAAGCCATGGGACAGCAGTGCTGAAGGCACAGCAACTTGCAGCTCTGACCTCACACTGGCTGTGGCACTGACCTGGATTTGTCCCTCCCACCATCTGTCACCAGAGAGGCTTTGAGCCCCTCACATCAGCTGTGCCACACCACATCTCCAGGCCTGAGGCCACCCCAGTGCTGTGCAAGAGTCAGGACCTGTGAGGTTCACACACACCCTCTGCTCAGCATCCAGTGTGGAGCTTCCAGCACAGCTTATCCAGGAGAGGAGAACAGCAGCAAAAACAGTGGAATTATGTATTCTGGGAGTACTCACAATTGTCAAAAAATGCAACAAGTAATTTTTCTGGCCTTTTATTAGAAAGTAATGTCCTCTTGTTAACAGCACAGAGATAAAAGAAATGCTACAACACAAACCACCTGGGACAAAGAAAATCCTCTGCTTGATTCCACTGCTTTCTTAGTGTCTCAGTTCCCTGCAGGAAGCCCACAGACTCCAAGAAGGCCATGACAGGGAGGACCACACAGTTAAGTGATGTTTTGTGTTCTGGTATCAAAGTATGTTCCCAGTTAAAAACACGGTGAGGAATCACTGCCTGATTTACCACTCCACTGTCCGCTGCAGCTACCAAAGTGTTGAAAAAACATTTAAAATTATGGTAGTACATCTTGGCACTGCCTCTCCTCCTCAGATGGACTGAACATCCATCAACAGCAAGGAGAGATCTGATAGGGCAGCACTGCCCCCAATACCTGGTGACAGGTATTTCCAGGGAGAGCCAGCAGCACATCAGCATGGCTGCAGCTAAGCTACACTAACAGCTGTGCCAAAGATTGTAAAAAAAGAAATGTACACACCAAATTTACCAGGTTGATCTTAACACTGATTACTCAGAGTAGGAAAACTGACAGACAATTTGAAATCTCTGCCTTGGCTGGAAGTTCTTGTGTTGCAGATGTGTGCTCAGCCCACAGCTGCCAGTCTCTGTGAGTGGGCTGAGGTGAGGAACACTGGCCTCCCTGCCTGGACAGGGCAGGTCAGCTGCGGACGGACTGCACAGTCCTGGTTACTGAGCAGTGGTCAGGCATGTGCTTCATGATTTTGGCTGCCAGCACTATCACTGGACTTCCCAAATGGCTTATATGCCATTAAAAGAAGAAGGAAAGGAAAAAAAAAAAGAAATCCAAAGAAAAAATAGTGCCCATTCCACAGTGGTGGGTGTCCAAGGCCCGTCAGTATGCTGCTCTGTTCAGTCCCCTAATTCCTCAAAACTGACCCTAAACTACACCGAGACCAATCGGTGAGCCCAGACTGCACCTCAGTGGGAAAGTGCTGGGAGTAAAGAAAATGCAGCAGGACTGATACTGCGGCAGCTTCTGGGATGGGATAAGACAACCAATGATCCAACACAGTTCAGCACATCGTGCTGTGGAGAAAACTGAGCATTCTGCTCCAAACATTGCTAACCAGACCAAGGAGAGGGAGGGCAGCGCCAGCAACCGTTGGCAGCAATGCTGCAGGGGGTATGCTCTCACCAGAGTGGAGAGGACATGCATGTCCAGGGCATCTGTCCCGGTCAAGAATGGGAGACTCCTTAAACAGCTCTAAGTATGGAATGGCAAAGGGAAGGGGAATAAGCCCAACAGCTCAGCTCTAGTAGTGTCGCTGGTAGGCACCCATCGGTTGCTGGGCTGAGGACCCCGCTCGCCCCTGGGCCACGGTTTGGCTCACAAGGTGGGAGAGTGCAGGACCACTCTGGATAAGAGTGTCCAAGGCCTTCTGTACACTGGGGTTATCAAAGTTGATACCAGAAGACACTGGCCTTTGGGCGGGCACATTGCCAGGTGCAGGGAGGCGGGTTTGGTGCTGACCAAAGAGCGGCTGAGGTTGTGGAGGAGCCCCAGGTCTTGGACCTGCATTTCTTGAAGGGCCTGGGAGAGCAGGAAGCTGTGTGTTTGGAGTCTGCAATCTCTGCTGAGCCTGGTTTAAATTTCCAGCATTCATTGGTGCTGGCCGGGGCTGCCCGCTGGCCAGGTTAGCAAAGTTCTGGTTGGGAGTGCTGCCTGAAGAGCCTGCAGAGGCTGTGGGACCGCTGTTTGCCACGGCAGCTGCCGCTGCCCCGCTGTTGAAGAGACTGAGGATTTTTGCTTGAAGCTCCTGCTGAGGAGTAGAAGAGGACACTGGAACAGAAGGAGTAGAGACCAGAGGCTGTGAACCCTGATGAGCCTGAGAACTTGGAAGGTTGGACTGACTACCCAGTGATGATCCTGATGGTGCCCCCAAAGGTTGTCTTGACATGGGTGCTGGGAAAGAAAGGAAAGATGGTTAAAGCTCTGCAAATGCCCTTGAAGGGACATCTAAAGAAAACAAATGAAACATGTACCAAAGACACAGCATCAGTGAACATCCACCCTCAGACTGGAGCTGCAACAGCTCTGGGAACACAAACCACTGTGCAGAACTGAGTGTAGCAGCCCAACCAGTTATGGCAGGCCTGCTGTTGCCCTGAGAGAATCCAGTATAAAAGGTCTTCCACATGAAAACTCTGAATTGTCTCACAACATGCAATGACACGTCCATCTCAGTAAAATGAGGTGCTGCATGCGGATATTATGCTCCCAAACTCCTCTGCAGTCCCAGGACTCTTCTCCTGTCCCAGCCCTGAGGGCCACAAACCACACAATAAACTCTGTCTGGGGCCGTGGGACTTACCCTGCAGAGATTCAGAGCTGCCCCGCAGCAACCGTTCCTTCCGATCTCTCAGGTAATTAATGACTTTATCTATCTCCTCAGCAGTCACATAGCGATTGTCTGCCAGCAGGTTCAAGAGAGTTTGGATCCCAGGAGGGTGACCTCCTCTGACACCCTCCTCCATGGGGGGTGGGCGCTCCCGCTCCTGCAGAATGGCTTCGTCTGCCATCTTGGCAGCCTGCCGGGCGATCTCTTCCCGCTCCTTCTCCCGGGACTCTGTCTTGTAGCGCTCGTAATTCCTTGCCACCAGCACCATGGCATCAGCCTGGGGCATGTTGCGGTGCTCTGCACAAAGGAAGAAATGCTCTGAGTGACCCAAAGTGACCCTGATGGAGGTGCTGTTCCTCCTGCCTGCCAGCACACCCCAGTCAGCAGCAGGCACTGCTCGGGGAGTGTGAGTGCAGACTTGGGAACTTCCCAGGCACACGGGAACAGTTATATTCCAAAGCCAACAGAAGGCCCACGGCTATCACCCAGCAAGGCCAGCCTTCCACAGCTGAGGGCTCTAAGCAGACATCCCATCAGCCCAGAAATGTCTTGCTTGTCTCTCACCAGTTAAAAGGAAAGCAGCTCCCTCTACCTCTCACATAAATCCTCAGTGCAGTGCTCTGAGATGAGGTCCCAGTATTTTACTACTAAACCCTTGGACAGATCCAAAACTTGCCCTCTGAAGGCTGTATGTTTCCCAGAGGAGGACAGCCATTTGTTTCTGTGCTGCCAGTGCCTTAAGATCTCATGTGCACATGCAGCTGGGGAGGGAGCAGCACTAGCTCAGTGTTACATGGCCACTCACATTCACCACTCTGAGGTAACAAGCAGCAATCAAATTCTTCTGTGATAAAATGAGTGATGGGCAATTCCTATGGTGAGTTTTGAGGCCATTATTTCCAACTCCCAAAGCACATTAACACATAAACATTAACTGAACACAGATTTGAACTGGGAGATCAAAAGAGCCTTTACCTTCCCAAAAGTGCCCAAAGCTCTGGGCAGGGCCCTTTTTACACCTGCAGAACATCAAATCCTGCAAGCCTTTTCCTCCTAACAGGAAACTTGGGTTCATTTTAACCTGAGGCTTTGCACAAGTTGTGAAAGAGTTCCCTGAAACAAACATGCAGGCAAAGATGGCCACAAGCAGTTGAAGTGAGCATATATAATCTCTGGAATGAGCTGTGGATAAGCTAATGAGTGGGGTTCCCATCAGGTCTGATACACCAGCAGATCCAGCGAAGAAAAGAAGCTTTGGCCTCCTGCCAAAGAGTTAACAGGTGTTAAACCAAAGAAGTTAAGAATTACAACCAAGGGCAGTGGGAAGCCCAGTGACAGTGTGTGTGAGCTGTGTGTCTGCAGGAAATGAGGAACTCTCCTATCACATCTGCATTTGATGTTAAAGGAAACGAGGCTTCTCCAGTCAGTGAGGACACACCAGGCACTGACTGTGCACTCTCCCAGATGAACTCAGAGAACATTACTTGAGAACACAGTAAGGGAGAAATAACCTTTGAAAGCTCAGCTGTGGTCAAACCAGTCACCTTTGCTGACTGATCACATGAACAGGTCTATGATCAGAGCAACAGCTGCTTTCCTCAATCACAAGGCATTTTTAGTACCTACACCCACCCTCATGCAACAACCAAGTCACACCCTGCAAGGGACAGTGATGGACAAGTGTAAAGGTGCTAAGAAGGTGGAGCCTGCATACCCAAACACTTTAGTTCTATCTTTTCATAACTCTTCCCAGTTTCATTATCAAATCTCTACCTTTACCAAATCCTTATTAAATCACATTTGATTTTAAAATCAGTCCTTTAATTTGTCATATCCCCAACAGGCTCCTTCTGAGAGCAACAAGTGGTACAGTGAGGTTGGGATGGTATTACTCAGAGATCTCCCAGAGCAGTGCAGCCCTGGGGTCCATGACTTGCCCTGAGATGCAAAGGCTGGCAGTGTTAGGAGCCAAAAACACAGCTGAGATTCCCTCTTGGCAGGAATTAGACATTCCTCTTGACAAGAGGCAAATAGATATTACGGAAGCTTGTAAATAATGATATTCACATTTATGACATGGTGTCAAGTCATTCATAACTACTTATGTGACAGCAAGGATGAACTTTGACCTGTGTGGTTCTGCCTGAAAGAAATGTTCACAGTGACCACACAGTTCCCAGCCAGCTGAGACCTCAGTACCTTGTGGGGTGCCAAACATGATGTTAACAGTGCAAGAACGGTGAACTTGATGCTGCTGGGTGATGACAATGGCAAAAGGAGACCCTCCTCTGCTCACATCGTCCAGGGCTTGCGTCAGTGACATCTCTGTGTTGAGGAAGATCAGGTCCACTACCATGCCCAGGTCCCGCACCTTCCGCCCCACTGACTCCGCGTACTCCCTACCACAAAGCAAAGCCAGCAGTTTAACAAGTCAGTCACACACAGGAACAGAAACCTTGGCACTGCACCCTCTCCACCATCTCAGATTCGCTTTTCTGATTACTTGCCCAGCTTCATGACGTTTACCAGGACAGTACTAAAGCGAGCCCATTATAGCAGTATAAAAGCCCTTATTCTGATCTGAATCAGTCATTTCAGCTCAACCAAAATAAATTACAAATCAATCTTTAGCTGAGCTGAAAAACAGTGTTTGCAAAGGGATTTACACTATTACAAATTTGTTTACACATGAATGTGTTTCAACTGAATTCATTAGGGGAAAAAATTTACGCCAGCAGAGCTCCAAGGGGTACAGAGCAGAGGAGCCAACCTACACAACTAATTTACTCCTGCTTTATTCAGTATCTCATCTCTTCACATGTGCCTAATTGCTTATTGACCCACTCTTTTCTACTAGCTGCCTTCTGCACTAACCCACTGCCAACACAGCTGTACTACAGATTTCCTTGTCTAAGTACAAAACACAGCTCACAAAGCTGAGCTTAAACTGACAATGGTGTTTTTTTAAGCCTACTATACTTAGAACCAAATCCACAATACTGACTGCACAAAAAGTCTGACAAGTTCAGTCTGTGTGCACCCACACCTCAAGAAAGAGGGTAATTTTATTGTTTTTGGAAGCCAAGTCTGTAATGGTGACTAAAACTGTCCCCCCTTCAACCATCTTTTTAAAAGCTTCCAAGTAAAATGACTGAATCTAAGGCATTCAGAAGTCATCTTTTAACAGGTCTATAGCAGGTGACATCAATGCTTCAACACAAGATTTATGAACAGGCTCCAACTCTTAAGGTTTGTAGCTGTTACAGACCAAAATGATTCTTGGGATATTAAGTGGATCCTCTGACACAAAAAAATTCTTTTTGTGTCAAGCACAACTTCTGGTCTATTAGAATATCTTCCAAAGATTTTCAGCCACCAGGGGATAAAGGATCTAAAATTTCCTCTCAAGATTTGTTCCAACAGGTAATCAACTCCATCAGAAGTTTATTTCTAGTTTCACTGCTTCTTCTGTTCCCATTTCCTGCTGTTTTCTACCAGCAGATGAGGCAAGTGCCAGCTGTCTCTTTCTGCCCCACGTGTACAGCAAAGTTAAAGAAAAGCAAGTCTAGATCTTTTCTCCGAAGGGTAAAGGAGACAGAGCTTTAACTTTCCTCCTGACTAACATTTTCCTCAGATTACAAGCCAGATCTGTGATTTATTTACATATTTGCTATTCCTTAGTGTATTTACTTGTAAAGATACAGACATCAGACTGGTGATATTGTTACTCTACTACTGTGCCAGGTGTACCTCCTGTTCGGAACAGAATGCCTGCCCCTGAGCTCAGTAAGTGCTCAGACAGCTATGTGAGATCACCCTGGTTACTACTTATACCTGCTTTTGATACTGTCCACAACTGCCTTCAGCAGTGATGTTGTATTTCATGCACACTGGACTAACAGCAATGACTGGTGTCTGGCCTAGGAACCAATCCAGGAGGAGCTCTGAATGAACACCCCCCAATCCACCCTGACCTCTGCTCTGTACTGTCAGCTGCTTGGCACATATTCCTAAGTTCCATATCATGCTACCCAGAAAAAATAAGTACAGGCCCCTATAACCTGTTGAATTGGTAGGCTTATATGGAGAGTAGGTATAAAAGTATCAGGAGAAAGTATAGCAATAGATTACAAGGAGGAAATACAAGCAAAGCATAAGATACATTTCCTCATCTCATCAACATATATTCCCAAAAGAAAAATGGGAGCTTTAGCTTTCTAGAGACTCTAAAGCTACACTCCTCAAGAGCAATCTGTAAGACAAACACCCTCCAAGGCAGGACAAAATTTAAATCGATTCACTTCTACCATGCAATAATAAAACTGATAGTAACTATTTTCTTACTTTGTCTGTTTATTCACCACTATCACAGAACAATCCACGGGTCTCTCTGCATCAAAACGTCTCTTGATTTCCTCATAGTACTGGCGGTAGAGCTCCTCCCGGCGCCGCTCCTCGCGCTTCAGGCGGTCTGAAATGAGCCACAGAGACAGAATGAGTGACACCCTTCAGACCTGCTCAGAGGGGCACAGTGTGCCACAACCGTGGCACCCCGGCATCCTCCCTTTGAAGTGGTACAGGAACTCACCCTCTGGCTCCTTGTAGCGGTCGTAGTAGGAGTCGTCTTTGCGCCGATAGTAGTCCTCGAAGCGCAGGTAACGGTCGTAAGAATCATCTCGCCTGCAACATTCAGAAGCAGCAAAGGGTTTTCGCCAGCACAATCTCAGGCAGCGACTTTGGCCGATGCATCACACTCAGACCTCCCCCAAGTTTAATTCCTGAGCTACCCATCCGCTTCCCATGGGACACAGTGCAGCACCCTTCTGTCCCCAGCCAGGATGATTTCCTTAAACACCTGACACCACTCAAACAATTGTGGCAGAAATGCCATAAAAACATCATTTTGGCAAATAGGATGCCGCAGAGTTTACCTGTACAAAGGGTCCCGAGGGTCTCTCATATCCCGCGGATCCCTCACATCTCGTGTATTTCTCATATCCCGTGGATCCCTGTATCGATCGTACAGTGGCTCCCGTGGGTCACGAAGATCTCTAACATCACGTGGGTCCCTCAAGTCCCTTGGATCCCTGATATCCCGTGGGTCTCGCAGGTCCCGTGGGTCCCTGTGGTCTCTGGCATCACGCATGTCTCTAGCTCGAATGTCTCGAGCATCTCTGGCATCTCGCCCATTCCTGCCATCCCTGCCATCTCGGGGGTCTCTCCGTGGGCTCCCCCGAAGAGGAGAGCGGTCGCGCCTGGTGTCTCGGCCATCCCCGTAGGCATACTGCTCTCTGAGGAAAACACCAGGGAAATTCCATTAGCCTGCTAACAACAAGAGTACAGTTACCCCTAGATCTCTTACCTGAGGTGCCAAAGTGACCTTTCACAGCAGCTGAATCCTCCCTCCTATCCCACAACAACAAAAATTGATCAGAAGTTCTATTTTTGAAGCAGTCTGGAGAAGGTTCTTAATTCTAATATTCAGCACAGCCAAACAAGACCCAGAAAGCTCCGTAATAGAGCATCACTAAGTGTAGAGCACCTGTAGATGAAATGAACAGGCACTTCAGAAACCACCATTTCAAGGCTTCTGACCTCCAACATCATCCACAGATCATCTATCAACCATGTTTGGCAAATTCTTCAAGAGAATTTAAGGTGATGTAGGCTAATATCTACAAATATTTGATAGCCAGGATTGTTCAAGGGATCCATTAAATTCACTCATCAATGACAGCAGAACACCTGAAGTAGTTATTGGCATATGATTAAAAAGGGAGCAGCTTGTGAGCAAAGACATTGCAGGTTCCATGTTGTCGTTGGGTTTGTGCTGCTGACAGAAAGCAAAGACAGCTATGGCCTTGTCCTGGATTTGAGGTATAGTTTCTGTAGAAAGTCAGTCCTGTGTTTATAATGCCCCGTGTTAAGAGGGTACTAAACTCAACCAGCACCACATCCTCAGTGGCCGCAAAAGGCTTCTCTGTTGGATCTCAACGATCCATCTCATTCAGACTTTGTATTGCAGTCTCCAGAGGCAAGGAAGAATAATGTTCCAGTCTTCATCTTTTCCCAAAGCAGTAGGGTTTTTTCCAGGTTGTATTCTGTTTTCCAGAGAAGACCATAACTTCACTGTAGTCAAAACCACACTTTAAAAAACATCTTGCAGAGAAACTACGGAGCTTCATGTGTTCGGACTGTTTTTTCCCCAAAATACTGACAACCATCAGGAAAAAAACCCCAGCTTTTTGAATCTTTTTATTTCCAATACTTGACATTACTTTTACAGTCCTCAAACAGCCTAATCTAGTTTATGAAAGATAAGCAGAACCTACGTCTGCATCCACTGCAGGGCAGTCACATAGTGATCACTTGGAGAGAATGAGTTGGATGAGCCCAAGTTTGGTGACAGGAATGAGACAGAAGAGCAGAGTCTGTGCATGAATTTTGGTGTCAGACACCCAGCTGTGGTGGGAACACATAAGAGTGCTGGCATTTGCTGTTTGCATGTCATATACAAGCCAGATTTTGGGGCAAATTAGAGATGCCACCAAGAGCCCAAACAGCCTCCTTGTCTAAGTGACATATTGAATCTGCAGACAGCCAGGTGTAAACTCCTTCTGCCTCTAGGACATATAAATCTGCTTTTTGTTTGTGATCTGCATTGAAACCACATCCTGTGAGAGACACATCATAGTCCCCTTCCCCCAAAACCTACAATGAATGATGGCAGAAGCTCAGGGGAAACTTCTGACTTGCTCTAAATGAATATTGAGTAACTGCTCTTTCCATAGCTGTGAGACCATTTAGGAAAACAACCAAATGCAGGGGAATTGTTTGGCATATGACATTTATTCCATTGGAGTGGGGGTGACCAGAACAGGCCACATTAATTATCCGCAGAGACAAATAGATCCGGAATGAAGAACACACACCTGCGACAGGAGTAGAGTTGTGGCACAGGTACCCTTGGCTCTTGTGCCTGCATGGCTGCCCTGCTCAAGGGAGATGGCAGGACAAAGGCACAGCTTCCACCCCTCAGTCACCATGGTCTGGCTCCTGCAGCATCAGCACCACCGCCTGCATCAGCTTGGGACTCAGCACTGCTGGCCCAGCACCGCTGTGTGTTGTGCAGTGTGGGGCTCTGCAGCACTGGCAGCAGCAGCTGTTGTTCCCAGACCACAGCGTGGTCCAGAGTCCATTGTCCACAGCCACGCCCAGGTCTTGATGACCATGACCCCACTGTCACCTGCACCCACAGCGCTGCTTGGGACCTGGTGCTGACCACATGGCACAGCCACGGTGTATGCAGTGCCAGCTGAAATCCAGTGCCTCTCACAGCGGCACCAAAGCCTTCGGCTGCTGTCCAGTCCACAACCTAGTGCCCACAGCACCACAGCTCATGCACCTCCAGTGCTCCTTAGGACTGTGGCACACTGCTCTTGCACGCACACAGGATGACCCAGGTTGCAATGCCCATGTCCCTCTGCAGCTCAGTCCAAGAACCAATGTTCATGGTACAGATGCCTGCCCCTCACCCCTGCAGCATTGTTGGCACTGAGACCAAAGACATGCCATCAGTGCCTGCTGCTCACATAACTCTGAGGGTCCTCCCACCGGCACTGAGCACACCCCAGGCCCAAGAATTGTGGCATCTGCCACAGGAATCCCAGCACTTCCCGGGCCTGATGCCCACATGCTGGTCTCTGCAAGCACATTTGCCCCTGTGTAGGGTAAGTGCAGCACATAAAAATCCTAGATGGTGCCAAGAGTTGCAACTACTCATTCTCTGTGCCTTTTTTTTTTTTTTGGTGTAGATGTCTTGCTAGTTGCACTTATTCCTCATTTTTGGTAATTTAACAGGTCAAGTTCGCAACACCAGACATGTGTGACTTTGACTACCTTCAAGTCCAACAAGCACCACGCCTTTTTATGGAAAGCTTTACAGCAGAGGTATACAGGGTGGCTACCTTATACCAAACTACACTGGAGCATGTCTTTGTGTGCTTCCTAGTGATGCTGTGGAAAGGAAACTGAACTTGTCTTCCTGTGACAGGCCAATCCATATCTTTTTCCCTTGCCTCTGGCTGTCACACAGGGGAGGTGAAGGAGGTGAACATGCTGTGCCCACTGAGGGGTGGGAAGCCAGGAGAAGCTGGAGAGTGCATCAGTGACTGCAGAGGCTCGGCTGGTTCCAGGCACTGATAACACAACCACATGGGCAGACAGGACCGTGCAAGAGGCATTTGCTCTGTCTTGTGTTTCACTCAAGCACTCCTTTCCGGTCTCATCACAGCATTGGAAGCTTTCAACATCAGAAGAGGCAAGACCCCAAGATCCTCTGCAGCAGAGCACTGGAAATGCTGCAGCCCCTTGGCATTCTCTAGATACGTCTTGGCTTCTCTGATCCTTGGAGGCAGGAGCAAACATCAAGGGCATTCTTCCTCCCAAGTCTCTTAGAGTCCGTGCTGCAAAACCAAATGCTGGGCTGCAGTAACGGCAGCAGACACAAGCTTTCCCTCATGCCTCCCAAGGTGCCAGAGCCAAAAGGGCTCTCAGAGATGGAGCAGACACTTTCCTGCTGAAGCACCACTGTTTGACTGGGGAGGTGGCAGTAGGGAAGAGACACAGACATTTAGCACAGGCTGCTGGGCTCATGGCCCGAAGGCCTGGTTTCCTAGAACAACTCACTGCTTCCAGGTACTTTACCTTCGTGTCGGACTGGACCTTGATGAAGCCTTATTCATATTTCTTCTTTCCACTGCTTTATTAATATCTGTAAAGAATAATCAACCCATCTGTTCAATGCTATGAAACAAAAAAAAGATCATCAGCACAATTCAAATGAAAGCAACTTAAGCTCAACAACATCCAGATGGTGCAAGGAAATCCATTCAGCAGAGAGACATTGTCACTTTGACAATTTTTTATTAAGTTTAGATAGTACAACATAACGAAAATTTCATGGATTTCTCTGACTTTAAAATAGGGTGGACAGTTTGGGTGGAGTTTTAACCCTGCATGTTCATGCCTACATCCAGACTCTTCCTTCCATAAGAGAACCTCTTTCTTCTGCAGTCTATGAGCAAGCAGAAAGCAACTCATGGACTCTAGGAGAAAAAGCAGAGTCTGAAAACCTCCGAGAAAGGAATGATGGCCAGCACAGTCTTAAGTTCACAGCCAGTCCTGTTCAATGGAGCATGCCAATACTGTTGTTGGAAATAATCCAAGGGTTCTCAAAGGGGCACGTGTAACTGCCTTCCCTGGGACTGCTGCAGTGTTAAGGTGCATGGCCCCCACCACCGAGAAACGGATCTGGGAGCCTGGAACACAGCCTGGAACATGGGGCATTCAAAACGCCATTGTTAAAGTGATGCAAACTGAGGCAACAGATCAGAATTTGAAAACTGGTTGGTTTCTGAGCATCTCCGTGAAAAACACCATGAAGAGAAACACAAAGAAGTAAGCTGAAGAAACAGAATCTTGTCCTCAACCAGCAAAAGTGAAGTTGCCCAGAACTGGCAGGGACCCACACTGTTCTCAAAGCCTCCCATGACAGCTGACTGGAGATGAAATAATGCACTGGAGGGGAGCAAAAGCAAACAGAAAAGTGACTCTGGACATTCTACTAAGAACCTTTTAAGGAAAAGAACCCAAACCTAGGCCCTATCTGCTTCCCCAGAATCTACCAACAAATAACATTTCTGAAGAGTTATTTGCATTAACTACTTTCAAAGCTCTTGCATGAGAATATAAACATGCCATGATGTCCTTAGGCAGGCTCAGTCTTAATATCTACTGCAACATCCCAAACTATCCTTCATTATTTTCAAGATTAAAATTGTAATTAAGGGATCAGGTTTAATTTTTGTTTTTGATGTCAATCAAGCAGCATGTTGCCTCTCTGCGGGGGCAGAGAAGCAAGTGCAATCTGAACATTAACTACAACTGCAGCATAACACCACTCACAGGACCCCAGAGCATCTCTCCAAGATCAAACACAGCTGCAGGGTCTACTGTTACAAACTACATCTGAAGGCCATTTATTCTCTAAACAGTTTTACTACTAAAGATATGAAAACACTTCTGTGCATTTGTAGAAATCCTTGTATAATGCTACACTGGAGTTAAAACTCTCCTAAAAAACTTTCTACCTTATTGTGTTATTAACGATTACATTTAGTACTCAGGCTGCATAACTGAAGTAGCTGTTCTCCTTGCATTTATTTTTTAGTTGATAATTTTTCCCCTTAAAGCCAAGTGTTATCTTTAAGCAAGACACTAGCTGCTTTCTTTGGTTTAAGATTATTTTTATTTTCTGTTTTAAGATGCCATTGAAGAAACCTATTATGATTTTTACACTCAGTGTCATACATTTCTTTCAAATAAAAAAAAGTATTTAAATCTGCACAAAAATATTTTACTAGTAGAAAAAAAACGTTGACAGGGATCCTTCTCTTGTGCAAAACAAACACATTTAGTAACATTTTATTTAATGCCAACAGCATTTACAAGTTAAGTATTTGAACACTGACAAAACTTCGGGGAAAAAAAAAGCCCAAATAAAAGGTCTTCTGTCCTGTAAGATTTTGAGATGACAGGGTCACTGTAATCACACAGTGTAACCTTCTGAACAAACACAGGAGACAGGAGTTTCTGGAATCACATTCCTATCTCAAGTGCAGCAGTGGCACTGAACTAGTACTTATCTTTTAGCAAAGTATCCAATTCAATTAAAAACTCTTCAGAGCACAGAAACCACCACAGGTCCAATAAATTACTCCAGAAGCCAATTACTCTGCTGTCAGAGAAAAGTCTTTATTCACATTTATGGCATTGTCACACCTATGCCTACTACACTAAAACTCCCTGATCCCCAGGTCTGTCTGTAACACACAGATCACATCACTCCTTTCTCTTGAGGTTTTTGCTAGGGCTCGTTCTTTAATTTTAAACCTCTGTCAAGTTTTTCCAAAGCTTTTCAAACTCAGCATTATTCTTTTTGAACCAGGCATACCAAAACTGAGCACTCTTCCAGCAGCAAAATCCCACAGGCACCAAAACCTCCCTACCTGCACACCTGTGTTTTGCACAAGGATGACCAAAGCACTCTGGCTGGGTGCAGACCTTCCTTGTAAGCTCAGGTCTGTCTGCATCCAGGATAGGAAATTCAGGTCGTTTCACCATCAGTGACTCAATCTTCTTTATTTCATCCTTTTTTAAAAACATGCTTTTCTCTCCAAGTCACTTATAAAAGCCCTGTATGACCAGGACTCAGTTTTTCTAGACAACCACTCAGAGCAGTGAGAAATTCCATCGATGTTACATCTATTCCATTCTAGATTCACTTGAAATCCCTTTAACTATGTTGTTTTCAACTGTTCTCATTTCTTATCAAATCAAACACCTTACAGTAATCTGTACATTAACACTGCTGCTTCCAGCCCTAGACCTTGCAGTAGCATAAGAGTAACTAAGACAGGATTTATTTTGATGGACATTAATCAATTGCTTTCTCATCAATGTCAGGTGAAAGAATGCCTTTGTTCCCAGGCACTGACGCCAGGCTCATCCCATTTACGCTGCCTACTGCCTCACCTGCAGCACTCTACCAGCTCCCTGGAAACTCCCTAGTTTTCCAAGGCTTGTGGAAAAACACCAGCAACAGACTAGGCAGGTTAGTAGCTCACTGAGCCTCACTGATGTTCATTCTTTTGAGAGATCTAGTTTTGGTAGCTGCAGTATTACCTTTTTAGTTTTGCTGTTGAAATGGAAATTACATTAAATACACCTCCTGCCTCTTCAAAAACAGACACTAGAAACATTAACTGGTCTTCTCAGTTAAAATTTTTATCATTGCTAGTCAGTTACCCTTAGCTTCTAAAACAGCCGAAGATGTTCCTATTTAAGCCTATATACTTGGATAATGCTGGACATAATTTCTTCTTGTATCCTTCTACTGTTCTTGCCTATCTGCCTTCATTTCCATCTTCAGGATCCTATTTGTTACTGTACATACACCTTCCCACAGGTTACTATTTATTCCTCCTGTCATTCTTTTTTAAGTCAAACTGTTTTTCTCCAAATTATCATAGGCTTACTTTGCAAGTAATTTTTCCCTTGCATTTAAAAGATTACTCTGGATTTCTAACCATTCATTTCCGTTTAAGTCTGCTCCCAGCACATTTAGCAGAATTATCTCCATCTTTATGAAAATATCCTTTTTAAAGCACCCAGTACTTATAGCACTGCTTAAAGGCTGGCTCCACTTGTGCAAAAATTCCAGCTAAGTTTACTTAGCCAACCAGCCACTACGTGCTGTGACCAATTCCTTTGAGCATGTCAAGATGAAGCCCAGTTTTGGTTTACAAACGTTATTAAACTCTGTGCTGGAGGTTTCAATGATCCCTTTTACTTGTTGCACAGTTTCTTACACAGGCTAACAGAGCTTTCCAAATACTAACACATAAAAATTCAGGGTAAGACCCAGGCAGCAAGGTGAACCACACTGCAGGTGAAGCTCAGAGCAGGGACTCAGGAGGCAAGTATCTTCTGAGTAAGGTGATTGAGACTAAGGCCAGACAAGTGTCACATTGTGACCTGTCCAGAGGGCTTTAAAACAACAGCACTCTTTCTCCCGAACGCATGCTGGGGTCAGGAGAGCGCGGAGCAGTTTTCCTTACCTAATCTATACCCTTTATAAAGGCGACCCTTCTCACCGTCCAGAGCGGCCTGGACATCTTCTAGACGGTCATACTGCACGAACCCATAGCCATGGTACATGCTGAGGGCTGCAAGAGTTAACAGCAGGGCAAGACCGGTTACAACCAGGGACAGTGCTGACCCACACCCGGCCATCGCTAACCCCACCAGCTGCACTCTACCCAGAAACCACTATGCAAGCTTCCTGGGAAAATCAAATCCACTAGGATCAAAATGCAGAGCTCAAAGACTCTCATCAAGTTCCTTCTGACAAGGCAGTGACCAAAATACAGCCCATGAAGTGACCAAGATTTGACTAAGAGGCTATGGAGTCACTTGAAACAGTATTGTGACATCACACTGTGAGCTAAAAGCTGAAACATAGCTGATATATTTGCATTACGTTTGGGCTGTACTTAAGGAAACACTTTTCCAGAGAAAATACAGGCAGAGGAAATTACCATTAAAAGGTCACTATTTAGAAACAACATTGGTCACTCCTCTATTCATCATCAAATAGCATTTGACAAGCATGAAGCAATATTTCTCACTGAAATCCCTGCCACAAAAAGGCATAAGATAATATACTAACCCCTGATTTTGCCATATTTTGAAAATATCTCTTCCATTTCTTCACGAGTCATGTGGTCTGTGGGCAAATTGCCGACAAAAAGTCTTCTCTCTAAATCCTGAGGATTGGTGCTGTTAGTGAAGTCGCTCTGTTTGATGCTATTGCTCTTGCGTCCTCGAGCCATTTTGCTTTCGTTCCAAATCCAACTCTTCGCAAAAAAAAAAAATGGCCATGCATATAATTTCAATCCATGACATTAAAATTAAACTGGAACAAGATTAAACTTAACAGCTTTGCAGACTAGAAGCCAACTGGGTCTGCTTGACGCAAACTTCACTCCAGAGAAATCTTAATATGAGGGACACAGAGGTCAGGCAAAAACACTCACTGCAACATTCTGGTTGAGCTTTTCAGTAATACTGAAAGGTAGCAAACCTAATTATTTTGCATACAGGTTTTAATGGTTTAACTCCAAACTAAGATACAAATAAAACTAATTTCCCACTAAAACGCCTTAACTTTAAGCTTTTCAACACACCCATTGTTGTCACATCTGGTTCTTCAATCCACTGATAAGAAATGTTAAAATGTATGCAATATTTTAATAAGCGGAAAGGAAACACTCATTGCAACATTGCATAACAGCACCCAAATATTCCAGCAGGGCTTGCAATGAGGCATCAGGAATTACTGCTGAAATACTTCTCAGTGATCACACCTGGATCACTTCACTACACGTGAAATCTCAGCTTTCCAATCATAGAAAGTAGTTTCTCATCTGCATCCCTATCAGACAGCATACCCTTGTCCCCATGGAGATGTCAGCTCCCACAGCAGGCGGGTCCATAGCCGGGAATTTAACCACCCCCAGGTAAATGCTGCACCCTTCCTCACCTTCCCCATGCAGCAAAAGCACATTCCCTTAGCCCACACCCCTGCACACAGCTGGAGCACTCAGCAACATTCACTGCACAAACTCACCCAAACAAGTTAAAAAAAAACAAAACCACCCCAGCAAACAAAAAAAATAACATAAACACTGCCAAGGCTAACAAAAAACACCATCCCCAGGATTCAGATGTTCTGGTTTAAAATTCACCTTTAGATAAAGCTTAAAGGAATTATAACACTGAAACTTTCAAGGTGAACTTAAAAGTTTTAAAATTATTTAATAAAATTGTTCTACTTCCTAAACATTCACCTACAGGAATGCAGGATGGGATTTTCTGTTTGCAACATGCAAGAAGCCTGGAAAAAGAATGATGAAACTGAGTGTATCAACAGAAGCTTCTCTTTTTAATCATGCAATGCCTACAACCAAGATACTCCCTAACAGTACCCTAGAGTAAATACAATTTAAAAGTCATCTCTAAATAAATAAATCAAATATCAAAAAACATAAGATAGCTCTACATAAATACTTTTACAACACTTAACTGGCATGAAAAATACATCTACTCCAGATTTGAGACATAAAATGTATTTATTTATCCTTTAGAGATCAATCAATTTCACATTTGTATCACTCTTCCTCCTTTCTAGGAAACCCTGCTGAGATGGGAGGCAGAGAACACTTTCCTGTCTAATAAACTTCATAAAATTAACTGCCAGAACCGGGGTGAGGAAAAAAACCCAACACCCAAACCAAAATCCAACAAAATTAACCTCCTCTATCGTATTTGCCCCAAACTCCCTGCAAGTTTGTCCACACACACACACACAGAGTGTTTTATCTTCCCCCGAGAAGTACCAAATCCCAGTTTTTCACATGGAAGCACTGGACTTCTATTCCACTACTGCAGCTCAAGTTCTCATCAGTTGAGGGTAGAGAAGCTTTCAAAATTCCCTCAAAATGACAAGGTGGCAATAAAACGTGGAAGGTCCCATCTAGCCCAAATTCCCACTTGGAGCAGGATGCAGTGGCCATGGCCTACTCCAGCCTGGCTCCGAGCACCACCAGGGACAGGGATGGGCACAAAGAGCCCCTCTGCAGGTGGTCTCCAGATGCCACAGGCACTCACAGCAAACAGGTGTCAAACAGGCCTGTAACTGCTGGCAGGATATCTCACTT
Source organism: Chaetops frenatus (assembly GCA_013400775.1). Lineage (NCBI taxonomy): Eukaryota > Metazoa > Chordata > Aves > Passeriformes > Picathartidae > Chaetops > Chaetops frenatus. The sequence goes on along the minus strand of VZTR01021376.1, from coordinate 726,058 downwards.
TCAGTACAAAAACCTGCAAGAAATTCCCTTTTGTTTTCCTTAGGGGTGGGGATAGCAGGGGGTGTCTGAGAAAGAGGCTGCAAGAACTTTCCATACAGAGAGCTATTTTCCCCACTTCAAAACAATCAGTAAATCCCAGACACTCAGATGTGTTACCCCAGAACTCTCATCTAAGATAATTCACTGTCTCTTACCGTTTTCCACTCGGCAGATTACATAGTTAAGGGCTATTTAACTATGAGAATAAGACCAGAATAAATGAATGTTGTCCCATCTCTGGGCACGCTACATCAGGTGAAAACCTAATTCCCACATTAAGTCTTGTTGTATGAATGCAGCCAGAGAGGCACCGGGACAGTTTAAAGGTGCCAATTCCCCGTGCAGTAACTGTGGGTCCTACGACAGGACAGCCCACGGCACCTCATGAGCCAACAAATCCTCTGGAAATTAATTAAAGCCACATCTCTCTAAAAAATCTTAATTTTAAATCCAGGTTGTTTATTAATAAGCGCTACAGCTTCAGGAAGCAAGACTGCTGGAGTGGGACATTGAAACATTTGCCACAAGCGAAACACAACACAAGCCTCCAAAAAGTTCACGGGCAAAGCAGAAACAGCCGGTACGGAGAGTAGAACAAGCGGACACGGAAGGCAGAGGTGCCGAGGAGCAAAGAGCTTCCCTCGGAGCACACCCGCGCTCTCCCAAAAGCCGGGAAAGCCCTCCTGGGCAGCGCTGGCACCGCCCGTCCCGGCCCCCCGCACCTGGGCAGACGCGGTGCCGCCCATACCCAGGGAGCTCCTCCGCCCTTCTCCCACCGTCAGACCGCGCCCCGCGCCGCCCTTGCCCGGGCCCCGCTCACCCCGGGCCCACCGCAGCGCCTGGGCCAGCGGGGAGGGATCCCCGGCCGGGAGCTTCAGCGGCGGCCGCCGCTCCCGCGCCTGCCTCTCCCACCTCCGCCCGGGCCTGGGCACTGCCAGCGCCGCTCAACCCGCGCACCGGCTACGCCAGGGATGCGGAGCAGCCTCACCGAGCCCCATCGAATCCCGGTGCTCCCGCGCTGCCCGGACGTGAGGCGAAGGCGCGGCCCGCCCGCAGGCCGCGAGGCACGCCCGGCCCGGCCCTAGCCGAGGGCCGGGAGGGACCGGGCGCTCCGCGGGGCTCGCGGCCGCTAGCCTGTCTCTCGGGCGCTCCGCGTACCGGGGCCGCGGACCCGCAGACTTACCGCCGGTCCCGGCCCGGACCCGGTGCCCCCTCAGGCCGCCGCCGCCAGGACAAAGGCGCCACCCGCCGCTACCACACGGCGCCGTCGCAAAGAGGAGGAGGGGGAGCACGGTCTCTCTGGCGACGTACCGCACTTTACGGCGCGGCAGCGTACCGCCATGCCTGCCGAGGCAAAGGCCGCTTGCCCCGGCTCCCGGCATGCCCAGCAGTACGGCGCTGCAACGCAGGCTGGGAGTTGTAGTGCCAAGGAGGCCAGGCGGCCGCTGGGTGGCGCTATCGGACCTCGCGCGGGGGAGGCGGCGGATTCGGGATCGGAATCAGAATCAGACTGTGACAGGGACAGGGACCGGGACCGGGACCGGGATCGGGGTCAGAATGTGACAAGGACCGGGGTCAGACTGTGACAGGGACCGAGATCGGAATCAGACTGTGACAGGGACCGGGGTCAGACTGTGACAGGGACCGGGATCAGACTGTCACAGGGACCGGGATCGGGGTCAGACTGTGACAGGGACCGGGGTCAGACTGCTGTTGGGACCGGAGTCGGGGTCGGGATCAGACTGGACCCGGGGCCAGGGCCAGGACCGCAGTGTCCCTGCCCCGTTCAAGGGGCGATGTCCCCGTGCTGCGCCCTCAGCCCCGGCGCCGCCCCGAGCAGCAGCTGTCCCTCTACGCTGCCCCCCATGCGAGTAGCGGGACCGAGGGCTCTCGTAGGGGCTCCTGCCGACCGGGAGCACTGGGCCCCCGCTGCCGCCCGGGACCGGGAGCAAGGGGCGCTCACAGCTCCCTGCCACAGGAGACCCTGCTCAGGCAGTGCCCGACGCCGCGGGGATTTCCCAGGCCAGGCCCACGGGAGTCGGGCCCAGAAATCCCCTCCCGCCGCGGCCGCCCCCTCTGCCCTCGAGATTCCCCAGGGACCCTTCGTGCTCCCGAGTGAGTCAGTTCTGGGAAGTGACTTTGGGCTGGGGAATCCAGAGCACTCGGTTCCCAATTCTCGCTGCCCGCGGGGAGCTCGCTGCCCTTCTCCCCGGGAGCGGCTGTGACCTGGCGATGGCCGTGGCCGTGGCCGTGGCCGGGGAGGCGGCTGCTGCGGTACATCCTCTCAGGCATCGCGGCAGTGTGTGGCCCCGGGGGACGGGGTGGCAGTGCCACAAGTGACCGGGGCACCGAGGAGCGCTGAGGAGCCACCGCTCGCTGCCCAGCCACCGCAATGCCAAGGGGAGTCCAGGGAACGTCTCCGGAGAGGGCATGGATCCTGCAAATCCCCTGGGGGCGTTGCTGGAAACCCCTCTGAGGAACTGAGACGGAGGTAGAGCCAGGCCTCAGCACCCAGGACTGACGTGTTTGCGGGGACACTGCAGAGGCAAGGGCTCCTGGCGGCTCTGGGGGCTCTCCAGGGTTGCGGGCAGAGGGGCTCTCTCTGGCCACAGCCGTGGGGGCTCTCCAGGGCGAGAGCTCAGGGGCACTTAAAGGCTAAATTTAAAAAAACCCTCTCTGAGCTGCTGTTGGAAAGAAGAAGTGAAACCTGGAGTTCCTGCCGGGGGGCTGCACAGGCACTCCCCTCCCCTTCCTGGACACCGCGGTCGACCCCTGCCCCTGCTCCGGCTTGTGGCCCTGACTCCGGGCCGGGGCTTCCCGGCTGGGGAAGCGCCTGCCCGCAGGCCGGGCGGGCAGCGCAGGGCTCGGGGGGGCCGGCGAGGAGCTGTCCCCAGCTGGGGACAGCGGGGAAGCCCCAGGGCGGGCGGCCCAACGCCCCTTCCTGGGCGGGAACGGACCGAGGCTTTCTTAGGAGGGCGGCGGCGGCGGCCGGGGCGCAGCGCCATGAACCGGCTGGGGCTTTTGGGACTGCTCTGCGCGGCGCTGCTGGGCGTGAGTGGGGCCGGGATCGGGGCATGGACCGGGAGCGGGACAGGGGCAGACGCGGAGGGGATCCCTCCATGCCTGTGTCTGTGTCCCCCCGGGCTTTCCGGGAAGGGGCACAGTCCGGCCGCTCCGGCCCGTCCCCTCGGCGCAGCCCCTCCGTCCGGGGGCCCCGGGGCTGTGTGCGGGCGGCGTGAGCGGGACCCGGCGGCGCTGCTGGGTCGGGTCCGTCGATCCGGTCTGTCGGAACACAGCTGGGCGGAGGAGCTGTCTGCAGCTGTCTGGACTGCCCGGTATCCTCTGTAGGTCTTCTACCCACGCGCTTTCGCTTTCCTCCGATGGCGCGGGCCCGGCAGCCCTGCCCCGCCCTGCGTTGTCCCGGGGGTCCCAACGGTAAGGGACGGGCAGCGGCGAGCCCCGGGACCCTCGGCCGGGACCCCCAGTCGGGCGGGTCGCTGGAACCGGCTGCCGGCGCCTCTTTCACTTCTCAGTTCTATGTGGGCGGGTGTGACGGCTGGGGCGGCCCCGCGGCCCCATCGCTGTCCCCGAACCGGGGCTGCACGAGGTGCTCCCGGGGGTGGCCGTGCTGGGTGCTCGTCAGTGGCACCCTCGGCCCGGCCCTGTGTCCTCCGCTCTATGCAGGAACCCCCGTCCCGCTTCCCAGGATGGCCAGGCAGATCTGCCGGGAGCTGCCGAGCTACTGGGGATGGGCAGCGGGGGGCCGGCTCTGTGAGGGAGCGGTGCTCCGGGTGCCCTCCTGCACCCTGTCTTGACCGAGAGCTCATTCCCTGCCTCCTTTTTACCCTTCTCTATGCAGGTAGTCCCCTGCCAGGCAGAGCAAGGGCAGGCTCTGGCAAAGTTTGCATGGTTGATGCGCTTAACTGGGGCTTTCCTGTCCCTCAGGGACGGTGTGTCAGCCTTGGGAAGGGGCAGGCAGTGCTCTGGGTGTGAAAGCTTGGTGATCACTGCCCCGTCTGTGTGGGACTGCAGTACTGTTGGCAGGGGCACAGGGTGATGTGCAATCGCCTTATGGTAGGAAATCTGGGGAATGTGGAGCAACTCTACCGGAGTCACTGCCACCCCACTTCAAAGACAGCACTGATGGCATCAGGCAGTGTGGGTGGCTGCTGTGGTCTGTGGTTAGTGGAGGTGTGGGAAGAGTGGTGTGAGGAAGCCCTCACCACAGGGTGCAGGTTAGCACAAGTGTCTGTGGAAGCGTGGTGATGCAGGAGTGTTGGATATGAATTCACAGGTCTTGTTTCTTCCAGTGCTGGGAGCTTGGTGATGCCTTAACATGCTTTGATAAGCAGTATATTTACAAGGGCAGATGCTGCAACCGGTGTCAGCCAGGTATGGAAACCCTTTCCTGGGGACCTTGCAGCTGGGCTGTGCCAGGACCCACTGCCTGGCCACAGCGGGGCAAGCTTTGCTTGGTGTGATGGAGCCCCTCCACCCCATTGCCAACAATGCTGACAGCTTCACCTCCCTGTGTCATCTCAGTGATAGAGCAGCTGGGACCTTGTGGGTGCTCTAGGAGACCCCCTAGACCTCACCAAATGTGCCACGGCTCTCTTGGTACTGCTTGTGCTCTTGTAGCTGCAGGACCCCATGGTGAAGACAGCTTTGCGGGGAGAGTACTGGCACTGGCACTAGGAAATTGTGATGGTGTTTGCCAGCTCCTGCTGTCACTGTCAGGTCATCATCTCCCAGTCCCTAGAGTGCTGGAGTGGCCCCACAGCCCTCCTTCCCCACATGGCCCCTGCAATGTTTGTGGTCATCAGGCGAGCTGGCTCCTTCAGCCCTGGCTACCATGCAGAATGCTGCAGCAGTCCTGGCACCCACAGCTGCCAGCATTCCCCTGTCCTGCTGGCAGAAGTGCTGTCTGGAGAGAGGGAAAGCCCCTTTACCCGTTCCTCACCAGCCTCTATTGCAGGAGAAAAGCTGGTTTCTGAGTGCAATAAAACAGAACACTCTGTCTGTGTCCGCTGTGAGAGCGGGCACTATCAGCCGAGCTGGACCAAGGAGAAGCACTGTGCTCCTCATGATATCTGTGAAGGCAGTAAGTGCTCCCTCTGACCACTGACCCCAGCCTGGGGGGACTGGTTTCCCTGCCTGGTGTCTCACCTTGCCCATGTTCCCTCTGCCCAGATGCCGGCCTCACTGTGAAGATGCAAGGAAATGCAACACACAACACAGTGTGCCAGTGCCAGGCTGGCACACACTGCTCTGACATCAGCTGCCAGACCTGCGTGGAGAACCAGCCTTGCCAGCTTGGCTCTGGCTTTGTGGCAGGTAAGTCTGAGAAGCTGTTCCCACTCAACAGCACTGATGCCCTGTCAGCACTGACCTCAGGGAATGGAGGCTCCCCTGCCGTGTTTCCCCCGTGGCAGGGCTTTGGGAGGGCTGTGCTGTTGCCACAGGGTGTGCTGCACACCTGGCCTCTGCAGCCCCTTGCCCCCTCAGACCCTCACCCCTCACAGCCCCTACTGACCTTCCTGCCATCTCTGCTCCTCCTCAGCCAAGGCCATGGACCAGATGTCATCCCCCTGTGAGCCCTGTGCAGAAGGCACCTTCTCCAACGTCTCTTCTAAAACTGAGCCGTGCTACCCCTGGACAAGGTATTGTCTGAGTACAGACCACGTCCTTCTGCCAGCCCCAGTGAGCACATCCTCTGCTGCCAGTTTTCTTGGTGGCCTTGGGGACTTGGCAGCCAGGCTGGTTTTAGAGGGACACAGCATCTGGCTGGTGTAGGGCCAAAGCGAGAGGAGCAGGACTGTGAGCATGGTGAGGTCCAGCATTAACTGAGGTCGAGGCAGACATCCAGGCACTTGTGTCTGTCCCTCAGTATGTGCACAGACTGCTTGTCCCTTCAGGGGTGTCCATGCTGTCATCCATGCTGGTAGCAAGGGATCAAGATCTATGGGGATGCCCCATGCCCTGTTCATGTTCTCCCTCCCAGTGCTCTTTGTGGCTGTAGTGATCAGCCAAAGCACAAGCCCTCTCCATGGGGAGTTTGGCTTTGAGGATGCCATGAACTGGCAGGTCATCCCTGCCTTTAGAAAGCTGCTTGAGGGTTAATTGCAGTTCCTGGTAGAAACATGAGCCGTATTTCCAAGCTGAATTAGTCTTGCTTCAGCTGCCAGCCATTGGATTTCATTTTGGTTTTATCTGTGCCCAGAAATTACTTCCCCACAGAACCACTTGTAGCCTGTCTGAGCTTTTCTGTCATAGCTACAGTGCTCAAGCCCTGGGGGCTTCCCTGACTGGGCAGGTCTGCTCCCTTCTGTGCCTTGTCCCTAAACTTGCTCTCATCCTCAGCAGTTTCAGCGACTTCAGGCCAACCCTCTGGGTTTGGTACCCTGCTGTGTACCTGCTGTCCCCATCACACTCTATCAGTGGGGGTCCCCCTGCTTCCCCTGCTAGAGCTCGGCAGGCTCAGAGCAGGATGTGTTTTGGGGCAGCTCCAGTGCCTGCCCAGCCCCAGCTATTCCCTGAGCTCAGGTTACTGCTGTGGTTACATGGTCTTGTTTTTCCCTGCAGTTGTGAGGAAAAGGGGCTGGTGGTGAAGGTGAAAGGGACGAACTCCTCGGATGTGATCTGCGGTAAGTGCAAGGTGCCCAGGGCTGATCCGGTGCAAAGCAGAGAGCCCCTCTGGGCTCCAGCTCCTGTAGCATTCAGATGACCTGGCCTCGTGCATAGTGTTTTTGGGAGAGGAAGGTCTGAGTGCATGGCCAGTGTGCTGCCTTCCTGCCTCTGTCTCCATGAGAGGGCTGGGGCTGGAAGGGAGCACTCCATGTTGTGCTGGGTGTCCCATGGGTGCCTCACTGACCCCATCTCCTCCCGCAGAGTCGAGCAGGCGCTCCTCGCTGTCAGTGCTGATCCCCATCACGGCTGCAGTTGTCACGTGCCTCGTGGGTGTCTGCATCTACTGCCTGGTCCACACAGGTGAGGGGCTAAAGAACGTGAACTGCTGCCTTGGCCAAGGGAGGGAGAACCTTGGCCAGAGGGGCCATAAAGGGCTGAGGGGCTGAGCCGGGGAGGACAGCGGCAGCTCTGCTGGGAGTGGGGAAGCCCTGCTGGGGACATTGCCAGGACAGGGTTCACTGAGCTCTGCTCTGTCTTTGGGAGCAGGTGTGTTGGCACTGCTGCAGCCTGAGCAGGGCCAGCTCTTAGGGGATAGCACTGGTGCCCCAGGAGTCCATTCTGGCTCCTGCTGTGACCCCCAGCCTGGAGGCAGCAGCAGGCATAATGTGAGCTGCAGGACCTGTGGTGCAGCAGCACTAGCCTGGCTCTGACCTTGAGAGGCTCCCTGCAGGGCAGGAGCACTTCTCCCTGAACATTGCCTTCTCTGTCGCTCTTTCCATCCAGATTCCAAGCGACGGGTGCCGAAGGAGGTGAGTCTACCTAGAGCCCCCTCCTGCAGTGGGTTGGGATCCCTCCTGGGCACAGCTGGGGATGTGCCAGCAGCAGAGCAGGGGCTGTGGCTTTGCAATGCAAGAGGGGTAGGGGCTGAACTAGGCTGCCTGGCTGGGGCAGGACAAGGGCTTGGGCAATCTGAGGATGCTGCTGGCAAGTGCTGAGCATTTGGGAGGGAGCCATACTCTGGCCTGCACGGAAGTGTAGCAGGAGCTTATGGAAAGAAATGGGTGCAGAGCAGGGGAGCAGAGCTGCCTGCCCCTGACCCCTGCCCCTGTGCAGATAGAGGCTGGGGAGCCCGGAGAGAATCCAGATACCCAGCAGCCCATGGAGCAGGATGAGAATGTCTTGCCTGTGCAGGAGACCCTACTCAGGGGCCAGCCTGTGGCCCAGGAGGATGGCAAGGAGAGCCGCATCTCGGAGCAGGAGATGCTGTGAAGGCGCAGGGCACTGCCTCTGACAGGAGCACAGACTGGGGACAGCACCATCTCCTCTGTCCCCCCTCCAGCTGGGGAGGAAATCTGACATCTGGCCTGCCTGCAAATGATGTGATGCTGCAGTGGACCATGGCACGACCACCCCGCGGGAATACCACCACAACTCCTGGTCTGGTCACCTGCACTGGGCTGCCCTGGTGAAGCAAGGCTTGGCTGCCCGCACTGGGACATGGAACAGAGCCCCATCCTGCTTCCTGCCCAGGTGCTGCAATGAAGCCCAGTGTGGCTGCTTGCCTGCTGAGCCCTGGCAGAGCGCGGTGCAGCCCTGGCCACAGCAGAGCTGACAGGAAGACCCCAGCACAGAGCCTGGTCTCCATGAGTGCCGGAGAAGCCAGGGCAGGGAAAGGGGGCTGCTGCTATGAGACCACCACGGCAGAGCTCAGTCACCTGTCTGGGGTGCTGTGGAAGAGCTGCCCGTGCTGGAGCAGGGACCAGTGGGTGCTGGCACCCGGACAGGGCACCCCATCCTGGCTCCGGCCCCTCCGTGCCGCCCAGCGCTGGCAGGCTCCGTGGGACGAACAGAGGCAGGAGCCGCGGCCCCACGGCTCTGCTGTGGGACAGGGCCAGGGATCGTGGCGGCGGGGCGGAGCGCAGACACCGGCGTGCGGCGGCCAGGAGATGGTGCTGCGGGACCGGCGCGGGCTGTGCGGGGCGGGACCGGCACCGCCCGCCCCCGCCCCGTCCCGCGTAGGCTCCGGGTGGGCACGGGGGGCTCTGGCCACAGGGTTGCCCAGCGTGGGGTCCCCTCCCGCGGCTCCCCCGCACAGCCTCCCGTATGTTCGGGAGCGGCCGCGCTCCGTCACCCTCCACCCACCGCTGGCGGAACCGTGTCATTAAACGTGATTTTCTGACCCTGTGCGTGAGCAGCCCTGAGCCCCCGCCGCCCACCGGCGCCCCGGGACCGGCGCTCCCAGCTCTGGTGTCAGGGAAGGATGCTTTGGGAATGGGCAGGTGCTCCCAAGGCAGAGGCTTCCACCAGAGGAGGGAGGGAAGAACTGCCACCAGCTGTGCTGACCCCCACCATGGCCCCAGCCCCTCCCCAGCGCACCCCGGCTGGGCCCACTCCCCTGCATGCACGTCCCCTGTGGCTGCCCTCACTGACACCCACAGCAGGAGCTGCGCCCAGCACAGCCGTGCCCAGCCCGTGTCCCATGCTGGAGGAGATGGAGGATGCAGGCAGGGCTGCCTGCAGCAGGCAGCTCCGTGGCCCTCACCTGACTGCTCTGGCAGTAAAATGCACCAGTGGGGTCCATCCCACTGCAGGGCAGCACTGCGGGGTGCTGCAGTGTAGCAGCGGAGTCACCACGGGTTCCAAAGCACTGGCGTGGGGCTGCAGTGGCACTGAGCCCACTGCAGGCTTTAGGTACTGGGAGCAGCCTCAGTCTGTGACCCACCGCTACCTGAACACAGGCAGCACGGCATGAGAAAGACCATAAATCCCAGAGCAGGAGCAGCTGGAGCATGGAGCAACTTTGCTTGTACAGGCAGTGGCACATTATTTAAGGCTCCTCTTAAAACCTAATGTTAGGTTTAATAAGGGAGATAAAAACATGGCAGTAGCTTTCCCTCCTCTCAGGGCTTGGCACTCCCAGCAGTGCTGGTGGGATGGTCTCAGGCTGGGCAGCATTCCCTTGGCACCAGCCCAGAGAACACCCAGTTCTGGGGACAGATGTGATCCTACTCCTGCTGGAGGAGAAGGCTGGTGTTATGTGGGCCACAGATGCAAAGTCTTTGGCCCTGAACATGAAGCCTTTGGCCCCAGACAGTTCCCAAAGGACTGTCTCCCCAAGATGGCAGGCTGATCTCTCTGGGGCCACGTCCCCACTTCCCCCAGGGCTGACCCTTCCCTGCTGGCACATGTTCAGTGCCCACTCTCCCTGTCAGACATGTGCCATCTCATTAGCGCGCCTGTCCCCCAAAGTGAGAAGGGAGAGCGCATGAGGCCTAATTGAATGTAACTAATTATTCACTCTGCAAATGCTCTGTTTAAATGGGATTGTGAGGGACAGAATTACTCATTCTGAAAAGGGGAGAGAAAGAGAGAAAGACAGAGATAAAACAAATAGAGGCGGATGCTGGAGCTGCAGCTTGCTCTCTCTCCCCAGAATACCAATTACCGGATGAAGTGATTGTATAAATCTTTACCGAGTGAACGGACTGTACTAGTCACTTACTCCTGTCCTCTTATTATGAGGAAGCAATGAAAAATCGTCCCACTCTCCAGTCCAGTTAAGGATTCCCAGTCACTGTCTTGGGCAATATCTCACCAGCTGGAGAGCTCGCCGTGGGGCTTTCCTAGGGTGGGGGTCCCACAGAGACAGGGCTGGGAACTTGGCAGCCTCAGCCTTGGGGAGGAGCAGTGGCTGTGCATGCTCTGGGGAGGTGTAGGACTTCTGCCTAGCAGGAGCCAGACAATGCCATGCAGCACCCTGGAACATGGGGAGACATGGGCTGGTCAAGGGCCCCAGTGTCACACATGTGACAGGTCACCCAGGGACCCGGGTGCCTGGCTCAGTGGTACTCCAGGTCGTGAGCCCTCAGCTTCCTTGTTCTTCCCTTCTGTGGGTCCAGCCCTGCCAGGCCCCTGGTCTCCTCCACTGGCTCCTGCAGTGCTCACTGAAAAGGGAAAACACGGTGCTTCCCAACCTCTTCCCATGCTGCAGTCGATGTTTCTCACTGAGTGTCTCTGCTCCACTGGTTGCAGAAATGCACTCATTGGCAGTGACCTCCATTACTCTTGCCTGCTGCGTCTTTTAATCCCAGATCACTTCAAACACCCACATTTCTGTTCTTGGTAGTGATGTGGGATAGGAGAGGAGGTCCTGGCCATGCAGAGCAGGGAAAGCTGGCAGAATCCCCCTGTACTCTGCCATCAGTGGGGCACACACACCCACACCCTGGGGTCCTGCTGCATGAGCTGATGAGGACCCAGCCAGTCCCATACTCTCTGCAGGCAACCCCGGATCCCTCTCACCACAAGGCATTCAGCATGCCAGGGGCTGGTTTACCAGGACAAAGACTACCCAGTCTCCACATCCTGCAGCCAGAAACAGAGAGGCACCCTGGGGCCCTGCAGGTGCTATTCCAGAGAAGCCACTGGAGGTGTGTGGTGGGTTCACTGTGGAAAAACAGGCTGGGCACAAGTCAGTGATGAGAGGGTAAAACCTCCAGTCTGTCCTGCCTTGTCCTGGTTGGGGATTTGATTGTTGCCAGCAGCGAGTTTCCATGCACTGGAGATGTGCGTGTGTGGGTGTGAGGGAGAGATAACATCATCATCATCATAACAAATGCAGTTGTGCAGCTCCATTCTCTGCTTATTGGCTTTCTTCTCTTTATCTATAAATAATTGCGGGGACACAATAGACTTTTAAGTCTGCCAAAGAGTTTGTCTCCCTCCAGCAACCGTATTGCTACAGTGCTGCCACCTTATCTGCTTGTAGAAAGATGAGGGTGGGAAAAATATTTACTGTCAGGGATATTTGTCATCTGCAAATTACCTCTGCCTACAGTTCGCAGCGGGGATGGGACTGACAGCGCCGATCTGTACTGTGGGAGTGTGAGCACAGGGGGTCTCCACACTTCCCAGACCCACCTGAGCCTTGTCCCGTTAGCTGGTGGGGCAGGCAGCAGCGAGCCAGCAAATCCACCACACGTGCAAAGCCATGCCACAGGGATGAGGGATACAGCTGATGATGCTGAACAAGGTGCCCAGCAGGTGGCTTGACAGAGGATCACCTTGATGGGACTGGGACATTAGGCTCAGAGGTTTGCCAAGTTGCCAGCTCCTCCCCAGGCAAAAGCCTGCACCTCTAGGCTGTACAGCAGCCCCCAGCACAGCAGCCCCAGGCACTGACCACTGTGAGAGCCCCAGGCCTTGCTGTCCTCTTGCAAAGGCCAAAAGTGCTGGACTCTTCACCACTCTCTCAGCACCCAGCATCCCCACCAGCCTCACTCTGCCTGCTGCTGCCAACCCCACCAGGCTCACTCACTGCTGGAATTCCTCACATCCTGCAGCCCAGAGGTTTTTGCACAGCACTTATCACTGCAGTATCCAAGAACTGATCTAATTGATGTGACACCAATTATTCCTGTATCACTAAATGCAGAATTAATGCATCTGTGTGTACATGCCTCCTAGACCCTGACCATGAAATTATGACTTTGACATGAAAAGAGCCAGAGCTGGGAGCACCATCTCTCAGCTGAGCCCCCATCATTGCAGCTCTGGCCAGCCCTGCTGGGACACTTCCTGATGGCCACACAGACCACGCAGGAGCCCTGCATCATCCAGCTGGGCTGCATGGAGGGCTGGGGCTTGTGGCTCTTTGCAGCCATGGTGGTCCCACACAGCCATGCCAACCCAGGCAGCACCAGCCCAGAAGTGAGTGCTGGCAGAGTTGCCATGGCTATTGTGACAGCCAGCCCAGGGAGCTGCGTGCTCCACAGGGGCAGAGCAAAGCCATTTCTGGGCTGCTCAGCACAGCCTATGCAGACTGCAAAGCTCTTGGCTTGGACATGGACTGGTGCTGGGAAAAGCCATTCATTGCACTTGAAATTTTACTGTGAAATTAGGCTTTGCCTGGACACGCAGGGCTTGGCACAAGCAGAAGTTTGTATTTTGTAAATTGCTTTCTACAATCAATTAAAGAAAAGAGATGGCTGTGGCCAGAGGTGGCACACGAGATGGGTCCAGGCTGGGGCTGGTTCCAGATCCCTGCCATACAGCCCCAGGAGCAGTGCCAGCCCCAAGGGAGCAGCCTCAGAATGGGGAGATAGTGGGGCTGGGCAGAGCCTCACCCAGTGGAAGAGAAGGTGGGCAGCTGTGAGGGGAAAGGATAACCCCATCAGGGGCTGCTGTGCTGCCCCTGTGCCCACACTGACCTCTGGGGTGAAGGGCTTCTTGCCCTCCCACTGCTCCCCTTGGCACCCCACTTGCAGCCATGGCCACTGCCACACACCCCAGCCTGGGATGCACCAGCCACCACCAGAACTGTGTCCCACCACCACTCCAGATGCCCTCCTTGTGCCTCTGGCATGTCCCACAGTGGGGGCCTGTGGGGCATGGCCCCACAGTGTTCAGCACACGGGACTTGCCCCGAGGCCTTTGCACTGTGCCAGCCAATGGCAGCTCAAGCTGGAGCCATACTGGGGATGAGCCCTGTCCCCTCCCAGCCTCACCAGTGCCCCTGATACCAGCAGCACTCCATGGTGCCAGCACTGCTGCAGGGCAGCAAAGCAGAGAGGTCCCCTGTGAGCTGGGGGTTCAGTGAGGCACAGCCAGCATGGCAGCATGGCTCTGGTACCCTTTCCCACCACATTTGGGCAGAGCACAGCACGTGTCGGGCTGCTTGGATGGCGAAGGGCTTGCCCTGGTTCTGGTTTGCTCAATGTTTTCATTAAGGACCTGGATGATGGAATAGAGAAAGTACTTATTAAATTTGCAGATGACACGAAGCTGGGAGGGACTACAAGTATCTTGGAGGACAGGATTAGAATTCAAAATGATCTTGACAAATTGGAGAAATGGACTGGAAAAAATAGGATGAAATTCAACAGGGACAAGTGCAAGGCAGTACGGTGAGCAGGGGAACAATCAGCTGTGCAAACACAAGCAGGGCTGGCGGCGTGGAGCCCAGCAGGGCATGAGGCCACACAGGCACAGGGCAGGCACAGGGCAGGCAGGAGGCATGCTGTCTGCTCACTCTGAGCTGGGGGAGTAGGACCATGAGGAGATAGGGGGAGTGGATAGAGGGAGTGAGAGAAACCTCTGTTGGCCTCAAGGACAGACCAATGTGTTGGAGTGTGCCATGGGCTCCCCCGCGGTCCCACACACCTCTCCTACCTGGTCAGGAGCTACAGTGAGATCTGGCAGCATCCCAGCCCTTGTACACTTTGGGTGCATGGCTGAGCAGAGGTTCCCTGCCGGACTTCTCAGTTCCCTGCCTCTGCCAGCTCAGAGTCAGGGCAGACATTGCCCTGCAATGCCCCAGGGAGATGTCCCTATGCCAGCCCCAAAAGATGCTGAGCCTTTCCGACAGAGCCCCACTGAGGCAGATCCCCAGGCACTGGCACAGCCCAGCACCAGGGGCCAAACCACCACCACATGTGCAGGAAGCTTTGCTCCAAAGGCACTTCCCGTGCCTGGGGCTCAGCTGGAGGTTTGGCCACAGCCCCCTACCCCACAGCACCTACCCCTGCAGAGATCCCCTGGAGCCCTCCAGCCGCCTTCCCTTCACTCTGGCAATTAGAGCTCCAGCCAGCCCCCTCCGAGCCTGTGCAAACACCGAGGCTCATCTAAATAAATTAAGAAGACATAATAAATCAAAGGGAAATGAGGGGCTGTGCCTGGGGGCAGGGGAGTCACTCGAGTTTAATTACATTGGCAAGTCTCTCGCAGCAAAAGCACAGCAAGTCCCAGATGTGTCAAGCACAGATGTGCAGGATTGTGCAGAGCTTGGTGGCAGAGCCGGCGGCACCACCCTGACGCCTGTGCCTGGCACAGCACTGGCACAGCACCGGCTCCAGTGAGTCAGGAATGAGGCACGTGCTGGCACAGATGGGTCCCGGGCAGTTGCCACTCCAGGGCACCTGTGCAGCGGTGCCCATGTGGGCAGATGGCATCCTGGCAGCGCAGCACTGGCAGCACCTAGTGCCACGTGGGCCATGCTGGGGCAGCCTCCAAAGCCCTGTCTGCCCCTTTCCCAGACCCGTGCCCTTTGCTGTCCTTATGGCCACCCAGAGCCACCAAGTCAGGCTGAGGCTCAGGGAGTAACACTGGCACCACAAAATCCCTCTGCCACACACGGGATTTACAGCCCGTCCCCTGTTGTTTAAGGACTCTCACTCACGGCTGCATCAGGAACTCCAAATAGAGCTTTGTGTAGAGGCGGCAAATTTATGAGACTGGCTCTGAATCCCAAGTCACATCAGGGGCCAATTCGTCTTCCCAGGGCTGAGGATGAAATTAAATTATTGTAAAATAAATCTGTAAAAATGATGAAAAGACCATCACCCGTCGGCAAGGGCGGGGTGCCGAGAACCCACGCGTGGCCGTGACGGATGGGGCTCACCAGGTGATAAAGCACCCGGGACCTGGGAGCTCAGGGATTTCTGCTGTAATCTCACTAAAGAGATGTTGTTTACAGGAAAAAGGATATTTTGGGGAGGAAATTGCATTTCAAGGTTAAAGGAAAAAAATGGAGCAAGTCTCCCAGGGAGCCACTTATGTGCGAGATGGTGGCAGGCAGAGACAGGCACGGGTGCCAGGGAGCAGCCAGGGTGGGACTCAGTGGGAGGCAGTGCCAGGCCCACACATGTGCCAAGGGCCAGGTCCCCTGCCTGGCCTCGCCATCAGCACAGGGAGCCCAGAACCAGGCAGTGATTGCCCAGGCTCACAACAGGGGGCTAGAAGGGCTGGTGGGTCCAGGACAGTCTGAGGGGGCTGAGGGTCCCTGTGGGTGCTGCCAGCCCACCCTGATGGAGAAGCTGCTGCCATGCTGCTCCCCAGCCCTGGTGCTGCCCTGTCCCACCAGAGAGGTGTCTCATCCAGCTCAGTAATGGCAAATCCTCACTGCTTCCTGTGAGGAGCCCTGCAGGGGCCTGAGTGGCCCCCATCCGATGCTTCAGGGCAAGGGGCTTGTGCCCTGCCCAGGGCCTTGCAGCTTCCAAGTTTCAGTCTTATCCTGCAAGACAGATGCTGGAGAGAGATTTTTTCCCAGCGATGAGTGAAAAAAATAATGACTTCAGCTTATAGTGTGCTGGCTGGCCATTTAACAATAGGCCATTAGCATGGCTCAGCATGGGGAAGGGATTTATTTAGGGGACATAGTTGCAAAGACAAACCAGCACCAGGTGCTTAATAGCGTTTCAGAGGTATTGGAGTGTTGCAGCGCTCAGAAAATGCAGCTGTGGGAGTTCAGAGACTTTATCCTTCATGTCTGTAAAATCCCACAATACCAGCAGAGATTTCTCAACTCTGCCCCGAGTACAAAAGCAGCTCAGGGAAAGCGATGGCTCTGCAAGGGCAGCAGGTCCTACCACAGACACCCTGGCTGCCCCAGCACTACCAGGACTGGCTTCTGGTACAGACCATACCTGTGTCCTGACACCCACCCAGGGCCACTTCCAAGACCTGTTAGACCTCAGGATTCCCCTCTGTCCCTGGCAAATACATCCTGAGCATGACACGGGAGGAACATGTTCCGCAGTCCTGGGAGAGCCCAGTTCTCTCATCCTGGAGGCTTGGCTCTGACATGAGCCTTCCTTGCTCATCTCCAATGCTTGTGCCATGGCCCAGAGCAGCTCTGGAGCATCAGCAGGCTCTGCCTGAGCTCTTCCTGTGCCTTGGTGGCCTGGACAGGCACTGTTACCCACCAAAAGCCTCCTCATTCCCACAAACACCGTGGCTCAGCTCCAGCTCCAACCCCTGTCTGCCATCACCACCAGGGCAGCACAATGATCACCAAGATCTCCCTGCCCATGGATGGGCCCAGAGTTCTTGACAGTAGGGATGAGTGCTGGGCAAATCCTCTCATGCCTGTGAGTGCTGCCCCCAGAGAACTCACTGCAACCCCTCCCAGTGCACCCCAGTACATCCCAGTGAATCCCAGCAGTCCCATGGCTGAGAGCCCATGCACTGCTGTAGTGGAGCCAGAGAAAGGGCCTTTGCTAGACCCAGAGCCTGTGGCCCCTTGCCCGGAGCCCTGGCAGCATGTGGGGCCCTGTGGTGTGCCCAGCCTGGCGAGGGGTCCCACGGCAGCAGGAGGGGCCGGGGGCAGGAGCTGGGGGCTGTCCCATGCAGGCGGCACGGCAGCAGTGTGCCGAGGTGGAAGTAAAGAGTTACTGAGCAAGCAGACGTTCAATAATTCATGGTCACTGAACTGCAACAGGAACAACGACAAATAATAATACAGGAAAATGGGGAAAAACCTGAAATCGTTAGGCCAATGGTTCAAGCATGAAGAGTGCATGGTGAGGGAGAGGGGTGCAGTCATGCCATGCCTGGGTGCAGGGGTTGGTGCCAGCTGCACTGTGGCACTCTGCCCCTGGCCTGGCACCCCGGCCCAAGGGCTCCAGTGGTGTCACTGCCCCTTAGGGGCTGTTCTGGGGATGTGCCCAGCTCAGGGGAGGCTGAGCAGTGCCACATGCCAGCCCTCAGTGCCCTCCCAGCCTGGTCAGCATACAGGGTGCTTCGCAGGTCCAAGAGGCAGGAAAGGCAGATCTGCTCTCCCTAGTTATAATTAGTGATGCTTGCCATGGGAGTTTGCAAACATGGTTTAATTAGAGCAGCCGGGATCCCTCCACATGCTGCACCCTCCCCCGGGGTCAAGGACAGAGTGGAGTGAGGGAAGCAGGAGCTGGGGAATGCTTGGCAGAGTTTGGCTGCTGGGCCCACGCAAGGTTTACCCTTTTTCTCTGCCCACAGCCATGGCCCAGGAGGCTGTCAGTGCTTAGCTTAGCTCAGTTTGTCTCAGCTGGCAGGGATTACCCTGTGTCCCTGTATGCACCTTCTCCCCAGGCTGGTGCACCACCAGGGCTGCCTGCTGCTCCTGGGGGCAGGAGGACACCTGTGCACAGTGACTCAGCCAGAGGCCAGCAGACACTGAGCTGGGAAATTTAATCTACAGCTACAAGAAAGGGCTGTGGAGTCTCTGGATGCATGAGCTTGCTGCTTCTGTCAAGAAGAAAAATAGGAAAGGGGCGTAGGGAATTAGACAAAGGCCATGAAGCAGAGAGGGAGGGTTGGGTGAATTTGGGAAGAGCAGGCAGTGGCTGCTGCAGCCCCAGAATGGGCTGATGGCCAAATGCCCTTGGTCCCCAAAGCCCTGCAGAACTGGGACCAGGATGGTGAGAGACATCAGTGAGTGCCAAGAAGGGATGGGTGAGAGGGAGAACGAGCCCCTGGCAGTCTGAACCTCTGCATGCAGCCAAGACAAGCCCTGCCTAGGTTGTCCCATGACCGACCAGGTTATCCGGAGGGATGAATTTGGGATGAATGAGAGCATCCTGAGCTCAAGGCCAGTCAGCTGTGCTGGCTGTGCAGCAGCAGGCAGTGTGTCCGTGCAGGGTGAGCCATGGACAGGACACCTGGAGTCACAGCATGGAAAGCAGTGACCTGGTCAGAGCTCCCTGCACGTCCCAGGCACCGCACTGGGGAACCTGGATGACTAATTGCCATTGTCACCACACCTAATTAGGAGGCTGGCCACAGCCAGCTGGAAACTGTAGGTGTTAATTCTTTCTGGCAGAGGTGGTGCCCCTCTGAATGGGGCACCCAGCCACCCAGCCTGTCCAGAGCAGCTCCCATCGGCCCGGGCACCCTGTTCCCGTCCTCACCCTGGTCTACATGCGCCCCAATATCGGTCCCGGGGCACACCCTGCCCGGACACCTCCTCCCCTGAGCCGCTCCGAGGGGGACACGGCTGGGGCGCTTTGCAGGGAGAGGCGGGGGCGGGTGCCCAGGTGCTGTCGCTCCGGGGGCAGGTGCGATGGTGCTCCCGCTGTGGCCGGGAGCGGAGCTCGGTGTCTGGGTGACAGGTTTACAAATCACCGCTGCTGCATGCAGAGGGAGCTTGGTTGCCTCGGCATTCATCCCCGCGCTAATTGCTGCCTCCCCGAGGAACCCGATCCATCTCGCTGTAATTGACAAAAGGCAATTAAAAAGCAGTTGTGAATAAAGGGGGACATCTCCGGAGGGCCTGGCAGGAAAGATTTAGGTGCTTTGCTGCCTGGTGCTCTGGAGGTGTTCCAGTGGTGTGTCCGGGCAGGGATGCTCGGGGGCGGCTGTAGCCCCTCCCGCCCTGTGCCCAGCCCTGAGGTACGGGTGCTCTGCCCGGCTCCCAGACCAGCCCTTTGCTCGCCCGCATCTCTCCCTGCCCTGCCAGCTGCAGGGCCATCCTCTTGCCCCACGGCTGATCACCAGACAGACCTGGAGACCCAGCTGGCTGCAGGCTCTCCGGACACCTCCCTGGGGACAGGAGCAGCAGGGTCCTGCATCCACATGGGGCCAAAGCCAGCACCCTGCAGAGACCCCGTCCCCGGGACTCCCCTCAAGCCCCTGGAGAACTCCAGCATCTTCCCCTGCTGGGGGCTCTGGGTTCACGGGGAGTGGAGGGCAAAACCACACCACGGAGTGCCACGGGAGCGGCCTGGCCCTGCTGCCTGCGCTGCCACCGAGCGCGGCCTTGCAGGAGACAAAGGGCAATCAGCAGCGAGTGGCACAGAGAGTGGCACAGCGAGTGGCACGGAGCTGGGCCTGAAGAGCAGCTGATTGAGGAAGAGATGCGTCAGCTGCCTCTTGTGCACAGCAATCTCCTGATTGTGGAGAGCCGCAGGTGCGAGTGCTGCCAGCTCACCTGCAGAGAGGAGCTCTTCCTGCCGAGGTGGAAGGGAGGGCAGGGGGGATGCAAGAGGGAGAGTGTCCTGTGTCCCTGTACAGTGTGTGCCTTGTGTCCCCACCTGGCAGTGCCCTGTATCCCCACACAGCACAGCCCTGTGTCCCCAAATGGCAGTGCCCTGTGTCCCTGCGGGCATTTCTCTGTCAAGGGCTGGGCGGATCTGCCCCAGCCTGGCAGGGACACTCCACCTGGGGACAGGGGCCAGGCAGCCCCATGGGCAGCAGCAGGAAGGGGCACTGTGCTGTGGTCTCCAGCTTTGGGGCAGAGGCTGTCAGCAGGGCAAGCTGTGCCCACCTTGAACAGTGCCAGCTGCTGATGCCAGCCTGTGGCACAGCAGAGCTCCCTTTTTGCCTGCTGCTTGCATGGGTCAGGGCTCAAGAGCTGTCCAGGGGGAGGCAAAAAGAGGCAAAAATGCCTGGGGCACAGCTGCAGCCCCAGAGGCCCTGGCATGTGGTTCAGGGAGTTCCAGCTCCTCCACTTGCCCCAGAATCTGCACCAGCACTGGCTGTGCACGACTCCTGTTGAGAGAATCCCACCTGCCTGTGGCCCACAGGGGGCGAAGGGTCAGAGATTCCCTGTCCCCAGGGGTGGCTACCATGGGGCAGGAGGCTTTGGGGGGGCTGCCATTTCCAGAGGTGGCAGATGGCAGGATGTGCTGATGCTGGGATGTTCTTCGCCATCTGTTGGGTCTAATTGACTTCCTGCAGAAGTTCTTAAAAAAAATTAAACCAGTTGCTAGAAGAAAATTGTTAATTAAAAGGCCTTTTGATTAGATAGACAAATATTTACCAATTATGACTGACCCCGGCCACTCTATTTTTTGTTTGCAAACTCCACAATCAGCAGTTATCTCAGCAATTACGCCTGTGCCAGCAATTCCCTCGTGTAATATCTCCCCCGAGGGGGGTCCCTGCAGTGGTGGGGAGGCCAATGGGAGGAGGGGGCCCAGTACTGCCGAGCAAGGGGTGAGCTGCCCACTGTGCCCCCAGCATGGCCACGCACCACCCCACCCACACCTGCTGGTGTTACAGGTGCCCCTTTCTGGCCATGGTGGTTTTTCGTGGCAGTGTCCTCTCCTGGGTCCGGTGCCTGTCCCCAGGCAGGCAATTTAAACTCATGCCACACCGTAATCCAAGGAGACACGACTCCCAGCAGGAAAGCTGTTTGTGTTTTTGGGGGAGTCTGAGCACACAGCAGGGCTTCTGGCTGACCCCAGTGCCTTGGGACAGGGACACCCTGTGCCCAGAGGCTGCAGGACAGGGAACCTCTGTCTGTCCTCTGGCTTGCCCATGTCATGCCAATGACTCCTGGGTAAATCCCATTGCCCAGGAAGGGGTCAGGCCAGTGTGAGCACAGCCTGTGGCACACCAGTCCCCCTCTCTGCAGAGGGCACCGGTGCAGTCACACTGCACCGAGGGATGTGCTGGGAGAGACTCTCGAGGTGCAGCACCAGCCACGCACTCCCAGGGCGGGACGTGGGTTTTAATGTGGTACAAAATTGATGGATGATTCTGAGTAAGCGAATGTTCAGTGTAAATTACCCATGTTAGGCTCCAATCCGTGGCTAATTCATTAGACACACGTTTCTACACAAAAATAAAAAGCCTTCTGCACGCATTGTTCACCAAATGCTCTGAAGAAAAGATGTGGGGAGGCGAGGTAGTCTCTTGACCCATTCTTGAGGTTAAATCCTAATTCCCAGCCTCTCTGCTCCTGCTGCCAAGAGTGGGAACAGCTCCAGCTCAGCCATGAGCCTTCCAGGGAAGTGCTGCCAGTGCCTGCCTGCCCCAGAGCCTGCTTGGCCATGGGGCTCAGCACCCCTCAAAGAACAGAGGCAGTGGAGATGAGTGCACAGCATGACACTGAGAGCACTGGCTGCCAGTGCTGCAGGGAGAGCAAACCCTGGGCATCAGACCCGGCAGACTGCCAGGATGGCTGTGAAGGCACATTCCCATGATGTAGCACCATTGAGAGTCTTATTAATGGAGTGGGAAAGCTAATTGTGATTAAAGTAACAACGGTGCTAAACAGATAATTCTGGCCTGAACGGCAAGATAGATTTTTTAAAAAATTAATGAAAAAGGAAAAGATAGAGTAACCAGTCTTTAAAAATACAGAGATCAGTAAGTGAGGATTCATTTTTTTTATTAGCACAGGGCTCTCGGGGGAGGCATGTGTCTGCATCCCCCAGTGCCCGAGACTGCTCAGCTCATAATAAACGACACACCGGCGATGCTGGGCCTGCCCGCTGCATTGCCATGGCTACTGCACTCTGCCTCTGCAGAAACTCAGTATTGAACAGAGAGCAGGTGTGCCAAGGATCCCATCCCTCCCACGCCACCAGCACCACCCCTGTGGGCAGCTGGTACCCCAGGAGGGAGAGGTTGGCCGGGGGCCACAGGTCAGTCCAGGTGGCCACTCTCCCTGTCCCAGCCTCCTGGCTGCAGGAGCCTTGACACTTGAGCCAGGGGCAGGGACAGGCCAAGCCCTGGGCAATGGGATCAGCAGGGACCCTTCTCCAGGGAGCTTAAAATTACTGCCTGAATGGAGCAGCACTCCTTTCCCTGCCAACTGCTGCAAGGAGAGTCCAGACAGGACCAACACTGTGCAGGCTGTCGGAGCAGGACCCTTCCAGGCCCAGAGATCCTCATCCCTGCATCCACAGAGGATATGTGACAGGGACATCCCATGTCCAGCCTCCCTGCAGGGCGTGGCTCCTGATTTCAGCAGATCCCAGGCCCCAGGAACTCAGCAGACACCCTGTGGCTCCTTCTCCCCGCAGCGACTGGCGCAGGAGGCAGCGGGAAGGAGTGTGCGTATCAGGATGCTGGAGGTTATTGCTTTCATTAATAGCTGCATGAGTGTGCTCGAGGTGAGCTAGGCAGGAGCAGAGCCCACCTCTCAGCACAGCTCCTGCCTGCAAACCGCCTTTGCCTCCCTTTTGCATTCCAAGGGCTCCCCAGGGCCAGTCTCTGCCCAGCGGCCACTGGACTCCTGCTCCTGGGTGCCCCTGGGTGCTTCGCACCCCACTGCTCTCCCACCCCCACTGTGCATTTCTGCTCACCCCTCTAAATGTTCTAATATTGTAAAAGATCCATCAGAAACCTTCCACTCCAGAGGGATATATATTATCTAAATTTGATAAGACAACTTAATTTCTCTCCGTGTCTGTTACTGGCGATAAAACTGGGAGACTTTTATGACCCGGAGTCCTCTGTAAGATTGTCAGGAACTTATTATACAAGGTATAACTGGATTTCTCTCCACAGATGGCTCGCAGCCATGAGCTGTAACGCAATTCTGCAGCACATTTGGTAGAATAAATGCAAAGAGCTTGTTACAGGGAGTTAGATAAGAGAGACGGGAACACGGCTCTCGCAGGCTAATTCGGCATCTGATCTGCCTTTTTCTCACTGTGAAGGACGACTTGGAAAAGTGCATTTCACACTGAGGAAGGAGTCAAGCCCTTCCCAGAGCCACCTGGGATTGGTGCAGCAGCCAGCACGGTGCACCCAGAGGGACAGGACCCAGCGTGTCACGGCAGAGCTGCTGCCCTGGCCCTTTGTGCATGCCACTGCTGTGTCCCCAGCCCCAGCAGGTGCCTTCCCACGTGGCACGAGGGCCAGCAGGTCCCTCTCAGAGGCACTCATGGCAGGCTCATCCGTTACAGTTATCACACAGCCCATT
This sequence comes from Chaetops frenatus, assembly GCA_013400775.1. Lineage (NCBI taxonomy): Eukaryota > Metazoa > Chordata > Aves > Passeriformes > Picathartidae > Chaetops > Chaetops frenatus. The sequence goes on along the minus strand of VZTR01021376.1, from coordinate 702,981 downwards.
CAGGCTCTGACCAGATAAAGACTGGTGATTTTTTATTTACTGATTTTTTATTTCAGCATCCTGCAGGCAGGATGCCATGCAGCACACTCATTTATCTCAATTTGCTCCCTCCCACCTCCCATCCTTAATTTTTCATCAGAGCCTTGGAGGTGAAAGCCTTATCTCTGTGGCTCTTCTGCACATGGAAAGCAATCATGGCCTCTCCTTGTAGAGGCCCTGGTGGGGCTATTTGCTGTTGGGGCAGTAGCTTTGTGGACTGGAAATGAGACAAATCTCACTGCAGCTACTCATGGCCCTGGGCTGGGGCAGACCCTGCACTGCTGTGTGGGGCTGCAGTGGGGCTCATGTGTGGGGCTGCAAGAGTTCCCAGTTACGTGTTGGCTCTCCAGTGACCATCCCCAAACAAGAAATGCTTTCCCAAGCTCAAATGGGATTGCTGAGAACCATCAGGTGATGACAGCATGTTCCTCTTGTAGCACCCATTCCCCTGCTGTCCCACTGCCTGCAATCCCTGGAGCGGGCAGATCCAGCCCTGCAGACCTGTGCACCCTTCTGCAGGCAGCACCCTGATGTCACAGTGTCCCCAGAGCAGAGGCTTGCCTGTGCCCTTCCTGCCCCTGCACCACTGCCAGAGCCCCTACAGCCACTTGGAAAAACAGAGCTGCTCCCTGGCCATGGTGTCTCAGGGAATGGCAGGGCCAGGAGCCCAGCTTGGGGCAGAGGCTGCAGCACAGCGTGGCCAAATTAATGCTGGGCAAAACATGTTGTTATGTGCATCAGGTTTTGTAATGGAAGATGTTTAAAATTCAATGGAAAGAAAGATTAAAAAATAAGTTTCTTATCTAGAGGAGCCATAGAGCCAGTGAGGAAATTATGAATGTCTCGTTGTCCAAGGTTAAAGAGTGAGAGCTGAGGCATGAAAAGGCAGGAGATAAGATGAAATGTTTTCTGTTCAAATGAATGGGCTCCACTCTGCTCCCTAATAAACGATCAGTGTCAATATGACAAATTAATTCTGCATTGAACTCCACTTAGGGCTCAATGTGTGCAGGGCAGGGAAGGTCCCACCCACAGCCTCCACTGCCAGACCTGTGCCAGGGGCCAAGCCAGCCCTGCACAATCTGCAGCTCTGGGAGGGCGGTGCAGGAGAGGCCCCATGTCCCTGGCTCTGCTGCCCCTCTCCATGAGGAGGGGGTGGGATGGTCCAAGCCCCAGCTGGGTGCTGCAGCCACCTGTGGGCTGGGCTCTGACTGGGAGTCCTTTACCCATGGGCAGAGAGGGGACCTCTCGGGACCCCAAGGACAAGGGGACAGGGATGACGCATCCTGGACTGGCAGCTGCGGCGGCTGCAGCAGAGCTGTGCCAGCACGAGGAGCTGCTGGCAGAGCAGCCAGGTGACCCCACCGAAGAGATTGGACCTTTTAAAAGAGACAGTGACAAATGAAGCTCTGTTCCACTCGAGGCACAGAGGAAGGGGACAGGGAGGTGCTTCCAGGAGCTGCAAGCTCAAGGTCACCCAGGAGCCAGATGAAGCTGCCATGGGGCAAGAGGGGGGTCCAGGAGGGGACAGTGCAGGACAGGAAGGTGCAGGCAGGGTGAGATGGTGGATGTGGCACCTGATGGACAGTGCCAGAGTTGCAGACAGTGCTGGGAGGAGAGGGTAAGGAGGAGCTGACCCCACTTTGGGAGCAGGGGCCTGTGGATGATGCTCCTCAGCACCGTGGTACTTGCCTGGGGCCATGGCCTGGCCAAGCCAGCGCTGGCCAGGGTGGCCCTGCCAGACCCACTGGGGTCCTGGCAAAGCCTCCACACCAGTAATTAATGCTGCTGATGGGGACTTGTTTTGAATTGATGAGCAGGAACCCAGGGGGAGGAACACTTGGGGTGGGGACCAGTTTGTCCAGCCAGCCAAAGCCCAGTGAACCAGCCACTGCCCTGACACTTTCAAGGCACCATTTCTGCTGGAGAGCAGCAAGCAGCCAAGCCCTGGAGCTGCACCACACAGGGCAGGAAAGGACCAGCCATGCCAGGCCAGCAGGTGCCAGTGGAGGCAGGGCTGTAACAGCAGCTGTTATTTCTCACAGGAGATCCTGAGTGCAAGACATGCTCTTGCAGAAGACAAATCACAGCCGACACACAACACTGTTACTCTGTGTTTGTCTCCAGCTGCCTGAGGGCAGAAGCAGGTGAAGTTACAGGAAATGTGGGGTGTCTGGAGCTTAGCATTGCTGCAGCCTGGGGCGGATCCACAGCCCTGTCTGTGCTGGAATCACTCTCAGCCAGCCTCTGTCCAACCAGCCTGGCACAGGCAGGGACAGAGCAGAGCCCTTGAGCTGGGGAGCAGAGCCCCATCACTGCTGTGGGGCTGGACTTGCTTCTTTTGGTGCTGCTGCATTGGAACCCAGCTGACAAAGGAGGGTTCCAGTGCCATCGTTCTGCCCTCACCCCAGAACTGTGGCTGGCATGGGATCAGGGCTCTGCAGCAGCTGGGCTGTAGGACCTGCTCTAGGAAGGGTTAACAGCCTTCCACACTGACACTGGAGCTGGAATGGAAAGAGTATCTCAACAGCTGAGATTAAAACAAGAAAATGAGTATAGAAATTATGTTTGTTAAAGCGAAATAGCTAATATAATCCTCAAAGGATTTTTCCTTTTGACTTAAAAAAAAATCTAATATCTTCATTTCCATACCTTTTTTAAGCTAATTTGTGGAAAATTAAAATGGTGAACCCACAAAGGCTGCAGTTTAATTGAATCTTGCATCAGCCCTTGGTGAGCAGTCTCTCTTGGATTCCTTGATTAGTTCCCTCCATTAAATCATTTTTGCATCGTTTAGCTGAGATACTGTCTTCTGGCGGGTCTGGGACTCAGGGACCTGGATAACTCAGTCTCCATCTGAGCAGATGTAAAACGACACTCCATGCTCTGGAGAACTGTCTTATTTGGCCTCCCGTGTCCGTGGGACTCGCTCCTGTGCCTTGCTGCCTGGGCAGGGAGCAGGCACGGGCTGCCCCCTGCACCAGGCCTGGCTGGGGCTCAGCGCATCCCCAGGCAGCAGGCACAGCTGCAGGGCTCGGGCTGGGGTGAGCCCGGTGGTGGCAGGATGGGGAGCAGAGGGAGCAGTGCTTGGCATTAGACAGCTCCGAGTGGGGGCACTCACCCAGCTGTGGGAGGCGTGGGGTGCAGTAGGGACCACAGTGTGACATCCTGGCAGGGGCAGTCCTTCCTCTCTGCCCACCTGGAATGCCCTGTGCACGTGCTGCAGGCACCAGCCCTGGTGGAGCCACCAGTCCCCAGCATGGGCAAGAATACAGGATCCAGCCTCAGTGCTGGCAGCCACTGAAAATCACCTTCTGTGTCTCCCTGCTGAATCCCCTCTTTTTAAGTGTGGATCAATTACACCTATCAGGGATGGCTCTTAATTTAGAGCATTTGCAGCCTCTCCTGTCCCATGGCACAACATCCCAACAGGGCCAGGGCCACTCAGTCTCTCTGGAGGCACTGGCAGCAGCTGCACAGCAGGACAGCTGGCCTGGCTCTGGGCCCAGTGAGCCACGTTCCAGCCCTGTCAGTCTCCTGACCCCGTTGCACTCGGACTGGTGGGTGCTGGATGAGCCAGCTCTCCCTCCTGCATCCCCTGTGCAACTCTGGCACCTCTCACTGCCCCAGCAGTGGCGCAGGACTGTTCTGATGGCCTTGTCAGGCTATCATGTCCCGTAGATTAAAACAGATTTATATAAAGTCCTTTTCACCCCATTAGATTACTCTGGATTAACCTTGATCTCAGTAATAGATGCTATAAATGTAAGTCCCGCTCAGGGGGATTTTATCCATATGTTCTTGGAAGGCAGAAAGTAGATAAATTCTTAGGAAAGGTCTTACTGAGCGATTAGAAAGATTTAACCTCTTCAGAGCCAGCTGGAGCCACATGCCCCTCTGCAGGATGAGTGTTCAGCCCCAGCTCCTCAGGTAGTGCCCTCCAGACCCACCACCCCTAGACCTGAGCTGGGACACCTCCTGTGCTGTCTCTCAGGGGTGGGGATACAGCGTGTTGTGCTGTGTGACCTGACACCCCAGTGCTGCCTAGGGCTGCTCTGTAAAGCCTGGACTCTGCACTCACCCCAGAGTCCCACTGCAGTCATCTGGAGGGGCTGCAGACACCAGCACCTGAGCTGTGCTCATGAACCCTGCACGGCCCCCTCAGAGCCAAGGGCTGCCTGATGCTGCTGCTGCCACCCTTGATTTATGGCCTGTGCTTTCCTTGAGAGCTTTCTGCTTTTCCATCAGCACAGGGGCCAAGCCTGTTGGGCAGAGCCAGCTGCAGCCCTTCAGTGTTTTGTGGCTGAGAAACAGTTAATGCAAGGAGGGATGAAGGCAGGACAAGGAAATTCAGGCAGCTGTTCCAGCAGAGGAAGGAGGGAGCCAGCCCATTGCACTACCCAGCACACGTAGGTGTGGCCCGAAGGGGTGGCAGCAACCAAAATGAATTCCCCATCCCCTCCTGCTGCTGATATTAAATTGCTCTAAGCGCAGGCTGGAGCCAGAGCCAAGCTCAGCTCTTCCAGGAGAGTCTGACCAGCAAGTTGCCTTCTGTTTGCTGATCAGAGAAGCACCTAATGGAGGAAGAAGAATTTGGCACTGGGCTGGGCTGCAGAGAACTGGCCCTGCTGGAAGCTGCTGCGATCACGCAGCCCATGCAGGAGAGAGGAACAGGCTGTTGACAGCAGACACAGTAATGAAGAGGAGCAGCTCTGTGGAGCAGGGCGGTGCTGCAGAGCCAGGACATTCAGGGTGGTCTGTGAACTATCCCGGGGTTCCCTGGTGGGGGCTGCAGTACTGCTGCAGAGCACTCTCAGGTTGGAATTAGTGGAAGGGTTGACTTCAGCATTAATCACTGACTGCCCATCAGGCTCCTGGCAGGGCTGGACATTGCCAGGAAGGGGCTGCAGTTTCCCCTGCCAGTTCACTGCCAAGTTAAGGTGCTTTGCCTTGCTGGGGCATGGGGAGACAGCCCTGATGGACATAGCCCTCTCAGTGCTGCCCACCCTGTGGGCTGCATGGGCAGCCTGGACTGCTAATCTGTACTGCAAGGGCACCACTCCCTGGGCTGGGGGGAGGCAGGGAGGTTACCCAGACCTGCCTGCAGCACAGGAGGAGCAGGGGGAGCATGCCATCCCTCTGCTCATGCCCCCCAGCCAGGCACCTCTGCACACATGCTGTTTATACAGGAGGACCTGCACCGTTAGCAAAGTTTGATGCAAATGCATGCAGTGGACAGTGCCCTGGGGCCAGGGCTGCACCTGATCAGCTGCAGCAGGGGGACAGACAAGCCAATCCAGCTGGCATGAGCAGAGCTCTCTTTGAGGCAATAGGCACAGGGGATGCAGAGTCAATACTGTGTCCCCTGCCCTCAAGGGCTGGTGTGTTCATTACTGCAATGACCTTGCTGCCTTCCTCCTGCCAGTGGCCATAGCCACACATGCCCCCAGGAGGGTGAGCCCCATGTCCCTTGGATCACCCAGGGCCCACACTGCACCTCTTGCAACAGGAGACATTTCCTGTGATGGCTCTGCAGGGCCACGTCCATCCCACATACCACAGGGGCCCTGACCAGGTACAAGGCAGTCTTTGAACAATGACTTGTGCCGTGGGAAGAAGCACCAGCCAGGACAAGTGACTGCTCCTCATAACCACCAGTGGCATCTGGGCTGATGACAGCAGCTGTGCAAGGCATCACTCTCAACAGTCTGCCCTGAGCTGCTGCACAGCACTGCAGCACTGGCCCTGCCTTAGTGCTGCTGCCACGGTGAATCTGCAGAGCACCTGTAAGCAGCCCAGCAGGCACCCTGCTCCCTGTCCGAGCCATGACTCTGTGGAGGGTGGCTCTGTGGCCTGTACCGAGCTCCATCTCTCTTCCCTTTGCATGCTCAGCTGAGCCTGCCCCTTGCACCACCAGCCTGCCCAGACCCCTGTTCTTCCTGTCTCATGAGCCTCTTCCACACTGCCACTTGCTGGGCCTCTCCTCAGAATGTGGCTGCCATGGCCACGGCCACGGCCATCACCAAAGGGCTGGGCAGTGCCAGCTCCTGTGTGGAGCTGGTGGGAGCCCCCGGTGCTCTTGAGACACCCCAGTCCATGGGTGCTGACGAAGTGGGATGGCTACAGGCAGCACGGGCACTACGTGGATGCTCCAGCTCACAGGGAGCAGCTGGAGCAGCATAGGCACAGCAGCAGCCTCCTTCCTGCAGCTCCACTGGGTCAGCAGCCACGGGGAGCACAGGTATCCCCGGCCGTGCACACCACAGTCCCAGCCTGGGCTGTCCCCAGCCACTGCCACGAGGTGCCGGGGTTTGTCCTGCTGTGCCCCCCCTCCCAGGGGGCCAGGAGGTCTTCCCGAGACGTACAGAAATTCTGCCTGCTGCCATGAGCTGTCACCTCCGATTCTGCTGAATATTTAAAAACTGCCTGAATCTGAAGTGACAAATCCATCATTGACCATCTGCCACTCTGCACGGTCACCCTGCAGCAGTCCCTGACATTTCCAGCTCTGCCCTGACACGAGCCAGTAACTCGGAGATGGAAGGCATCAGCCTCAGCAGGCTGACAGGCGCTGCCCCCCGCCCGCCCCAGGCCCCTCGGCAGCCCACGCACAGGGACAGCCGGGGTACAGGGCCCCCCCCTGCCCCTCCCTGGCACAGACTCGGTGTCCGTCTGCTGCTGCCACCCAGCACAGGGCTCCCTGCACGCCGACCCCACCGCCAGCACAATCTGGGGGACAGAGCTAACAGGACACCCTGCTGAGGGCACAGCCGACCCCAAAGCTGGCTGTGAGTGTCCCCCCCCGCCATCCCTCAGAGGGGTGCTGTCCCCAGGGACGGGGATTGCTGCAAGCCCCACGGGCAGCTCTGAGCCCTGCTGCACGTGCGCCAGAGGTTCCCCCAGCACAGCTGAGTGAGTGGGGCTCCATTGTGGGCCCCCAGAAGCCTGCCCCTCCCTAGGGCTGCACAGGAGTCCTGCCACATCTCAATGGCCAGCCAGAGCAGCCAGGCTGCCTCATGCTCTGCACAAGGGTTAGGGTGGATGACTGCTTGGGCATGAGAGACAGCCCATTTTGGGGCCTCCTCCTATTCCTTGTCAGTGGCTGTCCTGTGTACACCAGGCAGGGCAGCATGGGATGGGATGGTGCAGGGAACAGGCTGCTTTGAGCCAGTCATTCCCAAGAGAAGTGCACAGGTTCATTGCCACATATCCCCTGGGCAGCACAACAACCACACTCTCTGCTTGGCTGTGGCTGGTCCTGCAAGGTGAGCCCACACTCAGCCATCCCTCCCTGCCCCACAGAGACAGGCCTGGGGGTCCCCCTCTGAGAGGTGGTCTCCCCTATGGCTGATCCCTGCACAGGATGCAGGAGGAGCATTACAACTACCCACTTTCCAGCAAGGTTGCTGCACCCTGCACACCTGGTTTAGGGATCCATGGGTGGAATTGCTCATTTGAGCTCTGAGCCAGTGGAGTCCGGGCTCCAGCATGGAGCAGGGGAGGCCCAGGAGCTCTTCTGGAGCAGGGATGCTCTGGGAAGGCAGCATGGCTCTTATGCCCTGTGGCCCCAAGAAGGGCCAACAGCTCCTGTCTGCAGAGCTTTTCTTGGCAGCTCTCCATAGAGGAACGGTACCAACAAGGCCACAGGGCTCCTCACCAGCTCTCCTGTGGCCACAGCAGCTCTCCTGTGGCCACAGCAACTCGAGGAGGAGGCTGTGGGGCCAGGTGCCAGGAGACCCCACGGGGGATGCTGTGGGCCATGGCCCTACACCTCCCACTTGGCTCAGACCCGAGCAGAGAGAGCCGGGCTGCGGGAGAGCTCCCGCCAGCCATTCGCTCTGCACTTGTAGCTGGCACAGAGCTGCAATTTACAATCAACCTGCTGTTTGAGCTAATTGTGCTGTAATTGCTGAGCTGTGCTCCCTCCTGTTCCACCAGCGAGAGGAGGTTCTCACACTTCTCTTGGCAAGCTGGCACATCCACGGTCAGCGCTGGCGCTCATCTCGTGTGCTTCCACCCCAGCCATGCCCCAGGCAGTGGCAGTTTTCCTCTCACTCCTCTGCCAGCAAACACCACCCCATGCTTGGCAGCTGCTGGTCTCTCTATGAGCCCTCATTGGAAGCAGCTGCTGGAGGCCACAGGATGACCAGGACCACGGTGCCTTGGTGCAAGTGGATGGGCAGGTGCTGGGCAGTTCAGCGAGATGCCTCTGCCTCATGGGAAGGCATCTTGCCAATGTTGCCTTTATTAAACGTTTATGGATTAAACGTGGGCAATTGGAGGAGCAGAGCAGGCTGTGCCTGGGTTTGGGAGCTGCTGGATCAGGCCTGGGGTCCCATTGTCCCACTGCGAGGCAATGAGCTGATGAGCACTAGGGAAGGGAGATGCCAGGTCATCAATTGTAATTAAAGGACACTGTCACTGGCAGGGTTGGGCTGGTTCCCAGCAGCTCCTGTCACTCCCCGGTGCTGACACCGCAAAACTTGTACATCCTCTGTGCTATTTAAAAATCCCATCTTTAATAACTCAGAGACATCAGGACCCTGCGTGACAGGCACAGGGGGATGTCAGTCACCAAGGGGACAAGCACAAGGGGAAGCCACTCCCTGGGGAGCAGGGGGTGCTGCAGGTGGTCCCCATGGGAACAGGCAGGTGGCTCCTGGGCTCAGTGTCCCCTCCAGGCTCAGAGCCCCCGGGCTTGGTACCCTGGGATGGCCCCTGGGACTGGTGCGGGGTCGTGGTGGGGCAGCACCGCAGGCTCCCGCCGCTGCGGGCGGCGTGTGCGCAATCAGTGCTAATCAGGTCGCTCACTAATTGCGGGGCTTCCCGCAGGGTGGTGAGGGCTGGGGGGCACGGAGGGGGGTGGCCCTGCCCTCCCCATCCCCTCTTCTGTCTGGGGCAGGTGTCACATCTCTTGTCAAAGGCAACTACAGAGAGTGGGCGTTAAACTCTCACAAAGGCACTGGGAGTCTTTCAAGTGAGAAGGGTTTGAAAAGGCAATTTTCCTGAGAAAATTTGTCCCTCTTCACATCCCAACAGTTTTTCTCCAAGGACCGTGTTTCCCACAAAGAGTCACTTGAGGTCCCAGTAGTGGGCAGCCTCCTCCTGCCTGCCTGGTGTCCATCCTCACTGCCTGGTGTCTCCATGGGATTCCCAATTGGGAGGCAGAGGAGGTCAGCTGGGCACTGACCCTCCTGGCAGGGAGTCCTGCCCAGCACACCTGGCTTTGGCAGGATGTCTGCATCTTGTCCTCATCATGGGTATGTGCCTTCAAACCCATCCTCACCTGACAGGCTGGGGCCTATGTAAATTCCCACCATAATCACACTGAGAGCTATCAAACTATCTAATTTAATTTCTTTGTGAAAATAAATAGCTAAAGTGGCCCTAGGTACATGCATAAATACTTCAGCTTTATGTTGGGCCTGTTATTACTTCTCCCAGCTCGTGCAGTTGTAATGCACACTTAATAAGTACATATTTATTGCATGTCTCGTCCTGGTGGAAGACTAGGGAATTTTTGCTGAATAAGCAGGAAAACAGCTTAGTCTGTAATAAAAAAGGGAGGGAGTTAAACAAAAATATGCTGGGTAATTAATGATTGGGCTTTGAATGGCCATAATTTTTTATTAAGCAAGTATGCAAATATGGCGTAAGTGGCTGTGTTAGTATTCAATGGCTTTTTTTCAAATATTGATGGCTGATCTCTGGCAAGACTGTCTCTTTTTTCTTCATGCCTGTGTGCACGGTGATGAGCTAACGTGAGCATTGCTGCGTGTCCATGTGGGAGGCTGGGAGCACGGACCCAGGGAGGTGTGCTGCTCCTGTGCAGCCCTGGCCAGCTTCGTTGGTCCACATCCCCCCTCATCTCTCTCCTGCCTGCTGCCAGCCACTGGCTCTGTCTCTGCTGCTTTCTTTGCCTCCCCGATCTGTTTGTTGCATGCTTCATTAATCCTGATAAATGTGTGGGTTAGTGCTGGGAGAAGCAGCTCCAGGGACGCTGCCACCATGGAGCTCCCTGTGCTCCGCTCCCGCTCCGATGGGTGGGTGCTGGCACCCATCAGGCAGCCCTGGGACAGTGTCCTGCTGTGCAGCTGGCACAGGGGGAGCAAGGGACAGGCACAGGGAGAGGGATAATGGGCCCCAGCCCTGTGGAGCAGAGATGTCCCATGCAGAGCTGCTCTGTTCCCAAGCACCAGCACCACAGCCACGCAAGCCAGGATGGGCATGCAGGCGACAAAAAGTTACTGAGCTGTGGCCAAACCATCGCTCTTCTGGGTCCCAGAGACTGCTGTGCCCTGTGCAGACCCTGAGTCACAGCGGGGCAGCATGAGGGGTGACACAGACTCCAGGAGTAGCTGCTGCCCCTTCTCTTTGAGGAGGGTCCCAAGGGTCTGTGTGGCTGTCCTGGGGCTGCAGAGGCAGGAGGGGATATGGCAGCACTGTGGGTGTCCCAACCGCCAGGGGCCAATCGAGCTTTTGGGACAGGTGATGCTATGACACAAAGGAGCCCTGGAGATCCCAGGGGCTGCCCATGGACAGCACTAGGAGGCTCTGCTCCCCAGATGAGTCCTGCTGCTCTGTGGCCAGAGAAGTTGGCTTGGTGGAGCAGTTTTTGACATGCCACAGGAGCTGAGTCCCTCCCCCCATCAGAGCTGCAAGGCAGGGAAAGACACCAGTGAGTGAGGACAGCCAGGCTGCAGGAGTGACAGGGCCATGGCAATGCACATAGCAACGCTGGCAAACAGCAAGCTGATCTTCCCATTAGCCCTCATTAGCACGTGGCTGAAAGACAACACGAGTTTAAATTAAGAAGACATCACAAGGGTCCCAACTGTGTTACTGCTGTGCTCGGGAAGAGCCCGACAGCTGCTATTTAATACACCTTCCTGATCTGTCAGGGCACACACGTGCTGCACAGAGCAGTGTCTGCCTCAGCACACACACACGCACACTTCTGCATGGCTGCACACCTCCACGCACAGACAGCACCTGCCTCTGCATGTGCCCAGCACTGTGCACACCTGTGTGCAGGGGCAGGGCAGCCCTGCTGCCCAGGATGTGTCCCTGGGGCCAGGAGGTGGTTCCTCCATCACCAGAACACCTTGCTGTGGCTCCATGTGTGTCTGTGCTGGCAATGGATGAGCCCCTGTATGCCTTCGTGTGTGGTCACAACACAGCTCTCTTGCACTGTGCTCTCCAGAACCCAGGGAGCCAGAAGGAGCCTGTGGAGCTAAAGAACATCCAGGGTCAGGCTGATGGGTGGGAGCTGCCAGGGGAACAGCATCAGCCTGGGGTTGCCAGCTCCCAGCATGGCAAAGTGGGATATCAGCAGCCCATATTTACACTGCACATTCCCAGCATGATGCCTGCTAATGACTCCCACTGGCACGGGGGAGTTGGTGGCTGTCAATGAGAAGGAAGGAAGGAAGGAAGGAAGGAGGAAGGAAGGAAGGAAGGAAGGAAGGAAAGAAAAAACCTGCTCATGGGCATGAAGGGAACCAGAATCATGTGATGGGAGGTGTAGGGGGCCGATGCTAAAGGTGTGAGCATGCCACTCTCAACAGAGCAACCTGCTGATGTCCCACATAGGTGTCCTGCATGGGTGTCCCACACAGGTGAGCCTCTCCTGCAAGCTCATCTGCCAGGCCACAGCTCATGCCTGATGGCCTGCAGGAGCCATGATCAAGGATTACATTTGCCCTTTGTGCCAGGACTTGCAGAAGGGCTGGAGTGGCCTGACTGGTGAACAGAATGGGTGGCAGGTACCACACCGTGGTGAGACTTAGAAGGGACAGGATGCTCCCACCAATCTTGGCCAGGTGAGTGAGAAAAGCTGTGTTCAGGGATAGATTGTGCTTCCAAGGCCACGGCAGCAACAAGCATTCTCAGCTATGGATTGTGAATATCCCACACATTTAGTGACAGTATTGGAAATGCATCTGAGTACATTAAGCTATTTCAGATAGCATTAACTGTGCTGGCCATGTGCTGGCACAGGGAGACCTGCAGGTGCTGCCCTGGGCAGCTCTGGAAACTTCAACAGATTGGGAAGTGGTGGGCACTGACAGCCAGGATCTGCACCTGAGTCACTGAGACCACTGGGCTCCTCTACCCACGTGCCAGGTTCTCCCCACACATCCACAAGCAGCAGTGTCCCAGGCAGGAGCCAGGCACTGCTCATGGCCCGTAGAGGCAAGGTCTGGAGCCTGATGGTCTGCACTCACCTCCCTGCAGGGAGCAGACCAGAGCTCCAGCCCTGGGAGCACGGCCTGCCAATGCAGCAGAGAAATTAGTGTGGGGACAAGTGTCAGGTGCCCCTTCGTGTCTCAGACAATGAGTGGGAGAAGGAGAGGTCATCTCCCCAGGCCGCCTCGCTGGAGGAGCAGAAAGCTGCAGCACAGAGCTCAGTGCAGACCCTGCTGCCTCAATTATTTATAGGTACCATGGGTAGAACATGTTTTAATGACATTTGTGCTGGAGCTCAGCAGTGCGGATCTGCAGCCAGCCAAAAGGAATATGTCAGAGGCTTTAGGGCCGGTAAAAGCAGCGTGTCAATCACAGTGGCATGCTCACCTCAGCCCCTGGATCCGCTCCCCCTGCCCTGCGAGAGCCTGCTGCTGCCGTGATGGATTGATGGGCAAACCCACAGACACACCGGCATAAGTCACCGGGCTTTTTTATGGGTAAATCACAAGTAATAAGCTTTCTCACTAGAATTAGAATGACATCCTGGAAAATTATGCTCTGGTTTTACAGCGTATGATGGAAAGGCAATGGACTCTTTGGATGGGGATGCCTGTCCTACCGTCAGGCAGCCATGGCTCGAGGCTGGGCACGGATGAAGCAAGCCTGGCTGGCTCAAACTTGAGCAGGAGATGAAAGGGACAGGACAGACCTGGGAATGTGATCTGTGCTAGACTGCACCAGCTCTGTACACAGGATCCATCCCAGGCCCCAGAGGCCCTGGGTGATGGCTGGGTGCTGCTGTGCACAGGCAGTGCTGGCTGTGTGCAGCCCTGGATGGGACAGCCTGGCAAGGAACACGGCTACCTCTGGATCCCAGCGACGTCTGTGGTGACAAGAAAGGGATGTGTCTCTGCCTAACCTTGTAATCTTGCAACCAGCTTCTCTGTGCAGCTGGTGGGGTAGGGGTCCACAGGCCAGGGCCCTGGCAGCCAGACCTGGAAGCAGATGAGATTCCAAATCAAGCCATCTGGACAGAACACAGTCCAGCACCTCCAGCAGCTTCCCAGAGAAGAACCTAGGACACAGAGCTGTGATGCTGAAGCACCTCCAGCTCACCAGTGTGTCTGACAGCATGCCTTGTGCTGGGATTTAAAGACAATTGGCCCTTGTGTCTCTTGCATTTTTGCTTGCAGAGTGTCATTTTCTTCAGAAAATGCTCTTTTGCAATTACTGTGAATTACACATGAAAAGCAAGCGACCACATATTGATTGTAGCCCAAGAAAAGCACCAGAGCCATTTAGAGTAGATTAACTTTTTCTGGAAAACGGTTTCACAGTTATTTAAAGAGATTAATCAGTTCATTTTAGGTCATTTACCACTGTTTCCATAGCCTAGCCTGGAATATTCCCCTCTCCATTGTGGACAGAGCTGAGGCCTGCTCAGGAGGAGGAGTGCCAGGAGGAAGGAGGGGGGCAAGCAGAGGGTGGTGCTCTCTGGGTCCGCACAGAGACTGTGCCACAGGGCAGGGCACAGGTGAACCCTCCTCAGCCAACCCCAATACCTGCCTGCTCCATGCCAGGTGCAGCCAAAGCACAGGAGAGCAGCATTCCTGGGATTCATCCCGGGTCATCGCTTGTGCACCCTCTCTCTCCTCCCACTCCCCACGCCAGCACGCTGCAGGCAGAGCAGGCTCCTGCCCTCGAGTATTTCAAAGCATTTTTTTTCTTCAGGAAGAAAGCATTGAAGTCAAATAGCTCCTGTGGTGGAATACTTCCCAAATGTCAACACAATCTGTGCTACATTACGGGTAAATGTGATAATCTTAACGCCTGGCTTCTTAATGTCAGTGGCACTGAAGTCTGATGGATTGACAGACAGCCAGAATGACACGCAGTCATAGCTGATAAGGGCTCTCTCCGGGGAAATCACAGCTTTTTAAAGATGTTGGCAGCTACTAGCAAGTACCTTTTTATTTAAAAGGATTACAAGCATTGATTGCACTTCCTGTTTTCTTTTTATCACATTCCTGCACCAAGTGAAGCTTGTGCTGCGAGCTGAGCTTTTCAGACAATTATTCTGGAATAATGAAGGCGTGTCATGTTGCCTGTAATGAGTGTTTTCAATGCCTAATTTGCGTGCAGTGTGAAGGGATTTCAACAGCTGCCTGGCTCCTGGCTAAAGGTGAGTGACTCCTGACCGCGGTGGAGGCTGCCGTGGGCTGGCTCTGCCGGGGTGGATGGCAACTCCTGCTTCCCCCAGCAGAAGAGGGATTAAAACTCCACGAATTACCATGGTTAAAACACAAGCTAAGGGGATGTGTTCTGCTTAGAAATGGCTGGTGGCTGTTCCCCCAGAGAACAGCTGGACCAATTCATGCTCACCTGAGCAGCTCCTCCGCAGCAGCGAAGGAGAGAGATGAAAAATGGATGACTGTAAACCTGCTGTGTAGCTGGACAGGGCAGTTAACAACCCCGAGCCACAAACACTTGCAGTCACTGACTACAGATGAGGGATGTCTAAGAATCACCACTTGGCTTCCCAGCCACGGCCGATGGGCACACACAGCAGCAGAAGAGGTGGGTGGATTTTCTGCACAGCCCAGGGGAGGCAAACCCCATGGTACTGGACTCCTGCTTCTACCCTTTCTTGCTGCCCAGTGTCACGCTGTTAAATGCCAGATTTGACCCCTCACAACTGGGTTCCAGTGTTGGTGAGGGCAGGTGGGATGGGATGGGCCATGGGAAGGCCAGGGCTGTGTGACTGCTGCGTGGGGAGCCCTGGTTGTGCTTTGCTGTGTATCCCAACCGCTTCAGACTGCCCACCCAGGCTGGACTCAGCTTTGCAAAGCCCAAGGTACTTCCTTGAAAATTTGAAGAACAGTCATTAAATCCACACTCATCTGGATTGTGAGGCTGGAGAAAGCCCAGGCTGGGATGTGTGAGTGACAGACGATGGCCAGCCTGGCTGCTGCATCCCAAGAGGACATAGTCCCACTGGCAGCAGAAACACCAGCTCTCCACCACACTGCCCTGGCTGCTCAGCAAGGGACGGGGTCGTTTCAGCCCCACTGACTGCCCAGAAGCACAATTCGAGGGCCAAGTGAAATTCAATGATTTTGTTTCTCGCCAGCTTCTCTGGCTGTGGTGACAGAGCCATGACAGCTGCCTGGAAGCACAGCTCTGCTCCCACCAGTGAGCAGGAACTGCTGCTGCCCAGCACAAAGCCAGGCCATCTCCAGATACTGGGAACACTCCTGGGATGGGCTGGGAGGCAGCAGAGCCCCAGCAAGTAGAGAGCACAAGCCAGAGTTCTGTGGCACAACACAAGAGCCCTGACAAGACAGAGCTGCTGCCTGCACCACGCACAGGGCAGAGATGTAAAACAGATTTTGCTGAGCAGGGAGAGTCTCATACCAACCCTGAAAGAAGCTCAAGGGCTTGGTAAATGAAAGGACATAGCGGGCTGGGATATTAGCTGTGGTGTAGGTGGTTAAAGGAGTCAGCTTTCTGGTGACACAGCAGCTTCCTCAGAGGATACGGGGGGAGAAGGGATCACCTTCCAGAGCAAGATATTGCCAGTGGGAATTGCTGGTAGAGGTTGACACAGCCTTGCTACGTTCAGTTACCAGAGATGGATTTTCCCCCTGGGGGTGGAGGTATCACTGCCCTTTTTTCACTTCCCCTTAATGATCCCAGCAGATCACATCCATCTTTTGCAAATACCTCTCTAGAGGAGGCCTGGACACCTTGCCTTCTGGAGCTCGCCATGGCTCAGTGCAGGCACTGGAGGTGACTGATGCAGCCTGCTGGTGCTGGGGATGGGAGAGGGGCTGCAGCAGCCAGTGGGTGATGGGACACAGCAGCACCAGCCCTGTAGGACCTGCTCAGAGTGTGACAGTGGCAAGTGCCACTCTGCCAGCACTGCCACAGGTCACATCCCATGTGGCAAGAATCATCATCTGCAGAGCAGGACTGGCTTCCCCTCCTGAGGAAGGAGGAGGAGAGGAACCTGCCCTCACCCTGCTCTGTGATGAGGCTGTTGTGCAACTGCTGGAGAGAGAGAAGCTGCTACAGGAAAATTTCCTCAGAAGGGGCTGTGTTGAGGAGGCATGGAGCTATTCAAGCATCTACACAGATGCTTCTGCAATCAAAGCTCTCAATAATCCTCCTCTTTTGTAGTGAAGGGTCTGGTTCTGACTGGCAATTTGTTGCTTTGAGCTCTCTCCATTTCCCCACAATATACAAGAAGCAAATCCTCCTGCACAGCGCAGGCTCACCACTCAATGCCAGGCACTTGTCACCTCTAACGAGCACAGTGACTGCAGACACCCCCTCCTCCTCCTCAACGTGGAGTTCCCAGAACACTCCAGGCCCTGGCCTCTAGAGTCCCAAAGTGTTTGGGTGCCTGAAGTGGGACAGCAAGGCTTGGAGAGCTGCAGCTGGATGAGAGTTCTTGTTGCCAAGGACCTGGGCTGGAAACCCGTGTGCAAACACTCAGCAATGCTCAAGTCTCTGCAAACAGCAACAGGCCAAGTGTCCAGAGCAGCCAGAGCAGGCGGCTGTGAGCACAGCGCTGACAGACTTGCTGTGAGCGGGCAATTAATGGTGCAATTAATGGTGATGCTGGCAGAAAGGCTGGCAGCTGTAGAGGCACTCATTGTAAGTGTGAGAAGGAAAACCATGTGCATGCTGAGGTCTGACAGCACACCTTGTGCCTCTGGAAAACCCTCTGGCCTCAAGACTTCCCCCTTCTGTCACAGCATCCCACTAACTGCTGTCATCAAAGGTCACCAGATGCTTCTTCCATAACATTTAGTGAATAATCAAGGGAGCAGGATGGAGTGGAGGCAGGGGGATGGTGAAGGATAAGAAAAGACCTCACAGACCTGGGGGAACAATAATCCTGTTTTGGAGCCAGGACTGCAAGATGCTGTTTAAATGACTGTTGCTTTATGGAGCAGTTTAAAGTCTGCCTGTTCTATCTGCTGACCCACTCTGAGGCCACCACTGAGCTCAGCCATGTCCCCTCTCTCTGTGCCTGCTCCATTCCTCCATGGTGTGCCACTGTCACACTGATGGGTGCTGGAGCATTTACAGCTGCCTCAGTGAGGCTTTCCCAGGCCCAAGGAGGGTCACGCTTCTGTGCCATGAGCACCTTGATCCTTCCCCAGCCCCGGCCATCAAGAAAACCACCAGCAATTGATTTAGCTGTGGTCAGGCCAGAATGTCATTTATTTGCATCATTTCAGTATTAAAACTGAGTTTGAAGGAGGGTTTTTTAGCTGCTGCCAGTAACTGGATGCTGCTGTAACACCAAAATGAGAGCAGGTCAGGTACCAAAGCTGCTGACAATGCCCAGCTGCACTGAAGCCATGAAGAATTATAGAATCATAGAATGGTTTGGGCTGCTCAAAGCACAACCCAACTTTCTCCTGAAAGGATGGAGAAAACCAAGTGCATTTTTTTTCTTCGCTTCCTTCAAATTCAGAGAGAAAAAAATGACCCTTCTCTTGAAGAAGCTTTTTCTGATGAGCATTTCAATGAAAAATGGGAAGATGCCAGAGATGCAGCATCCTGCCAGTGGGAACATGCTGCAGGGGTTGGCTGTGTCACAGCCCATCCTGCTGCAGGCAGCCACCCAGCTCCTCGGGGAAGGCACCAACGGGACCACAATGACAGGGCAATGTAACGAAAGGAAAAATTAAAAAAAGCACACAAGACTCAGGCTAGACGACAAGGAAATAATTTATTTCCAGGTCCCAGAAAGACCTTGAAAAAATAACAAGGGTGAGGAAATCAAACCTTCTAATTTCATCTGGGTAGAGAAACAAAACCAAAGTGACTCCGTCAGACGTGGTGGCAGCTGCCAGCTCCTCCCGCGGGGGCGGGCAGGGGGTGCGGGCAGCGCGGCGGGGCCGGATCGTTCGGCACCGCGCTCCTCCCGTATTTACAGGTGCGGTAGAAACTCAAACGCAAGCGTGCGTGCATGAGCGCCGGGGAGCACGGGCTGGGCAGGGGTGGGGGACAGCCCGCTGGGAGGGTTGCTAAACACCTACCCTGTCAGACCCCATCTCCTAGGACAGAGCCCTGCTATTGCACAACACTTGGCTAGAGGAAGGGCCAGTGCCGGAGGGGCTCGGGCACAGCTCTGCAGCCCGGAGGGGAAAACACGAACACATTCCTGAGGAAAGAGAGGGCTTGCTCCGTTCTCCGGCTTGGAGGTGCAGGGGGTGTCACCTGCTTGAGACGGCACTCGAGGGCCCTGCTGCCTCCCCAGCATCGTCACAGTGAGGCAGCAGCACGCTGGGCACGGGTGCCAGCCACAGCACCCATCGCCTCCTCGGCGGGACCAGAGAGGGCCTGAGGAGCGAGGAGCTCCTGGTCCCAGTATGAGCCAGCCTGGGGCTCTGCACAGGGGCCATGGTGGCAGTGGGCAGGAGCAGCCGAGGGCAGGCACCGTGGCAAGGACAGGTCCTGTCCCTCTCTGCTGCCGGGTCTCGTGCTGCAGCCAAAGGACCAACGCCAGCAGCCGGGAAGCAACACACAGTAAAGAAATGGACACACATGTACATTTACAGTTAAACCTTCTCTGAGGAGAGAAAGCAGCATCTGTGGTTAAACTAAAAGGACAAACACAATGACAAGCCCAGGATGTGTCAGGCCTTGGGAGACTGTATCAGTTACCTATCAATGATATAATTGATTTTTTCCCAACATGAACAGATAAGGAGCTCCACCAGCCAGGATGGCCTGAGATGCAAGGACGTCACTCTACAGGCTGTTCAGTATTCCCTGTGGTAGCTGGCAGGCTGGGAAGACACTGGGCACCCAGCGCTTTCCTCCAGCATCATCTGCAGCCTGAGGAGCAATGGCACATCTTCCTGACCTGTCTCCCAAACCCAGGGATTACATGCAAAAGCAGTCTCACTGGGAGCTCGTGCTGGTTTGCTGCAGGATACTGTGCCAGGGTGGGGAGACCCTGGGTACCCTGAGGTGTCACAAATCTGCTGCCCAGCCCACAGCCAGCTCAGCCCCAGAGCAGTGCCAGCAGGTTCTGGCCTCACACACATCTCCTGGGAATGGCTGTTCTGTTGCTAATGGTGATGCTCTGCTGCCAGCTGGGTGCGAGCAGGAATTATTCTCCCCAGCCAGGGGCTGGGGTTCCCCTGCACCCTGCAGCAAGGTCCTCCATGGGATGCAGCTCTCCCCCAAGCACAACGCTGATGTCCTGCCTGCTGCCCATTTGGTGACAGTCAGTGCCTGGCTGGGAGCCCTGTGTGGGGGGCTGGCAGAGCCCCCCTGGGGGTGCTGCTCTGGGCCCCTCCCCAGCACCACAGCTGCTCTGCAGCCCGGGCCACAGCATTGCACCTCGGTGACACGTGGGACATCCCTGCCTGTCACTGGGGCTGTGGGGCACACCAGGACTTCACAGACAATGTCTGCTGTGCAGGGAGTGTTAGGGATCCCCTTCACATCACCAGCACCTCTGTGATCACAAGACAGAGGTGAAGCGGTTGCAGCAGGGAGGGAAGGCTGGTTTGAGGTGAGCGGCCGTTCTGTGCAGGATGTGATCCCAGCGTGGCATCCTCCCTCCAACACCATGCTGGCAGCCGGGGGCTACTGAGAGGCCCACGGGGAGCAGCGAGAAGGAAGACTTCAAAAGGCAAGTAAACTCAGGAGGGGAAAATCTGAACAGAAGTTAAAAGCTTGTTTCCCTTTACAAGGAAAGCTCTTAAGGAAATCAAAGCTCTTTAAATGTTCTGACTCAAGTGACAAAAACAATTTAGACAACAAAAGGCTCCCGGTTTGCTCTTCCTCTCCTGGATGGGGATCACCGAACAGATCTATTTAAATGATAATTTGTGGGGGAGAAACCCTCTCCAAACCCTCTTGAATTAGATTTTCTCCTTCTTAAGTCAATGCGTAGTGCTTCAATGGAGACTGGCTTTGAGGAGATGAGGACACCCCAGTGGCTCCTCCGGGCTCCCCAGCCTCCCCACGTGGGTGTGGAGCCCACCCGAACCAGAGGCAGCTGCAGAGGAGCAGTCGCTCGGTGCCCCCGGCGCAGCCTCTCGCCGGCAGCCGTGGAGTCCTGCCCAGGAGCACACGATTCCCGTGTGGCACCTCACTGCCTGGAGCCCCAGTCCAGGAGGTGCCCGCGGGGTCGGAGGGGCAGCTAGGACTCCTCGCTGTCCTC
Source organism: Chaetops frenatus (assembly GCA_013400775.1). Lineage (NCBI taxonomy): Eukaryota > Metazoa > Chordata > Aves > Passeriformes > Picathartidae > Chaetops > Chaetops frenatus. The sequence goes on along the minus strand of VZTR01021376.1, from coordinate 682,556 downwards.
CTCGCCCCTGCGCCCCCCGTACAGCGCTGCCAGCTGCCGGAAACGTGGCCCCCAGCCCCCCAGGTAGGAGAAGTCCTGCTCCGAGCCGCTGGACCAGGTGTTGATGGAGCTCAGGGAGGGCACTGGGGAGTCCGAGCCCTCGAAGGCATAGGTCTGGAATGAGTCATAGGGCGGCACAGAGAGGTCCTCATCCGCCTGCTCCACCTTCCTGCAGATATAGTCTCTGAACACAGAGAAGTCCAGGTCTGGGCTCTGCACCCACTGCGGGAGGGCATGCAGCTCGGAGGCTGGGTTTCTGCCTGGGCCCCCCTCTCCTGGCCCCCCACCTCCATCACCAGCTTTGATCTCACTGAAGTCGTAGAGGCTGCGCAGGGCTGACATGTCATAGGCCTCTGTGTCCTGCTCACCGCCCCCTTCATCGTTGTATTTGATGACATTGTCCCTCATGTCCTCGTCATCCTCAGAGGTCAGGTGGCTTTTGTGGTGTCGCTTCAGTGTGAGGATCAGAAGGACCAGCACTGGGAAAGGAAGAGACAGTCAGATGGGTACAGAGTCTCGGGGACGCTGTGCTCCTGCAGGGCGAGGACGACCCCTGCTTGGTGGCAGGTGTGGAGGCACAGCAGCCCCTGGCATGGGGAGCCCTGCTGGGATTCCAGGCTCATCAAGCAGCAGCCATGGCATGTACTGGCTTGGAGAGAGGTTTGCCCAGGATCCAGGGCAGACAGGAAGTTTCTTTTGCCATGCAGCGTGACCACTGAGACAGGAGGGGAGTGATGGATAAGCACACAGCTGGACAGACAAACGGATGGGTTCTGCAGAAGATGAGTAGGAAGAGGGGGTGCACGATTCACAGTAGCAGGCAAACGTTGGGTGGGTGAATGTGGAGCAGATGGCACAGAGCCTGAGCAGTGAGCCGCAGCTGTGTCCTGGATCATCATCCATTCAGCCCATCACCTTTAAAGCACCGATGTGCACTTTATTCGTTTGGGCAATTAGGCAGAAATTTGTTTGCACTGCGTTGGAAAATGAAACCAGTGTAAAGTGCACCCTGTGGGAAAGGGTTTTCTGAATGGAGATGCAGCAGGAGATAGGGAGTGGAGCCATGCCAAGGAGAGGAGACCTCACTTAGCAATGTGCTGGCTCCCACAGGTGTCTGGACAGCCCTTGGAGCCAGCCAGGAGCCAGCCCTGGGGCCAGAGAGGGCTTTCAGCAGCTGCATCCATCAGCTGTCCTGTGCTAAACCTGAGGGCACTGCAACATCTCTCACTCAGAGCCCCTTCCCACGGGCACACAAGCACAGCTCCCCATGCCCAGCAAAGCTAGTGTGTCAGTGGCAGGCAGCAGCATTCCCGGGGTACAGGTCCTGACCTACCAGCTCTGTGTCCTGCCCACACACTCACACATGCTCTAACACTGGCCTTTTCAGCTAAGAGCACACCTGTGAGCCCCACACCTGCCACCCGTGCCCACATGCTGGGAGCACACACCCCCATCTGCTGCGAGATACCTGCTGTGGGCACAGCATGGCAGCTGGCAAGCGGCTCTTGGCTCCTGCCCGTCCACACAGGGAGCGAGCCAGCAGCTCTCCAGGCTCTGCTGGGCAGCATCACAGCTGCCTGGCATGGGGAGCTCTGCTCTGGCTGCCCTGTGGAGCCCAGCACGCAGGAGCTGTGGCAAACATGGGAGCTTCCCCACTGGTTCCCCCCAGCAAGGGCTGAGGTTCATGCCCCCCATGCTGCAGCTACCAGGGAGGAGACAGATGCAGAGAAGCCTCCTCTGTGCCCACAGCACCTGCCTGCACACACTCACGCGATGCTGATGGAGTGGAGCTGGGACAGGACAGGAAGGACCCAGGGGACAGGCAGGCACTCACCAACCAGAATGAGGACACAGACCAGCAGCGCGATGAGGGCGCCGGGGCTCAGCGTGGCTGACACGACGTAGGCTGTGCTGTTGCAGGACTGGATGGCCCCGTTGCTGTCACAGCCACAGACACGGATGGTCAGAGTCCCTGTGCTGCTCAGGGCTGGGGGGCCGCTGTCCACCACCAGAATGGGGAGCAGGTACACATCCTGCTCCTGCCGATTGAAGCCCACTCTCTGTGTGTGCACGGCTGCCGTGTTGTCTGCAGGGAACGAGCAAAAACACACAAAGTCACCCCCACATCGCAGCCTGCAGGACCTGCCACGAGCTCCTCCATGCTCTGGTTGAACAGCAGCTATTCCTGCACTGCCTCCAGCAGCTATCCTGAGAGCCTGGGGCCTCCCCCTCCTCCATCACAAGGACACAGCTCATGGCTCCCTAGCACTGCAGCCCCTCTGCAGCCGGAGTGCCTGAACGTGGCCAGCTCCACTCCAGCACGTTCCCCTTTGCCAGCAGCACCTCAAGGCCAGCCTGGCATCTCCTGTGTCACCACACCTGGGAGTGAGCCTGGCACAGGAGCAGCAGCACACAAATGTCTGAACCACACTGACAAACAACACAAGTGGCACAGAGAGAGGGGGAAAACTTCCAAAAGGCCCTCAGAGTGGCACAGAGCCGGAATCAGGATGAAAATCAATTGCTGACATGTACACAAGAACAGACAGTGTCTGCAGGTGGCACTGAGACTGCAAGAGCAGACACTGCTTCCAAAGCCAAGAGCCATGGGTGAATGGTCCTGCCTCAGCCAGAGGGCCAGATACCCCGCTGATTCTCTGTAACTCCTGAAGGAGTAGGCAAGAGCTTCTTCCAAGCCTCTCAGCCAAGTCAGGCATCCTCCTCCCCATCTGCTTACACCCTGCTGCTTCAGGGGCTCAGCTGGCACAGCACAACTCGTTAAGATCCCATTAACGCAGCCACTTCACGGGACCCTCCAGGGCCCTGGTGCCAGCAATGAACCCAAGGAGCAGCTGCTGCCCACCAGGAGCAGGGAGGGAGGGCAGGGACAGGGAGTGACACTAGGATTGACTCCTTGCTCAGGGGTGCTGCAGGCTGCCAGCCAGCAGCAGCATGGGCAGGATGGGGCTGAACAGCAGGTGACAATTGCAGCCAAGGTGTCACAAGCCACTGCTGACTGTCTGCAGCCTTTATCTAATAAACCATAGATTGGCCCACTCACAGCAAGGTGCTGCTGTCTACGGACTCTCCTCATCGGACCTGATTTATGCCAGACCATCCCCTTTCTCTATGAATCAGCTCTTCCATTGGAAAAGACATCTACTGTAACTCTGGCCCTTGGGCTGCTGCCACCACGGAAATTGCTGTATGGATTGGGTGCTGCATGAGAGCACACGGGGCACGGCAGGGACAGGAGGTGAGCCAGGATGCAGGCAGGCACTGAGTGCAGGACGGGCAAGATCCACTGCTCAGCCAGGAAGCAGATCCCAGAGGCTCTGTGTGGCAGCCAGGGCACTGCAGAGCACAGACTCCTGTCCTGTGGGACACCTGCCACTGTGGCTGAGGCTCCTGGAGCAGCATGTGGCAGCAGCACCACGGCAACTGGGCAGAGGTGTCAGGAGGGACAGGGAAGCACTGGCCCCCGGGGGCAAGGAGGCTGGACTGAATGTGGTGGCCTACCAAGGATGAGCTAGGAAGGAAAATTATTGTTATGCTAATCGTTTGCACAAAGGTAATGAGATCTCATTTGGTGCTGGTCCCCCCCTCCTTGCTGCAGCTTAGCAGGGAGATATAAATAACATTAATGGCACCATCTCAGCAAGAGGCCAGGACTAACTCCTAGCTAGCCCAGCTAAAAGTAAGCCTCAGACACCTGGATTGAGTGGAGGTAAAACCACAGGACAAAAAAGGACAGACCACAGTGCTGTAAGAGAGCAAGGCTCTGGCCACAGCCCAGGAGGGTCACTTTTGCTGTCACTGTCACAGCAGTCAGATCACCAGCCTGGGGCTGGGGTCAGATCCTGGCTCAGAGGATCTGTGGGCACACAGCACTGCACCTCCACTGCAGCTCAGCCCAACCCTCCCCCAGGGCTGATGGAACACAGTGCTTGGGAACTCTCCCAGCTGCTCTTCAGCACTGTGTAAACGCAGGGGTAGCACCAACCCTCTCTGGAAATGCAGCAGGAGCCTGGCAACTCCCTTCTGTTTACAGCCAGCTCCAGCTCCTGTTAGGGGCCTGCAACGAGGCACGCTGTATTTTTAGAAACAGTCTCTAGAAATCAAGGGGAACTACACATGCAAGTGGCAGGGGGGCAGGCACCAACCTCAGCTCAGCCCAGACAGTTTAGGCAGCCTGGCACCACTGAAAAAGAAATATTGCCACCCACCAAGTCAAAATAAAGGAGCTGGTACTTAAATCTAACAGCAGCATGACAGACAGGTCTGCTTAGAGAAACCTTGCCTCAGGAAGGGGCTGAGGGTTTGCCCTGTGACCCAAAACTTGATGCAAGGGAGTAACAAAAATCACAACTACAAACACTGTTTTAAACATCATGAAACTATATTTTATCTCCTGAGCAGGGTGGCAGGCGCTCTTCCCCCAGGAGGGAGATCCAGAGAAATTTAATGTGTATACCAATGAAACTGCTCACCAAGGCTCAGCAGCCAGAGAGCCCAGTCTGGCAGGGACCACCTGCCTATAGCACTGAAATGGCTCCACCACCTGCCCACTACCCCCTGCTCCCCATCACCACAAACTCTTCTCTGTTGATGTTTGCACCTCTGTTACTCGCAAACTTCTGTGTTCCCCTCTGAGATACTCCAAAAAAACCAGTGCTCTGCCATACGACTGTAGTCCCTTAGATCACAGATCTGGGAAAATTTTGCCCAGATCTTGGAACGTGTATCCTGAAAAATGTATCCAAAGCAGCCTCCTCCAAAACAATTGTCATTTCTCTTGGTGCAGTTGTCTCTTTACATGTAGCTGACCCACAGCAGCTGCTTTGGGATGTGTCTTGGTGCAGATTTGTTTGTGTTGGCACAGCCCAGGCAGCCCTGGCCCTGCAGCCCTCGTGTCTCTTCCTCCGCAGCAGCTTCCTGCCAAATCCATTTCTGGGGTGATGAGCTGAGGAGCAGTGCTTCTCAGGAGCAGCACTGGAATGTGAGCAGACGTTAATCCACAGCTCTCCTGAACAGACGAGTCTGGGTCTCCACACTTGGTCTCCTGCCCAGTCCTCACAAAGCTGCACCTTCTGCTGTGGCTGTGCTGAGTGTCCTCTGATGCCCCAGCCCAAACCTTTTACTATCACTGCTTTCTTGCCTCACAAACTGACATTTTCTCCATAGGTTTCCACTGCCACCCTCTCTCTGATCACGCAGTGACATTATCCTGTGTTACATCACATCACCTTGTGTGATGGGGCAGGAGAAGTCCAACTGAGGAGCAGGTCACAGACAAGGCAGGAACTGATGTGAGCTGAACTCACAGGGACTCATCAATACTGCCCTAAGAGGAAAGTTTAGAAATCCAATATACTCTGGTGGTAGCTTAATGTCATAGGAATAATAAAATAATTAAGTCTCCCAGACTCCCCTTCCAAAGAGGCTCTTGGCAGCCTCAAAGACAGAACTAATAAATCCTTCTCATAACTCAATCTCAAACAGCACTAGGAGAGCAGGAGGGATTTTGATGTCCCTTCCCTCTCCCATGCTCACAGGGCCCTGTGAGCATCTGCCCTCCCCTTCTCCAGCAGCTGCTGTGCTGTACCAGAGCCTGGGAACACCAGCTCTGGGGAGGAGCACCCAGCTGGGCCTGCAGGCACACTGCTGCCAGAGCTGCCCAAAGGGAGCAGACCTCCTCCAGCCCCAGGTGGTGCAGCTGGTAGCACAAACATCCTGTTTTTCCCTTCTGCCTCTTCCTTCTCACAAGTTCTCTGGGTACCAGGCCACAGCACCACTGCTGCTCCTTCACTGTTTGCTCAGCCCTGAGGAGGTTTGAGGCCTTTTACACACACAGCCCACCCTGGCTCCGGTCAAATGAGCATCTGTGCTGCTTGTGCTGAGAGGGGCATTCCTGCGAGGCTGGAGGAGGCTTCCTCTATCCTCAGGCAATCCTCAAATCCTAACATTTTGCTTTTGATTGTTAGGATTTTCAGATCTTCTATCACCTATTACATGCTCTTAATGAGACCTGCAGAGAGTTCAGACATCTGCTTGCCGAGCCCTTGAGCCCTGGAGTCAGTAACTCCATGTGTCACTCCATATTACCTAGCACTCCTTCCAGGTTGCTGGGCTTGGATGCTTTCTACCATCCCTTCCAACACAATTAGCATTTCTTGGAGAACATGATTTCAGGCTTTAATTGCCTTTGATCCTGCTGTAATCAATTTTCTCAGGCCAGAAAGACCCAGCAAAAGGCAAGTTAGGAAACGGAGGATGGTGAATGCTTTGGAATGGCACCAGTTGGATCTTAATGTGGTCAGCTTCTCTGATTCCATCTCTTCCTTTGGTCATTCCATATGATGGGCACCTTCTTCCTGCATTGTCACTGTTGTTACCACAGGTGATGTTTATTCCTTATCTGATGAATCAGGAAGTGTGTGAGCGCTCCCTCAGAGAGAGCAAAAGTATGGAAAGAGAGACACCAATAGGCAATGGTGCAGTTTCCAAAAGTCCAACTCTTGCAAACCACCTGTAACTCAGCTACGTGGTCACCTGCAAGGACACTCTTCGTTCTTGCATCTCCAACCCAGAGCACCAGAGCCAGCACAGCTGTGTGCCACACCCAGGATCCCTGACCCTGTTGGTGCTCACAGCCCCCCGGGCTCCCCCCAAAGCAGCCCCACCATGCCAGGTGCTCCTGCCCTGCCTGACTGCAACAGGAGCACTCCCAAGCAGGTGCTGGTCCCCACCCTGCTGAGAACAAGTCACTTCCCAAGGTGGCTTTCTGGTGCCATGAAGGAGCCAAGTGAAGTAGGTGCAAAGCAAAAGAGAGGATTTAAGCAAGAGCTTAGAGAATCCATCTGTGCTGACATCCATCAGTGTCACTCCTTGGCTGCAAAAGCAATATTTATAAATCACGTTTCAAAACTGGCTACAAATTTGTACAAAGAAACAGATGGGCTGGTGGTAGCAGTTTGTCACCACTGATATTTATACGGGGGAGCAGAGACAAGTGCAAGAGGGGTGAATGCAGGAGAGGGAAGCAATGGGGGGAACACAAGGGAGGAAGCAGCAAGGACACCCACAAGAGCAGGGGCAAAGGCGAGTGTACCTAGGGCAGCTGATGGACTGGAGAAGGGGGCAGAAATCAAAGGGAGGGAGATGGCACCAAGGCATCCTGTTAGAAATGAGGGGTACCTCCATCTGCACAGGCAGCCACCTCCGCTTGCTGTGGAAGACAGCACTGCTCAGCAATTGGGAGGGTCTCCAAACACTCTGGGAATAACCCTGCAGCAACAACATTTGTTTTCCCAAGAGCAGGAGGCGGGAGGTGATGCCAGCTTTTACTCATTTTATGCAGTGTTACACCACACGAAAAGCTCGAGGGATCGTTTAGCACAAAGAATTACCCCGTGCCACAAGAGCCTCATCCCACTCTCAAGAGAGCAGCAGCCCTGGAGGAGATGGTGGCACACGTGTCCTGCATCTACTGCAATGCCAGCTCTTAGGCCACTGCTGCTGGACCCCCACACAGAGCCAGGGAGCCAAGCAGCCCCTGCCAAGCCCCATTCACCCCCAGCCACGTGCCCTGCCAGATGAGGGGAACAGCAGCGGTGGCTCTGGGATGGCAACCTGGCCATGGCAGACACCCTGGCCCAGAGCTGGGAGCTTCCTGAGGGTCTGGGCAGGGATGGACACCCGGGTGTAGCTCAGCATGTTCAAGCACATCTTCATAAGGTCCTTCAAAGAAAGTGAGGGAAGTTAATCGCTGGGTGTGGGGCAAAATCTTGCTGAGGATTAATGCCTGTTTACATGATAAGAAGCAAAGGTCTGAACAGCTGCCCTTGAGCAGAGGGGGAGGGACTCAGGCCAGGGACAGCTGTGCTACTCAGGACATAAAGCAATATCCAGCTGTGCTACCATCACATCTGAAGCTTTTCCATTTTGACTATCCCTAATAATGCTGAACCAAACTGAGTGAGCAGGATCTTACGTCAGCAGGATCTTACGTTCCTATGATAAGCTCAGAACAAACTAAACCAGGCTTCTGACAGATAAAGCTGCAAAAGCAGAGAAAGAAAATGGTTTTAAAAGAAAACCCAACCAAAACCAAAGAAGAATTTCAATGTGATCTGCTGGTACCTGTGACAAATACATGCACATATGGCTGGAGAAAGTCCCAGTATCTGCAGAGGACCCTGCTGTACCTACTGCTACATTCAGCACCTAAATTTGCCCTAACACTAGCCAAAATAGGAAGCATCCTGATCACTACTTTTCTGGATTGTTATTGTCCACACAAATGCAGCCTGACCTGACAGCCGGCAAAGTCCAACAGCAGCCAGGCTCAGCCAGCAGAACCTGCATGGCAACCCATCGCTCACAGCAGCATTGAGCCTCCCAGGATGAGCCACTGAGCCCAGGGATGCAGAGAACCCCAGAGCTGCCCAGAGGAACAGACAGGCTCTGCCTGGCTGCATGTCCCAAAGGAGAGGATGAGCCTCAGGAAACAGAGGAACTGCACCCCAGAGCCAGCACCTCACAGGGAATCAGGACTACAGGCTGTCCCAGAGAACCCACTGTGGCTGTGAGCTGGCTGCAGCATGGCCCCACTGCCTCCCAGAGCTCTGGAGTTGTTCCCGTTTGTCAGGGGCACAGGCTTGGCCACCCACATGGCAGCCCCAAGATGACCCATGCTCCAGGATTTACCTTGGAGAGGGATAAATCATAATGCTCAAAACGGGAGTGTGTTCATCTATAAATCCACATCATCTCCTTGCCTGCAGGCAGGTTGGAGATTTCCCATCAAGAAAGGGACTGAGAGCCCTGAAAATACCAAAGGCTTAACCAGACAGCATGAGAGGAGCTTTGTAGCTGCTTGCAGCAAGGAATAAAGCTGGCAGAGCCTCCTTGAGGAAATCCAAGCTGTTAGCTGACCAGTCCCACCATTTCAGGTTGACAAGAAGCTCTGCAATGTGCCCAAAGCACCCAGAGCTGGCACAGAGAGATGGTAACCCATCTCCATCTCCATGGCCAGAGGTGCTGCTCAGCCTGAAGGATACTGGGCCAAGGGTACAGCAGGACTTACCCTGGATATCCAGCAAAGAGAAATGGTGGTTGTTGGAGGCTTCAGGCGCCAGTGTGAAGTAGAAACGGTGGCCGCTCTGAGGCTCATCACGGTCCACAACGCTGATTGTCTGGATCAGCTGTGGGGAGAAGGCAGAGGTGAGCACCAGTGCTGCCTCCACAGCCTCTCCCAGGCTCCCACGTGCAGGCTCCAGCCAGTGCCATCGCCGGCTGCAGCCACAGAGAGGGACGAGCCTGAGACGGGCTCAGTGGGACCAGCAGAGTGACTGCCAGTGTGACAGGAGCTGCACAGGAAGACTGTCAGGCAGGAGGGGACAGATGGGCAGGCTAGCACTGGTCCAGAGCGCTGCCTCCAGCCCAAGGCCAGGGCTAGGGGACTCTCGCTACCTGGCCTGGCTTGGCATCCTCACACACAGAGGCTTCATAGGGGGTGGCGAGCTCAGGTGGATTGTCATTGACGTCCAGGATTCGGATACGGAGAGAGGCCCTCGACACCTGGGAGTGATTATCTGAAACAGAAAGAGAAGCAGAGCTTCAGGACAAAGAGCCAACTGCTGCTATCAGGGAGCAAACCCCCTCATCCCCATCTGTCCAGAGGCCATCGTGGCTCCTGCCTGTGCCAAGGGTCACACAGCACTGCACCTCTGCCTGCCTGTGGCACAGACTGTTTACAGGACAGCAGCACCTGCAGAGCATGGCTCAGCCTCATGACACCTTGTAAAAGAAGCCCGGCCACTGGGCTGTGTGCCAAGGATTCTTGAAACACCACCTGATCTACCCGTGGAAAACTGTAGCAGTCCAAAGCTAGTCCCAGCCCTAAGGCTCAGCCATCCACTGGTGAGTATCTGTGCTGCAACAAAACAGCACCAAGATGGGACAGAAAACTTGGATGTGAGACCACCCTCTGACCTGCATCCTGATCCATAGGCACTTGAGACTGGCAGCAACATCTGAGGGCCGAGCAAATGCAGCTGGGATGTGAAACAGCTGTGATGAACTAAGGGCACAGGTTGGTGGTGAGATCTGTCCCTCCACCTGTGCTGTGCCCAGGTGACCCACGGTTAAAGGTGCCCCATTGAGGCATGAGGCTCTTGCCCAGGGACCCAGGCCTCTTGCGCTGACACTGGGTTTTTATTGCCATCAGCAGCTTAAACTTAAACACAGCACCGTCCACCAGCTGGCATGAGGGGGTCACGCAGTGAGATGGAGGGCAACCCTCTCACCCTGGCACTCACCAGCCCAGCCTCACACAGGCAGTGGTCCTGGGGACCCCCCTTCCCTTGGGGTTCACGCTGCACGTGGGATGGGGCAGCATTTACACCTCCACTCACTGCAGCTTCACTGAGCTGCACACACACTGCCGAGGGACACTGAGCCCGTGCCATAGGATTATAAATCACTCCAGAGGGCCTGATGTTTGCTGAAGCACCTCATATATCTCCAGAAATGAGAACTCCCTCTTACTCCATCTCCTTTGTTTTACCCAGAGGCTGCACCTGTGACAGAACTAATGCTTCTCTCCACGCTCAGGCAGGAGTTCTGCTGCCTGTTTGTCTATAACATTAATACTGGCCCCAACAGATCAGGTGGGGGAGGACCCAGGGGAGAGATTTAGCGCTGCTCCATAATTAGCCAGGAATCTAAGCCCCCTCCCCAGAGCTGCTTTCACCGGGTTCTCACGTTATCACTCCCTCTCACCCAGACCAGCTGCTCTGCTGATTAGATAGTTGTTTTTGGGGGAGGGAGGCAGAAGTCGTGACTAAAAGCCTGGAACTATGTGTTATTTTAAAAGGCATATTGGTGCAGTGAAATAAACTGCAATTGCCTGAAGGAAGAGAGAAAGGGGGAGGCAGTGGGGTGAGAAGGAAGCCCGGGGAGGCGGCGGGGTTTGCACTTGATGCCCACAAATGAGCAGGAAGAAAAAGGGTTCAGTTCCTGCAAGAAGGAGAATGACAGCATTTCATCACCCCCTCCTCAGCCCACAGGAAGATGGATAACCATCCCCGCTGCTCAGCTCTGGAGCAAGCTGGGACTGCTGAGAGAAAGACAAGGAAAGGCAGAAAGAGAGGAGAGGAAGTAGAGCCTGAGAGGAGGAAGAATCCAGGAACCCAGCTCTTCCCCTTCTGAACTGTAACCCAGAGGAGGAGCTCCTCCCTTGGTGCCCCGCAGTGTGGGAGCCAGCTGTGAGCAGGAACCAATCCCAGCGCTGCCGAACCCTCCCCGGGACCTGCTGGGATCGTGCGTGCCAGGTCTGGACATCCAGGTGATCCTGAGCAAAGCAGCTTCTCTTCGCGACCACCTCCCAGAGCCCCTGAGGAGGGATGCGATCAGCGTGTCCGGGCACAGGGCCGTGCTGGTGCCCAGCTCCGGCCGCGGCTGCCGGCAGCGCTTTGAGGGGCACGGGAGCGGGGTCACGGCCCCGCCTCGGCACAGCGCCCAGAACCGGCACCGACCCCTCCCCAAACAGGGATCACGGCCCGCATCCCCGGGCACAGCTCTGAGACAGTGACCTTCCTAAATGCACCCTGTCATACTAAAGCTCTCCTTCTGCCCCTTCCAAAACTGCTGAAGCCTGAGGCTCATGCTCACTCCTGGCTCAGTGACGGGGTCAAAATTTGATGTGTCCAGGAACATCAAGGTTAGAAAGGCAACTGCTGCACTCTTGTCTACCTTTCCAGTGAGGCACATGTCAGCTTCTTTTATTTTGGCTGTACAATGTATATTTGAAGGTTTCTCAATGCTTTATCAACTTCCCTCTTCCTTTGAGCCAGCACGTGGATTTACCGGTGGAAAAAATGAAAAACGGGTGGATATAGTTGACAGAAGTTATCTTCAAAACATCTGAAATATGTTTTCTGTTGATGCCTTAATCTGTGCTCTTAGAATAAAAGCCAAACACAGTTAGAGGGGAACAAGGGCTTTACCTTGGTATTTATTAAGGATCCTTAGAGTGCATCACATTTAGGGGAGATGCACTCCTGGAGAATACACTGGCAAAATGGCCCCCTGCAATGGTCTGTGCATACAATTGCAGAACTTTGCACATTAACGTATTTATTATTGATTCCCCAATGGGAGGCTCGAGAGAAGTCCTCTATTGATGAACGTCCTCCTCCTGCATGGATCTGTCTAGTTTACAGAATGTGTTCTGGAGGGGACTTTGGTGTCTGGGGCATTTTTACCCTCAACTCTGATGTTTGGTCTTTTGGCTTAACAGAACTTTGGGTCTAAGCTAGTTATCAGGTTTAGTGAATTACAAGTATTTGGGTTAAAAGCATTGGGGATACATAAAAGCTGCATAAAAGTGTACATGAAGAGGGATATAAGAGGGATACATGAAAAAACAAAAATCATTATGGCATCACTGTAACAGTGGCATAAGCTGATATTATGATGGTCAGGAGTGTGATTAAGATTGCTGGAGTCACATATCTGTGACGAAAGGCACAAGGCACTCAGCTAACGCAGGATTCATATCTGCAAGACCAGAAACTCTGGCCTGTGCTTTCTCTACCCGTGAGCACACTCCCAAAATGCTCCCAGCACAGGAGCAAAGGCTCAGCAGGCAGGTTCCAGTGCCAGGAAGTGAAGCAGAGAGGGTGGATGAGGCTGTGGCGTGGGTGCTGCAGGCACCTGCCCTCGCAGGGCTCTGTGAGCAGCACCTGGTGCATGGCAGCACGTGCTGGCTGAGGGCAACTGGAAGGGAAAAAAGGCAACTTCCATTGCAGCGTCTCTCCTCGGTATTCCAGCTCAGCTGACTGACATGCAAATTAGTTTAATTATTTCTTCTTCTAAAATAAATTATATTTTGCAGTGGCTGCAATATGTTGTGTCAGGCAAAATTACATTCAATATTTTTAAACTAATTGATGTCAGCCTTGAGAAAACCTGATTGACAGCAGCGAGAAAACTAGGCTGCTACCTAAACGCTTTCCTAAATTAAAATTAAACATGCCGTTTTTCTGCATTTCCTTCAGGAGTTGGAATGCTATTAATCTGAAAAGACTGAGGAAAGAGACATGGAAAACACACAGAACAAGAGCGAGATGCTGGAAGCACAGCCGTGCAGTATGGGAGCTCCAGGCTGGTGACTGGCAGCTGCCTTTGCCAACATGGGAGGAATTATTTCAGAGCCACTGGAGCTGCCGTGCGTGGGGGGAATGGAGCTCTGCCCAGTGCTTCCACACTGCTGCATCTGAGCCTCAACACAGCCACCAGCGTGGCTCAGGGCATGCCACCCCTGCCTGGGTGCCACGTGGCAGAACAGGCAGCACTGGGACAGGGCCAGCAGGGATGGGACAGGCAGGGACAGGATTCTGGAGCATGAGGTGGTCACAGTCCTGCTGCATGGCAACCCTCAAGCTGAGAGTCAAATGCTTCAGGGGAATCTTCATCCACATCCCAGAGCATTTCCTTATTTAATTAATCATGTAAGTAAATAATCTGAACAGGACGATATTCTCCTCTTAAATATTCAGATGCAAAACACCAACTTGCCCTCTCCCTGAGTTGCAGACAGCTGAGTGCTCACAGGACTGACACAGAGCAGCTCTGGGCAACTGCTCAGCAATGCTGTGGCTCTGCAGCAGCTCCCAGGGATGGGAAGGGACTGACAGTGCTTGGTCACCCCTGCTGTGGCAGGAAAGGACAGGACTTGTGGTTTCTGCTGTGCCAGGATCCAGCCCTTACCCCTCCAGACCCTCACACAGACTCACAATGAAGCACTTGGCATTTTTACACCCAAACCTCTCCTGTGGAGCTCCAAATCCAGCACATGCCATTTGCCCTCCTCCCCACACACACCCAAAAGTGCTCAGCAGCTTCTCTGGGTCTGGGGACCGTGGGCTGCCACGTGCAGCTGCAGCACCTGGAGCAGCCCAGCTCAGGGACACTGCTGGGCACAGCATCCAATCTGCTCTTCTGTATCAAGACCAAATTGGTACAATACTGAATTCAAAATTTTTACATTAGTAAGGAAGTCAGAAGAGGCAGGAGTGGAATTTATTCTTCACTGTCTCAGCAAATTAGGAGAACAAAATGCAGAACAGAAGACTGGGATGTGCCACTCTCTTCTCCAGCCCTGATCCCACGGCTCTGGGGCACAGGATGGGTTTGTAGCTGTTGGTACAGCTCCTGCCTGCAAACCAGAGTGCTGATGCCAAGGAGAGAGCAGGGGCATGCCAGGGGTATGACTCGTCTGACAGGTGGCTGTATCAGAGGCTGGAGCTGAAAACGTGGCTCCCAGCTGAGGGGAAGCAAAGTGGAAGCAGCAGTTAAGCCAAGTAACATATAAATGGCTCTCACCTCTCCTGAGTCCTGCCCAAACTCAGCAGCATGAGAGTCATTAAATTGCATCCAAACACAATGCTCTGATTAAAGCCAGTCTCCAGCAGGAAGATTTATCATCTCAATTACCAGCAGTGGACACAGCAGTCAAGGCCTCATCATTTTACATGAGCAAAGAGGAAAACAGGAAGAGAATCACTAATATTAGCCCAAGGAAGGTAAACAGCTTGCGAGGGAGATGAAGATTTATCTGTGGAAACGGTTGGCCTGGTCCCAGGCCAGATTAGCTGAACAGCCCCCATGCTTCCTGCTGGCTGCCACACTGTGAGGCCAAACACTGCTGGTCCCTGGCTGGCCAAGGCAGCTCCTGCTGGGGGTCAGAGCTGCCTCTGCTCCTCATGCCAGCAGTGGGAAGCCCAGACAGCTCATGGGCACAGCTGGGCACCTTCTGCAGCTTTTCTTGCTGCTTTCAGGGGCAAATACACTCTGATATCCACAAGTGGGACATAACCTGGCCATGGTCTCTGCTGCAGCAGCAGTGGGTGCCAGACAGGGCTCTCCAGGGTGGAGGCACAGCTCCTGTTTGGAGCTGCTCGGGCCCCACAGGCTGCCCGTGGGGACAAGTGTTGCCAGTGGGGCTGGCTGTCCTTCAGCCTGCAGTGGTCAAACCCTGCCCAGGACAGCCCCACCAGCAGACCAGAGGGCCACAGGGATGCAATGTCTTGTTACAACACACTTCAGGCCATGTGACTGGTGCCATGGGAATCAAGCTGGCCTTGGCACCATGGGGATACAGTGGGTAAAGTTTCCCACCAGCCCCCACGAGCTGAGGCACCAGGCACAATCCTGGGCAGCAGGACTCCCACTGGGTTTGTTCCATTCCTCCTGCCAAGTTTACATCTCACTGAGGAAAGAGAATATACGACCACTTGCCTCTGATGGAATTGGTGACGTCCAGCCCGGTGGCATCCAGCTGCACCCCACATGCCCATGGTGAACACCACAGAGCCCTGCCAGCACCCCTGACCCCAGACACCTGTGTGCCAGGAACTGCACTGCTGCATGTGCTGATGCCAGCCTGGAGGCTCCAAGATGCAGTGCATTCCAGGCTCCCACTGCCATGGCTGATCCCACCATGCCAGGCACATCCTGACAGCTGCTGCATGGCCCTGCTCTGAAACCCCTCCATCACTCACAAGGCTGTACCTTTACAACTGCCCTTTCCACCAGAGGATTCAGACATAAATTGTACTTTAAATTCAATATCAGTCATTAATATTTCATGATTACAAAACGTTAAGGATAATGTCACTGGGAAGAATGTCTGGGCAGCTAAAATGAATGAGTCAGAGCTCACCATGGGAGAAGTCAGAGCACTGAAGAGTCTCCCTGGCTTTTGAAGCGATCCAGCCTGACAGGCTTCCCTGCCAGAGGGGAGCTGCAGCATTTACTGACTTGTTCTGAAATCCCAGCCACAGCGTGTAAATATTGTCCTTCTGATTCTTGTCACCTCACGTTTCCTCTGGATGCTGAGTTGTGCTGCAATGCCTCCATCCCCTCCTCCCTGCAGAGCCTCCCCATGGAGCCCCCAGGATGGGCCACAGCCCAGCAATGGACTGCCCTCCCTGTGCCATGGTCAGGCAAGGCTCACAAGAGTGCCACAGCCAGAGTGCAGGGCTCACTCCCATCATCCAGCACAAAGCATTGGTACAGACAGAGACTGGGATGCACCACAGAGCTCTGTGGGGCTGTGGGGGTCTGGCCAGGGCCACTGACCCCTCCTCTCCCAGGGCCATGGGGGCTGTGCCCTTGCGTGGCCAGAGTGGGTGGCAGAATCTCACCTCTGGGACTCAAGTCAGGCCTCGACCTGGCTCCTTGAACATGAACAACAGCTTCAACACTAAAGAATGAGCAAAGAAACATTCTCACAGCACAGCCTGGGGAAGGCTCCTGCCCACAGACAGACAGGCCTTGGCACATATCATCAGGGAGTGCTCTGCAGCCACAGCAGCTCCCTGGTACCCACTGCAGGGCACAGGCAGAGCACAGTGGGGCCCAGGCTACCCTGGTGACTTCCACATCCAAAATATGGAAAACTTTGAAAAATATGGCAATGCCTTTCTGTTTGCCAGCATGGTGCCTGGGACATTCTGCTCCCACAGTCCCTTCCCACTGCTGCAGCCCCAGGACCTCCCATCCCTTCCTTCTGTGCCAAACCTGCACCACCCCAAGCACACAGGAGGCATCCAGAGCTACACACCCAGGTGCAGGTACAGTCTGTGAATCCCAAACACTGAGAGCTCTGGCAGAATCAAGTGCTGACAGTCCCCCAGTGTCACAGGGCTCCAGCTGATGGGACATTCTCACATGGAACATGACTGATCTGGGGGGAGGTAGCTGATGTGAGCACAGCCCCCCGGGAGCCCCCGGTGCTGCTCAGCAGGTGTGAGTGCAGGCAGCGAGCTGTGCAGGGATGACTGGCAGAGATGGTGCAGAGATAACACAAATTTGATTAGTGTTCATCAAATATACTATTCGACCATGCTCCCTTATTAATGCTCGGCTCAGGAAGAGTATTTTTAGGTTGTCTAGGGAGATGTCAGACTCAGTGCTGCTGCATTTATTTTTCTTTTTTACTTCAGTGTTGATTAACACTCGTGTCTTGGCCACCCCTGCGATGACAGCACCCGTATTCCTCCTCCTGCCCCACTCCAGCTCTGCACAGACCCTGCTCCACACAGCATTCCTTCATCTCACCTGCTTCCATGGCCAGGACAGTGATGTTGTGCCACCCTGCTGTCTCCCGGTCCAGGACCTTTCCTGTCACAATAGCGCCTGTTTTGGCATCGATGTCGAAGATCCTCTCGGCATCCGTGCTGCGGTCGATGGCGTACCTGGGACCAGGCAAAAGGGGAAACCGTGAGCACCTGGGTGTGCCAAGCCCACCCTCACCACCAGCCCCAGGGGTACTGGAATCTAACAGCACAGGCCCTGTATCACAGCTCTCCTTCTCCTGTGCTGCAGCATGATACAGGAAGGCCACGTTTCTACCAGGCTGCAAGGCCAGAGCCTTCAACTAAAATGGAACTGTGGCTTTTGGTGCATAAAGTGGAACTGTGCACAGACTTTGGACAAGGGGAAAAACCTGCTCTGATGGGAACCTTATGCTCTGGACAGACAGAGCAATACAGAAATTGTGGGCTATAACTTCACTCATGACTCTGGGTAGCTTCAGTGCTCCAGGTTCAGGAAAAGCATGAACCAAACTGAAGGTGGGCACCCCTGCTTAAGGAGCCCATCTCATCTTCTGCCCTCTCTCCTGCCCCTGCCACTGCATCCACCCAAGAGAGACACCCAGAGGGCAGCACACAGGAGGCTGTAAGCCAGATCTGCAGACACCTCAGCTGCAGCTGGCACAAAGCACAGGGTCTGGACTGAACCTGTGCAACTGGTGCAGCAATCCTGGCAGCAGAGCAGTGGGCAGCAGCCAGCATCCATCCCCTCATCAACACAGCACAGCAGCCTCAAGATTTGCCCTATTTTGAGCTTCCCAGTCCCACAAGGAACAGGCTGATGGGCTCCTCCAGCTCCAACTGTGTTCAGCTGCTCAGCACAGACCCATCACAGGCAGCTCTCACTCTGCTCCTTCAGCTGCTCCAGTGATGCCCCAAACAGCCCCTCCTGAGGATGGAACCTGCATACTCTCTGGGCCACCTCCAGACAGCATGATGCCCCCTCTTCCCCAAGGGCAACCCCACAGCTCACGAGGAGTCAGACACCAGGTTTAGCCCCGAGCCTTCACCAGGACACCACAAATCCATGCATGTCCCAGTGGCATGTCCTGCATTTCCAACCATTACACATGGAATGAAGCAAGCCAACATTAAATCAGGGCACAACGAGATGTGAGCTCCTGAGGGAAAGGGCTGGAAGGGAAGCCTGATCCAGCTGAGGCCCTCGAGCACAGCCGTAGCACAAATAACACAAACCACCACTGCAATCAGAATTAGAAATCCAGAAGGCCTGCAAATCACAAACAATACAGCATAATGTTATTGTGTACAGCATCTTTCACACACACTGAATCCCAGAGTGCTTCACAGAATTAAATAATACAAGACAGCAAAGAGTACAAAGGATAAATTACCAAAAGGAGGGCTGTGAATAAATTAAAGCCTTCAGTCACATGTCCAACCACAGAAGGAAGATAAATGCAGGGATAAAGCAAACTGGAAAGCTGACAAGGTAGGACTGAGAGGCCACACTGGACAGGAGCAGAGCAGGATATGCTCCAGGCTAGCAGCAGGTTCAGGACAGGGGAAGTGCTTCATGTGCTGCAGAGCAGTTTTCCAGCTGTGGGTCCATCATCCAACATGGCTCACAGCCAAGGAACATCAGCTCACCTTCTTCATGCAAGGATGGCCATAGATGGCCCTGTGCTGCTCTGCCCCATGCCCTGGGACAGGATCAGCTGCAGATGGGAGTGCCTCAGGCAGAGCCCCTGTCCATCCACACAGCTCCATCTCTGATGGAGGCACACACAAAGGCATTCCTACACTGTTTAACATGTTATACAGTACCAGATTACACTCCCTAGCTCTCTCCCTTTCAGACAGATGGGGAGATGAGAGAGTAAATACAACAGCACTTGCTTGTAGCCAAACAAAAACATTCAAAAGTCACTATCTAAATTCATTTGCACCCAGTCACCATCTAGTACTTATGTAGCTGACTTCCTCCTCCCCCCTTGCATCTAGAGGTGATGGACATCTCTCACACAAAGCCAGGTACGAGCTCATGTATCTCAAAACCAACTACTAGGGACTGCCTGCATTTTCTGCCCCAACTCCCAGCTGGCAGCAGAGCTTTTACAGGCACACAGCCAACTCCAAAAGGGACAGTGACACTGTCTTGGCATGTACTGCAGCCTCTCATCCACTCTCTATTCACTCACTGCAAAGGAAAAGGAGAGGTCTGGCCACTCTGAATTGTACAAATCAGTCCGATGTTCTGCTGGAAAGAGGAACAGAAACTGGGATGACAACACCTAATACCTTTCCAATAGCATAACTAATTTTACATAACTGCTTCCATTATTCTCCCACATCACCTGACCTCAAACACATCTGCCTTCCACTCCACTTTTTCATACTGTTAAGTTCAAGATGGTACTTCACCCTCCTCCTGGCTTCCCTGCCTCTCAGATAGGCACATGCCTGTTTTAATCACACTTCTGTCATTGCTGCATAAACGGAGACATCTGCAAAAAATACTCACACAGAAAAACCCAGTTATTGATGGGAGACACCCCTCAAGCCTGGACATAGCTGACAGGGTTGCCTGTCTGGCCAGAGGGCAGGAAGATGGCAGGGAGTGTTCAGTGAAAATGCCACTGGGAACCTGTTCTTATGCTCGTTGCTTTGCTGCTGAGATTGTCTTCTGTCCCTTCTGAATGGTCTGTTAAGGACACTCTGCCTGTACTCCATGGCCAGGCACAAAGCAAACCACAACTCTGATCCCTTTGTCTCCACTGCTACAGAGAACTGTCACCTTCTTAGCACTGCCCTAGGGAAGGAGACAGAGCTCAGCACACTGCCTTGGCCACAACAGCAGGGCTCACCCTGCTGCCACTCACTGTGACTCTGGAGGTGCCCAGTCCAGGTGGGTCTGCACTTCTCTGCAGGTGCCAAAGGCCATGGATGCTCTGGAGCACTTGGCTGGCATGGGAGCTGGGGACAGGGAGGGTGGCACAGGGATGTCCATCCACCCCCAAAAGCCACAGCCACAACCTGCTCAGAGCTGCAGATCCCACAACAGACCTCACCTTCCAACAGCTTCCATCTCACCCCATGCTGGAGCGAGCAGCGCTTTGCCGTGCTCACTCACATCATTTTGTGCAATACAACCTTCACCACCAGCCTCTCCACTTCTACTCCAGCTTCATATTCACCCATCCCGCTGAAGTCAAACGGTGCTTCTCACCTGGGAAGAGGCAGCATTTAATCCCTCGTCCTCCAGGTACTCAGAGACAGGACCTATGCTCATCTCTCCTGCAGCTGGCTGGTGCTCCGTATCTGGAACCGCAGTCCCCAGCTCTGATTGGGATGCGGACCTTGTACTCCATTTCCCTCTCTTCCTGCTGGCACTGCCTGTTGGTTTGGATGTTACAAGTGACTGTTTAATTTCAACAGCTTTCTCGGTGCTCATCTTTCCCATGAATGCATTTCTCAAGCAGTTTGTTTCACTTCTCCCCCGAACACAACAAGAAGCACATTTTATGCCATGTGTTTTGCTAGTAGGAGCTTTTCAAACACTGTATGAAAAGCTTTTTGTTGTGTTTGTTTTTTCCTCCTCTCTCTTTTGTATTGAAGCAGGTTGTAGTTCTTGCTGTGCTGTTGGAGTCTATAAAATGCCCATGTCCAACACGTGTCTCCAGATTTGGTGAATGCCAAACAAGAATATCTCTGAGAACCTTAAATCCCAAGCAACATCTTCCCAGTGCTGATAAAGCCTGGAATGCACACAATCAGAGCACAGGCTCCCACTGCAGAGACAGAAACAAAAGGCTCCCATACAAACAGCCTCACACACACTGACAGTCTATCACTGTATTACTTCATACAATGGGTCAGCTGAGAAAAACTGCACTACGCCCAGAAAACACACAGCTAAAGCCAATAAGACGACTGGAAACGAAATTTTTTTCTGAAAAGGAACAGTTCCAGTCTTTGATAGGCAAAAAACCAAGGATGGAATAAAATAGAAAGAACCAGACCTTTAGAAAGGCATTTCCCACCCTGGTACCACAGAAGGTTTTGTGCCCCACAGAGGGCTCATACAGCCACTTGGCCATGCTGAGCTCAGCACAGCTCCCTGCTCATGCACTGGTGTCACTGGGAGGGTGTCCTTCTCTGAGGATGGGGTGATCTCCAGGTGCCTCCTCACACCCAGGGCAAGCAGGGGCTCTGCAGCCAGGGGCTCTGCAGCCGATGTGCAGCCGGAGTGAGGCAGCGAGGAGGTGCCTCAGGGACACCCCCTTCAGCCCTCAGGTCTTTGTAACAGGTCACTGCGACCCAGTCCAGCTTGTGGGAAGGGATTTGTTCTCACACCAAGTGGCTGCATCCTGTGGGACACGTGGATCACCAAGAGGGCAGGGGAACATCAGGCTGCAATGTGCCTCTGGCAGTTGCTTTGGGCAGCGTGGCAGGAGTTGCACAGCCTTGTTCGTGCTGGCCTGGGGCTGAAAACAAAGAGCCAAGGGCACCTCCCTTCCCATTTGGCTAAAAATACCTCCCAAACCTCGTTACTGGCAGTCTGGTGTCAGCAGGACCTGGAAACCCTGACAGAGCTGATTTTTGCTCTGCTGTATCTGGCAATCCTTGTTCTTTCCTGCCTCAAGGGGAGAGTACGTCTCAATATGACAGAAAGTTGTGGCTCTCCCCCATTCACAGGCAGAGCCAACACACAGACCCGAGTCCAGGAGAGCAGCCACTGCAGAAGCACAGCCGTGCCTCTGCTCCCACCTCTGGCAGATGAGGAGCAGGAAGTTAAAGGGATCCACTGAACTGAAGCAACTTCAAAGGGTTCATAGCAACTTCAAGGCGACGAGGATCAAATGCTGGTCATGCCGTCAGGACCAGGTGCTCTCTAATGTATCAGAGGTGAAGTACAAGTGCTGGCTTCTTGTGACTGTACTTCCGAGCAGCACACTTGAAACGGGAGGTGACTTGCTGCTGTCTCCTGCTGACGGGTTAGTGTCACATCCTGGTGCTGCAGGGTGCTGCCATTAATGTCTACGCACCGCTTTGAAGCTGTTAACAGCTGCCTACGCAGCAAAGTATTTTATTAAATTACCTGGCTAGCCAGAGGACAGGGAAGCAGGAGAGATCCAACTGTACCTTCCTCTTGCATTGGTGCTGCATCAGCACCACCACTATCAACCTGCAGCTCCACTTGGTACATGTTAAAATGGCTGTGAAGGCTCACCCCACTGCACTGCCACCGCTCATAACAGCAGGGGCTGCCAGCACAGAGGGACTGAAGGGATGGACCAAGTCCCACAGGGGAGCATGGGGGACACAGGATGAGCTACCTGCCTGGGGATAGCTGGAGGCAGGACACGTAACTGAATGCATCAAGCCTGACAAGGGAAAACACATGGCAATTCCCAAGCTGCAGCAGATGCCTGGGAGTCCTGTTGGGCTGAGTCCTTGTGTCTGAGCACGAGGCCCTGCCTTGCTAGCACTGAGCTCACTGCAGGAGAGAATCCCAAAGCAAAGTTTGGGCTCTCACCATCTTGCTCCTGCCCAATACTTGAATCTGCTGCTCTCTGGTTCAAGTCTCCACCGCCTTCTGCACAGTGTTAAGAGCCTCCTCCACTGCTTTCTTTTGGTCTGTCTGCAAACAATGCAGTAAGCTCCACAGGGAAGCAGCACAGAGAACAAGAAAAAACAAGAATAATAGTTCTGTCCCCAAGGTCCCTTTTCTACAATTGCAGATCAGAAAATAAAATCTATGTTCTGCAGCACCGCTAGAAACAGTCAAGTGAAAAAGCACATGCACACACGTGCACACACACAGATATGTGGACACAGCACTCTCCTGAAGGGTGTGAGCTGACAGCCACGTGCTCAGGGGCAGCAAAGAAAGAAATCAGACAGGTAGCCTGACTGGGGAGGGACTGGAGAGCCACAGGACAGGGTGAGCAGAGGTATGTTGAGAACACATTCAGCACTCAGCACCCACTAGTGCAAGTGGTGCAGTGCTCACACACGCAGTTCCTGGCACACCAAGGCTGATTTCATTCACATTCTCCCCAAAGTCAACTTTGTGACATCCAGCTTTGTGACACAGTACTCTCTGCTAGCTGCTAGGCATCTGTAGATGGCAGCTTTCCATGTGTAAACGCATTTCTGAGCTTTCTAACCATCACAATCTTTGTTTCCACGAGGATCAGGAGACCCTCCTCACCCCACCATGAAACAGAAACCCATGGCTGCACAGCACTGAGCTCAGTGCCCCAAACAGGCACTGGGGAACATCACTAAATGCAACCAAGTGCTGTAACTGAGCCCTCTCTGGCCTGTCCCCTCCACCCCACATCCCTATCCCTGTCCTTCCTAGTCTATTGCTGCAGGGCTGAGTCCCTGCAGAGCTCTCAAAGCCAGTGCTGCTCCCTGGAAGTGAGCGGCTCCACGGGCGCCCGCAGCCCCGCCGGCACCTGGCACCAGAACACACATTTCGAAGGAATTTTCCACACGTTGAGGATGTTTTCTGAACACCAGATTTCCAACCCAACTGCTCGTGACTCAGGCCAGTTGGCAGGGCCAGAAGGCTGCTTTGTGCCTTAGGTAATAACAATTTAACAAGGTAACAATCTCTTTAGCCACAAATTAAATGGAAATGGGAAATGTCCTGTGCAGATAAGCTGCTGCCTGGATTATGTCCCCTGCCCAAATATAAACTCCTCTGATCTTTGATCCTATGCACACATGCACGCACACACAACCGGGCTGTGGCTCTGCACCTCCCAAGCCTCACCTCATTTATCACCCTTCACCACTGTCCTCCTGCCACTCCTGGTGTCTGGCCTGTGTCAGGTACCACTGCAGACACCTTGCTGTCAGCGGCAAGGACATGCAAGCATCACCCAGCCACCTTCCCTGACACTCCCTTGCACTCACAAAGCCATCACCTGTCAGTGACGTATCCGTCGCCTGAGCGACCGCTGCGCTTGCTCGTGCACAGGCTGCCACTCACCTGCCAGCTGCCTGTCCCACCAGACACTCACACACTCGGTCACACATGCAGCACTTGCCACTTTCACCTGCACCCTCCCACCTCTTCTGTCCCAGCCATGGCCACAAGTCTTCTCGGGCCACATGTCCCATGGAGGTGACCCCGTGCCCACAGCTGGAAGGGGGATGATGTGAGGTTCTCACGGCTGCTTTACCGGACGGGGTGGTTCGCTGTGTCTGGGTCCAGGGCAGTGACCACCCCCACGATAGATCCAACATGTGCATCCTCCTGGACCTCCATCAGGTTGGAGGGGGGCCGGAACTCAGGGGGCTCATCGACGTCCAGCACTGAGACCCGCACGATGGTCTGGTCCCGAAAGGTGCCCAGGTCCACGAACCGCGGGTCCACAAACTTGTTGAGAGCCTCCACCACGACAGTGTGCACTTTTTTTGACTCGTAGTCAAGAGGCTGGGATAAGAGAAGAGGGTAAGCCACAGCCAGCCCAAGGAGCCCCTCTGCTGCCCCTTCCTTCACCAGAGACATCAGGGCAGCACTAGAGCCACTAAAGCCACCTGCTCCCAAGCAATGCGGGCTTCTGCTTTGCCCTTCTGCCCCACACACCAAGGGAGCAGAATAAAGCAGAAGCCCTCCAGCCCACTCCCCTCAGGGCCCCCAACAGGCTGTGAGGAGCTAGGATTCACTGGGAAGACAGCACAGTGCATTTTGCACATGAGCGAGTTTTGATCATTAATCACTCTGCTCTTATTTCTACAGGGGAGGCAAGCTGCATACAGTGGCCTTGAAGAACAATCATTCTTTCCTGCCTGCACCAAGTATTTACTTGATTGTTTTTGCCACCAAAAGCAGATACAGTTAAAGTGCTGCTGGTCAGGTACAGGAATTAGGTGGGCATTTTTCTCCCCTAACAGGTGCTATCAATAACAGCTGTAAGCACTCCTCTCTGTAGTCTTATTCATGGTGTCTCCTCTGCACAGCCTGCTGCTTCACTGCCATCCCCAAGCCACGCTGGCGGACTCCAGCAGGCACTCTGTGCTGCTCCTTTTCAGCCTTTCCTCCCAGACACTGCCCTGTGTTTTGCCATGCAGGCAGAGCAGAGACAGATCTCACCCTGCATCAGCAGGCACAAAGATGCGACTGCTACTGCTGGAGCAGCAGTCAGAGGATTTTCTTCAACTCAGATTCAAAGGCAGCAGTCCCCAAAGGAAAGGGTCCTCCTAGGAACCTGTGCCCTCCCTACTCAATCAACACTTCTCACCTTCTGTACTGTGATGACAGCCTCTTGGGTATTGCTGTCTGTGGTGACTTTGAACATCTCCACCCCTTCCTCATCTTTCACTTGATATGTCATGTCCGTGTTCTCCCCGACGTCAGAGTCCTCTGCCTTCACCCTCCCGATGGCAGTGCCCACGGGAGCCGTCTCAACAATGCTGAACTGATACATCTCTGGGGGAGAAATAGGTACCACGGTCACTGCTTCTGCCTTTGAACCTCCCCCAGCCTTCACAAACCTCCCTGAGGCACCTTTGGGCTGTGAGGGTTGTTCAAACCCCACTGTGTCCACAGTCCAGAATGCCCCAGCAGGAGAAGTAAGTACACCAGCCAAAGAAAAGGGCTGTGGGAAGATAACTGGGGACCACTGACATTTCAGGCGCTGTGTGAAGTAAGGGCTGATTTTTCTGTATGGACACTGCCCCGCAATCAGTGTTCTCCGATTCCTTTGCAATTTCTGATTTCTAGGAGATGCAGCCTAAGAGCTGAGCCTCCTCCAGCTGCAGCCCCTTCCCTGGCCTGCCAGGTGGGAGCTGCCAGGCTCCACAGTTGGGGTGCACTGCAGAGCCCTCACAGCCCCCTCCTCGCAGCAGAATCACCCTGCAGCTTCTCTGGGGAGGGTGCCAGATCAGACACCAGCACCAGCCACAGGCCATTAGCAGCAAGTTGGAAAACAGCTGTGCTGTGACAAGGCTGCTGCCCCTGAGCAATGTCACTGTCCTTGCACTGGGACAGGGGTGTGACAAGCTCTCACACAGCAGCCAGGAGGGGCCAGGCCAGCAGCCAAGTCCCTGCCCCAGCTCCCTGGGGACAGCAGCATGGTGGACCTTGCTGGATTCCAGCTGCTTGGAGAAGGCTCAGAAAGGGTCAGCTCTGCTCTCCTACCACACAAACCATGCTTGCTGCCAGGACTTGCACTGGGGCAGGGATCTGGCACCCACTGTGCTGCCAGGCAGGGACACATTCTGACCCAGGCCAGGAGCTGGGCATGCCATGGTGCTTTGGTATTGTCACCCTGCCAGCAGTCAGAGTGGCCAGGCTGGCTCAGCCTGCAGGTTCCATCCCACCACCCACAGGGGACCAGGACACGCTCCAGTGCCCACCCCCACCACCAGCAGGACTTACTCTGAGGGAAGCGTGGTGGGTTGTCGTTGACATCAGTGACTACGATGGTGACAGTGGTGGATCCAGAGAGGCCACCCAGCTGCCCTGCCATGTCTGTTGCACGGATCACCACCTCGTAGCGGTCCTGTGTCTCACGGTCCAGGTCTGCCACGGCTGTCCGGATCACACCTGGAAACCAGCAGGACAGCTGAGCACAGGCAGGCCACAGAGCCACAGGCAGGCTGAGGCTGGAAGGGGCCACTGCAGATTGCTTTGGACAAGGTCCAGACCTAAACAGGATCAGCTGGATCTCCCTCTTCACACGAGGCAGAAGCTCCAGTATTTCACCAACCTTCCTGGCCCTTCCCTGAATGCCCACAGATTCATATTTGGTGTCAGACACAGCACTTGCATCTCACCAGTGCACAGTAGAAGGGACTGTCACCTCCTCTGACTGCTGGGCACACTCTCCCCAGCCACAACCCTGGTGCTGCTGGCTGCCTCTGCCACAGGAACACACTGCTGGCCACAAACAGTGTCTGCTGAACCCCTCTGCTAGAGGTCACGTAAGCAAAAGCCAACTAAGGGGAGAGAAGGGCACTGGGGAGAAGAACAAGCTCAGGGGGTTGTCAGTCATCCAGAAACATCCCAAAAATCCTCCTGAAGCCCAGAAATGGCCACAGGCCCAACCTGCTCCCAGCAAGTCTCCTCATGAAGCATGAAAGAGTCTCAACTGCTGCTTTCCCCGTGGGCTACTGGCAGCTCCCACTGGGTTAAAAACCCTGGCACAGAGGAGGTTTGTGCTTCTCCCCAGGGCGACAGGGAGGTGGGTGAAAGATCTGTGAGGGTCAGAGGTTTGGTGGAGGCAGGAATCACAGGAAGAGAGGACTCATCCTCACCCCCACCCAAACGCAGGGGCTGTGCTGGGGCCAGCCTCAAGGTCTGCTCTGTGAAAACCCAGGCTGAGTCACAAAACCCCTCTGGCACAGATCTGCAACAGCCCACTTATCCTGATCTGCTGAGCAGGAGCCGGGCTTGCTACAGCACCCCTCAGAGAGCAGGGGTGCCCCAGCCCAGGCTGCATCTCCCAGGTGCCCGGGCACACCTGGGGAGGAACCTGTGTGATTTGGAGAATGGGAAGGGGGGGGTTGGGGGGTGGGTAGGGGCAGCACATCTCTAGAAATCTGTCTGCACAGAACCCCTCATTTTCAAGTGTCCTTCTAGGTGAAGGAGGCCAGAGATGACAAAACACATGCTCTGTGTCAGAGAATGCACTGGAGCTTAACAAAATGAATGGTATGGTAGTACTTCTTACAAAAGTAAGTCTCTTAAAAGCAGTGTGTATAGGTCTCCAGTATTCATTTGGGACTGGGGAAATGACCAGGACTAAAATATAAAGGAATGTAAAACAAGAAACAAAGAGCAGTAAAAGCCTGAAACCTCTGTGAATGGTAGAAATTACCAGTCACCCACGACTGTTTCATTTGAATGGAAACAAAGTAGAGAAGAAACATTTTGAGGATGAAAGAAGCAAAGAAATGACTGTGCTCCAACGTGGCACCAGGGTCAGGAAGGAATGACTGCCTATATGGATACAAGGTCATTTGCACCACATTCCAGTCCCACTGCGCCAGCAGCACCCCATAACAGACTGGAATCAGCTTAGCATCCCCTCCAGCTCGGTTTTTTAACGTTCCCACAGATTTAGACATTGTTTTATGTTTCTGTAAATCCTCTCTCTTCCAGGGTTTTCTGTTTAACTATCAGCTTTATCTTCTCCTACTGTGAACTGCAAATTCATCTCTGCTTGTTTCACCAGTAATCCTGCCTGGTGCTAGGGACAACACTGGAGGAGGCTGCTGGAGTGAGTCCCCAGTGATGGATCTGACCCAGATGGAACAGGGAGCTCCCTTCTTGCTGAGCAAACAGTAGAGAATCATGCAGTGGTCTGAGCACCTTGCAATCCATTTGCTGATGTGCAGCACATCAAGCAGTGGTAGAGCATGGAAGCTCAAAGTCACCAAGAGCACAGCAGAGGGGACAGCCAAGTTCCAGCTCGCTGCAAGGAGCCAAGAGATGGCTACAGGGACAGGCCCCAAGGCCTCCAGGGATCTGCAATCCACAGCCAGCAGGTTTCCAGTTTCCCCATTCACGTGTCCAGTGTGGCTTTGAGCATCTCCAGATAAGGGAGAGATAAGCACCATGGAACCACTGGTGCTGTGGCCCAAAGGCAGCCAGAAATGCCACTGAGCTGGGAGGA
This sequence comes from Chaetops frenatus, assembly GCA_013400775.1. NCBI lineage: Eukaryota > Metazoa > Chordata > Aves > Passeriformes > Picathartidae > Chaetops > Chaetops frenatus. The sequence continues at coordinate 653,752 of VZTR01021376.1, read as the reverse complement.
TGAAATTCCTCCCCCTCGCCCTTTGCATGACATTACAGGTGCAGCAGGAGCTGGCAACACTGTTCAGGAGACATTTATCACTCCTTCCTTTGTGAAACTAGCAATTACTCCAATGATTAGCATTGTTAGGATTTATTACAAAGACATAACCACCATTTCAGATCCTTGCTATTCTCCAGATCTCAGGGATAGGCAAAATTATCACCCAGCTTCCCTTGTCCCTCTGTCACTTCAGGTTCTGCAGTTACCTGGACTCCCCTGCCTTCAGCCCCATGGGTAAGGGAGCAGGTGTTTATCCTGTGATGGGGCCCAGGGTCTGCTCTGACCCCCTCACTCATCCTGGCTCTGCTCAGAGGAAACCATTTGACAAGGAGTCCCACTCCACCTCACACAGAGAGGCGGAGAGGAAGCAGGAAAGGGAGGCAAGAACCTCTGGGCACCCACCCCAGCGAGGATGGCACCCTCCCACCTGGGCAGCAGGACCAGGCCTGCACAAACACCCAGGGCCCAGGGACCACCAGCCCCAGCTGCTCGTGCTGACAGGCCTCTCTGCCACTCCACTGTGAATACAAAACCGTTATTTCTGGGCAAGCACTGTCTCATTGAAATTTAAGCAATTCCGTTAATTAACGGGGTCTGAAGCATTTTATAATGAAAATGATTCATGTCAGCACAATAGTGATGAATTGGGATGAGAGGGAAAAAGCTCATGCATTCACCAAGGCTGTAATGACTTAACTGAGCTGCTCGTAATGATATAGCTCATAATACGCCATGCAAGATGGGAGGAAAGTGCTCAGGCACTTCCCAGAACACCTCCAAGGTCACTTGTCCCAACAGGGAGCAAGTCCAGGCCATTTGGCACATGCACAGTAGGGCAAATGTCCCCAGCCAGCTCCTGTTCTTCCAGCAGCACAAGGCAGACAAAATCTCTGCCTGTGGCAGGAGCAGAGACTGATCAGAAACTCCCTCTCATGGTGTTGTTGTGCGTCCAGTCCATCCTGGAAAAGTGAGATCTGCTGCAGACAAACTCCCCTGTGCTCCAGACCTACAGGAGTCTCAGCAGGATTGTCACTGGAACGTTTTTCCCAAATTGCTGGGCCACACCAGGCCACAAGTCAGGCTGGTTTTGTCTTCTAGGCCGAGGTACCACTCACCATTTGCTGTGGCCATGGCAAATCAGGGTCTCCACACATGCTCCACATCCATGTGGCACTATGGGCACTGCCTTAAACACCCACCAGCAGCAAACCTGCATTGTCCCATCTTCCAGAGCCAAGATATTCTCTGCTCCCAAACCCTGACCCCTAGGGACTCTGCAAGGAGGCTGCAAGGGATGGGGACAGACCTTCCTCAGGGCTGTACACAGAGCACAGAAAAGCCATTGCTATCATCTCCCAAGATTCACCTCCTTTCCAGCTGGAAAAACTGACAAACTTTGTCTTTCCCAGACACTGCTAACAAAGCAAGAACAACCTCGAGCTCAGACTTGTCTCCCTGGTTCTTGTCAGTATCTGTTATAGCTGAATAATGTGGACACATGGTGGCATACCCTCTGGTACAAGGCACATGTGGCTTTCCAGCATGATCCAGATTAATCAGTATAATTACCAGGCAAGGGGACACTTACAGCATCACTTAAATACCACTGAATCTGCTACAACAGCAGACTCTCTTTGGGTGATAAAAACAAAGCAGGACAAAGCACTCAGCAGGTAACTGCCTTCCAGGAATGCCATCATTATGGGCTTTGCTCTGCTCTCAGGTACTTCTTGGTCAGATGTCCACATCCTCAGAGACTGTCTGGACAAGGCACCTTCCAGCTGAGGGCAGGAGGAACAATAAGCCAGAAAGTCATGGAGTAACAAACAGGGACCTAAGCTAAGGAGGTTCCTGGTCCATCTACAGCTCAAAGCAGGCGGTCTTCAAAGGCAGATGAGATTACCCTGGGCCATAAATAGTCAAATTTTTAGTATCCCCAGGGATGGAAATGCCACCATCATGGTGACAAGGCTTGTCTTCCTGCCATTTGGGTCTTTTTACTGTGTGTGCCTGAGAAGAATCTGGGTCTGTCTTCTCTACCCTCTCCTATTTAACTGGATAAAACAGATTAATTCCTGCCAGCAGCCTGGTCAGTTAGATCAAACCCATCTCTGCCTCAGGCCAGGAATGGCAAGGCACCTGCCAAACAGACTGCAGATTCCTCACCTGTGCCCTCACCTGCCTGCAGGGACACAGAAATACCCATATATCTGCCAAGACACAAATGCTCCTGGAAGCACACATCCTGGAGGAGGCCAGCCCTTGCAGAAGAGGTCTTAGCTCCAAGAGCCAGCACTTCAGTCACCCTCCAGCCCCCCATCCTGTCCTTCAGTTTAGCACAAGCTGGGAGGCACAAGCTACAGGTGCTGAGTGAGGTATGAGGCACAAGGGTCAGGAGGTTCATGGAGCACCTAACAAGGGCTTGTTCCAGGCTGGAATCAGCCTTGCCCATGCCAGTGCAGACAGCACACTCACCTTTCCTTTGTCCCTTCTTTTAGCAGTTAAGTCCTACATAATTTAACATTAATTCCCTTGGCACATTAGTAGATACACTCTAATTTCCTCAAGATGACCAAACATACAGTTTTGTCCCAAATCAGCTGAAGTTCTTGTACCAATCTCAGAAAAGGGCTGTTAATGTTCAATCTCTCCAACAAGAGGAATCCCCTTAAATAAACGTGGCTTCTCTGCAGACTCTTGTGCCCCACACTCAGACTCCCTTGTGCCTGTGCACAGCTCTGGTGGATGAGGGACAGGCACGGGACACAGACCTGCACAACCCCCTGGGCCCACAGGAACACACACATACTGATACATCTGTGCTTCCAGGCACCAAGGAGCGTTTTTAACAAACTGACAAGAGCAGCAGAGAAACGTGCTCTGCCTCCCACCACCACATCACACAGATCAACAGCTCAGCAGCCCAGCTCAGTGTGCAGCAGGCTCCCAGACACAGCTCCTCTCCCAGTCCAGCCTTGCTGCCCCAGGACCAGGGCTGTCTCCAAACACAGCAAGACTGGCAGGTAGGGATGAAACAACTAAGGACTGCACACAAATAACCATCAGCTTCATCCCAGCAGGACAGTATGTCCATTCTTGCTCTCTCTGGTATAAAAAGCTCTAAGCCCTTACTGGCTCAGTCTTTAAATCAGGACACAGGCTCTAGAACAGGAGCTGGTTTAAGTCATCACAAATGACAGACTGCATTTCAAATACCTTCTGAGTCGTTCTGCCTTTTCCCTGCACTCAGCAGAGTGACAGATTTGACGAACAACCTCTTCCTTATGGTAGAAAGCCAGGTTCCCTTGCACCCCCCCAAACTGACAAGCTGGCTTTTAAGGAAAGCACCAAACATCATGAAATCTATGGTGTTACATGCTCAGGTTTCTCTGTAGCATTCAATATCCCTGCAAAGGGATGAACAAGACTGCTGGAAACAGGGGCACCAGGTTGTAGGGTGCTGAGCAGTTTCAGGTTCCCCCCCAAGGAAGGCTGTGTGCAAGGGATCACAGGCAGCAGTGAGTCTCCAGCCACACTGCCCAGGGATAAGAAAGGGCACTGCAAAGGACACGGGACCAGACATGAGCAGGCAGGCACAGCTGCCTGCCAAAAGAGAGATTTGCCCCTGTAAAGGTGAATAATCTGCAGTGGTACAGAGAATGGAGGGTGATGTAAAGCAGCATGAAAACACAGCCTGCAGGTTTAAACACACAGATTTCTCTCATGTAAATGCACGGAGAGTTCCCACACTCAGGTGCATGTCTCCATATCTAAAAAGCATAAGCTTGAAAGATCTTGGTGAGTGTGAGATTCCTGGAGCTGGAACAGGAGCTGCCACTAATGCTCCCACCCTGTGTCACTGTGGGCAGAGCTGGGCTCGTGGCCCAGCAGCAGCAAAGGGGGCTCTGCTGCCAGATTAGTGCTCTCACCCAGAGCCAACACTCAGCACAGCAGCACAAGAGGCTGTTTCCCACTGGAAGCAGCAGGGCAGAGCTGTGTGCTGGTCGCTGTGAGAGCGCAGCCTCCTCACAGCCGATCAGGGCAGCCACAGCACGGGCACTGCTGCTCACCTGCTGCAAGGAGCAAAGATTGGCTGCACCCCATCTGAGTGAGGAAAGCAGCACAAGGCTTACTGAGCTTAATGCCTGCAGGCTCTTGCAACGAGCCACGGGGACATTCTTACAGCTGGCAAGAAAACTTTGCCTCAAAAGCTTGTGCAGACAAAGCTCCCCACTCACATGAAAAAAGCCAGGCTAGACCTCCAGCACACACAGGTGAAGTTCTTGAACCTGATTTGGGCTACACAACACAAGTTTCAGTCTGTGAAACTAATCTCAAAGCATGAGAGTGGCTGGTGTAGATGAAATAAAGAAAAGCTCATGTGCATCAGCTGTGCTTTCTCTTCACCATCATTCAATTCTGGAATCTTCCTACAGCATAAATGCCATACTGCTGCTCCCACCATTTCAGTGGAGCCATTTAGATGCTTGTCTCCCTCCAAAAAGACCCGAGACACTACAGGCATTCAGGGCTTACTGAGTGGCAAGACTTGGCACAGCACAGCATCCAGACAGTTTGGGTCTGCCTGTGAAAGGTCCATTGAATACAAAATCCCAGCTGAACACTACAGCTGGTAACATCCAAGAACAGGAGACAAAGTCAGCTACACATGGTCCATGTTCTGTACTCAAGCACGGAAACCACTTTTGTACATGCCACACCTGTCCTGTGTGAAAGGAGGGTGTGAAAAGAGCACAAGACAAGGAGGGAAGAAAGAACCTCTGCTGGAAGGAGTCAGGGGCTGAGGTGTGCAAGGCAGCATGTGCATGCATGGATCTGCAGGAAATGGCAGAGAAGGAGGTCAAAACCAAAAAGGGAAATCAAATTGTTCTTCATTACCATATATTATAAGAAATGTAACATGCCAGGTTTTTATGGTTCTTTTTATGGCCATTAATAACAATGGTGGCTCTGAGAGCTACGCTGCTGCTATGGATAATTAAATCTTATGCTCAGGGCAGAAGCTGGGCCACCCCAGGCAATCAGACCTGGATTCCCCTGTGCAGCATAAAGACTTATTCTAACAGAATAAGAGTGGGAGCAGGTTGGGGGGATGGTTCTTGGATGGATATGAGGACACCATGTGCCCCCACAGCACCGCTGCATCCACAGGGGCCAGTGCTGGCAGAGGGGCACAGCACAGGCTGCAGCCACAACCTGAGTGGCTGATGGGCAGAGCTGCAGCCCTGCAGTTCCTGCAGTGCTGGTGAGGAAGCTGCCACAGCCATTTGCAGCTCAGACATTGCCAGAGTCAGCCCCAACACCTGTGTTAGCAGCCAGATATCTTGGAAACAGATGTGCTCAAGAGGGGCCGGAGTCTTCTGCAGACTGTCAGCAATTTTGCCTTTATGAAAAACAAGCAAGTATAACAGTAAATCAACCCCCCAGTGTATGAAACAGCTAGCTTGAGAATTAAGACACAAAAAGTCAAGGAATCGAGAAGCTTGGATTCCCAGAGTGACATTAATTCTCACCACAGTCCCACAGGGCACATTTTAGTTTATGCCTTAATACAGAGCATTAATGTGGCAGGAAGCTGAGCCTCTGCACGTCCTGGCTTGTGCAGTTTGTTCCCAGTGGTCCCTCTCCATTCTAGCAGCCAGACTTCCACTCACACTAAGCTGTCTCAGATTAACAGGATCTCACGTGCACCTGAATTCTCAGGGTTTAGCCTATTGTTCCTACACACACAGTATAAAACAAAGCAAATCTGGGAAAGGAGAGAGCCCAGGTGCAACAGCTCCTGAGCAAGGGGTGGGGACAGCCCCAACGAGCTGCTTGTGCCCTCTCTCCACTGCACCAGCCTCTGTCCAAAGACATTTCCTACTACATGCCACAGTGCTGATGTCAGATGTATGTAGGAGCTCCCAAACTCCCAAATCTGAGCCTTCCTCCAGCAGCAGCCAGGCTGGTGGCAGAGCCGGGGCTGGGACTAGCTTCCCCATGTGCACCAGAGCCCTGTCAGAGGTGCAGGGTTTCCTGCAGAGGCTCAGGCACACAGACCTTCTTTACACTCTCCTTACACCAGAATCTCCAAACAAATTTCACTCTGACTTACATAGAAACAGCCTCAGAAAATATCTATCAGCACAGACACAGATCAGCCTGACAGACACTTGGTACTTCAGCCCAGGGGTTGATCTCAGTCCTTGCCACTGTGGTTCAGCAATAGGGTGGGGAGGACTTTGCTGTCCAGTTTTTCAACACAAGCTTCAGCTCCTCGGCCTGCTTGTCCTTTGACAAATTTTCATTAAACTATGGGCATTTTACTGCATGCTTTGTGCCTTAAATATCCCTTATTAGCATTTGAGTGTCTTCCCTCCTTAGCAAGCTTGTGAGGCTCCCATTAAGGGTAATGAGAGTCAAACTCCTGGGAGGCAAGGAGAATATATACCCCAACATCTCCTGGTTATGGTCTACCCTAACCAGTATGTCAGAGCATCATCTGCCAGGGATTTATTACAGAGGCATTTTACAACAGGCTCTATTATAAGTTATTAAGGAATGGAGCAGCTTCTACTGTTCTTTCATTAAATATTAATAGAACATTTATAAACCTATCCTTAATTTAAAGTGTTACCTTTAATCAAAGCCCTGGTGATAACGATGCAGCCTTTGGTAAGGCCCCTTTGGTAGTATTTAAACCTTCTACATGGAAGTTTTATGTGCCTGTGGGGGCATTCCTGCTGCAGGCAGAGAGGAGCTGTGGCCAGTGCAGGTGCAGACCAGGCACTCTGGGCTGGCAGCTGCAGATCCTGCCTGCTGCAGGCAGGGCATGGAGCTGGGCAGCAGCCTGAGCAGGGCTGCTGAGCTTCGTCTCCAACACCCCTGCCATGGATTCCCAGCATCAAAGCCATGCCCAGGCCACTGCTGGGGCTCCTGGCCCAGCCCAGCTGGGTGCTGCTCACCTGTTTTACTGTCCACAGTGAAGTGTTGCTCCCCCTCCAGCACACTGTAGACTACCCGGGCACTGCTCCCATAGGTGGGGTCGTCGGCATCAGAGGCCATCACCTGCATCACAGAGGTGCCTGCAGCAGGGACAAGGAGGAAAACAGAAAGTCAGGGAGGAGTTGAGAAGAGTAACACAGACCTCAGAGCAGGGTCCAACACTGATTGCTTGCAAATGATGAGGGAAAAAAGAACAGCTGGGTGCAAATGCAGCATCACCTCCTCACCACACGCCTGAAATCCAGGACTCCAGACACTGCTGCAAATGGCTCTGATGTGCTGCAGAGTGGCAGCAGGGACAGGGTCCTGGGCCATCCTGGGGCAGGGCCTGCTCTCCAGGACATCACTGGAGCTTTTCCTCCCAGTAGCCTTCAACTGGACCATCTGGAAAGGAGCTGGGGATGTCATACTCACACCTGCCCTTCCTGTCAGCACAGGGTGACATGGTCACCTCCAGACCACAGAGGGACCACCCAGCTGGGGCCTGATCCAGGCTGCAGCACCACTGCAGCAGGCAGACCTGCACAGGGACAACAGCCCCAGGTGAGGAAAGGCTTTCACTTGCCCAGAGCCAGACATAGCACCAGGTCCTCATGCTTTACACGTAGCAGGGCAGGAGGACTATAAATTGGATAAAAGTCCATCAAATGTCTGCAATTAAGTTATTGATTTTCAAGGCTGTCTCATTAAACTGGGTACTTCACTCCAACTGTCCCTGTGATGGCTTTAATTTGACATCATGTTCAATTTAACAAAAGCAGGACCCAGGACATGAGGGTGGGGGCAGGAGCAAAGGGGCTGAGATCTACAGAGACAACAGAATGGATGAAGGAAGGGAAGCTACCCCAGCCTACAGACACCTTGAGAAAGGAGGTGGTGTGACCAAAGCACTGTGAGGACAGGCTACCCTGCTTCATCTCTAGCACCAGACTCAGGGCATCCCTGCCCAGAGGTCAAGCACTGGCACAAGTCAGTCAGAAGCAGCCTCTGTTCCTGTGTCACAGGAGGCAGATATGGAGCTGAAACCATCCACAGGGAAATGAGGAGCTTCAGTCCCTGGTGCCTTCCTCCTCTCTTGTCAGGAGAGCACAAGCCCAGAGAGCCTGCAGGCAAGCCAGGGAGCTCCTGCACCAGCCCTGCCTGGACTCAGGCATGAGATGAGGCAGCATAGACAGCAGTGCTGCTGTGAGCAGCTGGGATGCACACGCTCCCCCCAGTCCAGTTCACTCTGATCTCCTGGAAAGGGTGCTCACTGACGGAAACGAGCAGTTACCATGGTTGCTTTTCATTCTCCCTGGCAGCCTTCTCAGAGCTGCAGCTCTGCTGATAACAGGAGAATCCCCCTCATCGGTCTTCAGCAACAAGCTACTTTGAGTCAACTTATTTATGCTTTGCTGTCTCCAGTGAAGTTATGGTGCATCCCTGCCAGGCACGTCCAGATTTTACACCACAGCAACACTGGCTCTCTGCCTTGCAAACAACTGTTTAAGAAATACTATTGCAGCATTTCCTCCTCCTCTCCCTGCCGTAACACAACTCCTTCAAGCAGGTATGAGCCAAGGCAGATCCACACCAGCACTGCACAGTCCCTCGGGCAGCCTGGCATGTTCCCTTGAGAAGCTTCTGATCAGAAACCAAAAAAAAACGGGACTAGAGAAGGGAAATGACACCAGGGTCCCCAAGCATCCTTCTCCCAGCTGCAGTAGAGAAGCCTGCTAGGGATGCTGGAGGTGCCAAAGCCTGAGAATCACAAAGAGCAGTACCTGCCCCTGGCTGCAAGAGAGGGCTCCCTCTGCACAGCCTGGCAGCAATCAGCTGAGAGCCTGGTGCCCAGAGCAGCACTCACTCCTGCACCTGCAGCACAGGCAGAGCCTGCTGACTTTGCACACACATCCCACACCCCAAGAACCACTTGTTCCTGCCTAGGATTAGGAGATTCAAAACTCACCCACAGGTACTCAAGCCCATCAGCTATTTCCCTGCCCTTGCCCTGTATGCAGCACGCCCTGTGTCAGGACTGCACACAAGCAGACAGAGCAGATGCCTCAAGGACCTCACCACAGCCTCCTGTTCCAGCCATCTTTGTGCAGCCATCCCAGCCCAGGCATCATTAGAGGCAGGCTGGACCCTAAACATTTGCACCAGACTCTGCATGTCATGCTGCTTTCCCCAGGATGCACTCACTCAATTGCATAATTCACCTCCTAATCCATCCCTGTCAGGCACAGCTGTACTCCCTGTGTTCCAGTATTTACCTGAATGCTGCAAAACTGCAGAGTCTGAAGAGGAGGCAGGACCTGTGCCCACCCAGAGCAGGGTTTGTGTCACCATCCTAAGCCATGCCCTGGATAGGTGAGGTAGGCTGCTGCTCTCAGGCTTCCTGTGCCAGCACAGAAGGCTCCTGGCCCACAGCTGCTGGGCACTCCCAAGAACAGGAGCAACAGGGCAGCAGATCCAGCTCCAGGTCCCAGGGGTGAGCCCCATGTTTGGGACCAGAGCTTTGTGCTCTAGGGCAAGGGAAGCCAAGAAGGACGAGGAGCCTTGCAGCAAGACACCTTCACTCAGAGGCAAAATGGGGCACAGTGCCCTTGGGCCACAGCCAGCAATGCCAGAGGTGATGAGGGCTCTGCCCTTCCTCACCTGCCCTCACAGCATCTCATTAACATAAGAGCAACATCAGCAAGGTAGGGAACACTGACCCCACTTTGTGCCTTGACTTCTCGTCTGCAAGGGTGCACTGAAGCCTGCTCAAGGTCACCTAAAGGGTATCAGGAATCCACTAACTCAACCTTCCAGCATCCTTCCCTAACCTCCATTTATCCCTTTTCCAGCTCTTCCTCCCACTCTCTTTCCATGTGAAGAGCAATGGTACTCAATTTCAGCTTAACCTGGTCCCCTCCTTCCTGCAGAGACAAGCTTTCCCTGGCTCCCACCCTGCTCCAATATTAGTCCCTGCTCTCCAAGCACAGCACTGCCCACAGCAAGTACAGCATGTACAGCTTTTATTTAGTTTTCTGGCACATGCCTTAGCCATAAAAGATACACTAAATAAAATCTAAACATCCATCATGTACTCTATCACCCGCCTCCCATAACCAAGAAGCCTGAGCCCGTATCCAGAGAGATAATTAGACATGTAAAATGAGATGAGACCTTGGTTCCTCCCCCGACCAGCTCACTCCACAGATCAGAGGAAACCAACAATTTTACATAAAAATTAACAGGTCAGAATCCATCTCTTATTCTCCCTCTGCAAAGGTGAGATCTGGCACAGCACATCAAGCAAACCCTGATTTCCCGCAGAAGAAAGGAGGAACAAGACCCTCACTTCCAGAGCAATCCTTCCTCCAGCCTAGCTGACTCTGGCTGCCAGCCATCCCCTGGCCCCATGGGCCCTGCTTGGGCTGTCCCCATTGCACACCCTGAGCCATCCTGGAGACCTGCCAGGGACAGCAGCCAGCCCTCAGCTCTGCCAGCAGCATCTCCTCTGCTGTGAGCAGGGTCAGCAGGGCAGGGAGGGGCTGCCCACACCGAGAGGTGCCCAGGATGCCCCAGGAGCTGTGTCTCTGCTGGGTCCTTTCCCATGAGTGCAGAGCTCAGCCCCCACAGCCACCCTGCCATGCTGAGTGTCCCCAGGGCTGGCAGGGCACAGCAGCTCAGCCCAGTGCCCTGGATGGGATGGATGTGGCTCTGCAGGGCACCTCTGGAATACCAATGCATTGTCCTGGCACCTGTGACTGCTTTCCCACAGGACCCAGAGCCTCTGGGGACAGTCCCAGCGACCCTGCATGGAGAAGGCTGATAGCTCCAGACCACTTGCTATGCCACTCACTCCAAACACGTTTAGCTAAAAGAAATGTTGACAGGCAAACTCCAAACACATCCACGAGCAGAGAGGCCCTGCACTGAATCCACAAGCAAGTGGCTGGGACCTGTCACTTCCCCAGGGACAGAAGTACAGCCAAGCTCTGGGCAGGCAAAGAGGCAAATGAGCAGCAGGAAAACCCAACACTTGCTAAATTTGACTGTCCCTCCTCACGGCAGCAGTCACCCTTCTGTGGTGAAACCAGGAGCCTCCAGATGCTCTCCAGACCAGCTCTGGGGGTCAGTTGCCACCTTCAGCTCAGGCAGAGACCAGAGACACTTTCTGGCCATGCTGAGAGCCCTCTCTGAGTGGACCTGGCCAGCTCCAGGACGGCACTCAGGCACTTCAGCCCTGCAGAACATCAGGGACCCTGCAAGGAGTGCTGTGTCATGCAAACCACGTTCCCCAGCCTGATGCCAGTGTGCAGCACTCCCACCCCAGGTGCCTGGGTGCCATGGGGCAGGAGGCAGGTGGGATTTTATAAACAATACCATTTACAGCTTTTGTCTGGCCCCAAACACCTGCAGTGGCTGATGCACCCCAGACACATTCAGGCAGGACATCAGGGGAAAAAAATGAACTAGAGGAGCTTAAAAATTACTGGAGCAGAAGTGAGTTTCTTGCAATCTTGTGAACATCCTGACTTGGTAGAAAGCCAGGCCCAGAGGAGATTCACTGCAGAGCCCTCACACCCCGCAGGACAAGCCTGAGGGTGATAACCTGGCAGGGGTGCAATTGCTCAAATGTGCTACTGTGAAACCCCTTCTGGGGTGTCTGCCCAGAGAAAGCCACTGCACAAGGCACCCCAGCCCCTGGCATGAAGCAGGTGAATGTGGTGCTGTGGGGAGCAAACCAAAGCATTCCATGAAGAGGCTCAGGTTCCCTAAGGGGCTGCCAGATGCAGCCTGGATGAGTTCACTTGGGCAGGGCAGTGTTTGTCCCATGACCCAGAGTGCAGTGCTGAAGGGGAAGGACTCATCCCACTAAGGACAAATAGACAGGGCAAGCCCCAGCTCCCAGCCACTTGCTGTCCCAGCAGCTTCCAGATACACACAAGCACTTTCTAGCAAGAAAAAAATCAGATTGCCTGCGAGTGTTCTGGCTGTATGGTAAACTAAGTGTTTTTCTCTGCTTCCAGCATGGAGATTAAACCATTTCTCTTCACAATAATCACTTCTGCATTCAGCCAGCTTTGTGCTGGAGTCAGGGCTTGACCCCAAGTTTCTGTCTGTACAGCCAAATCGCCTCTAATCTGGACATGGTACTACACAGAGAAATGAGAGTGAAACACACCAAGGGAGGAGTGATGTTCTGATGAAAGCATATGCCTTTCCTGGCATGCTCCTCATTCCAGGCCCTGCCTGCTCCCCAAAGACCCCACAAGTGAGCTCTGGGCTGCAACACCCACCCTGTGCAACCAACAGTTTTCTTACAGGAGGCAGCGTGTGCTGGATTTGGGCTCACGCCTGAGTGCAGCACACAGCTGTTAAGCAAACCCCAGGGAGCTCAGGAAAGGAGCCCAAAATACAGCTAATTTTAGCATCTCCCGTAACAAGGTAAAGCTCCTGCAATTCCAATGCAGTTGGCTGGGGCCCATCCTGCATTCTTCTGCAGCTGCAGGTCTCTCCGTTTGGTACTGGATTCTGCTCAACTCTGATGTTTGTGAGAGATCCACACTGGGGTACCCGCAGAGGCTGAGCCTTCGGTGCCAACACAGAGCAGCCTGCAAGCTCTTGGCCAGCAGCCTCTCCCTGAGGTGACAGGACAGCAGTGGAGCTGTAAACAGGGTGTGCAGCTCAGGTCCCATCCTGCACACAGACTGCTCCTCAGCATGCACAGCTGTGGGCATGGGGCAGTCAGTGAAAGTGCTCCCAAGCAGCCCCAGGAGCCCCTGTCTCCCTCAGCCTGGGTGACTCCAGGGCATTCACTCCAGGGCATTGTCTCCAGCCCAGCTCCCTCAGGGGGCTCTGCAGGGACCTTTCCACCCCTCTACAGCCCCAGCAACTGCATTACTGCTCCTGACTCCCCAGGCCACATCAGGTTTCTACATAAAAGCCAATTGCTGGTTCGGCACAGCTGGTTCTGCTGTGCCAAGGGAGGCCAGATAGAGCTGTTGGGTCAGCTTTCATTTTGGATGTGCTTCTTCCAAGTGCAGGATATCCCTGTGTAGAAAATCTCCAGCCTGGCTCATAGGCTGGGGTTAGCTCCAGGCACCACCTCTGCCCTTTACAAATCCCATACTCCAGCCTTATCCTCCCCACCATCCTGCGTCTGCCGCTTTTGATCCATCACATAACAACAGCAACCCCCTTTCCTTTCCCTTTGCAGAGGTTTACAATGAGTCTGGATGAGTTCATGGAAGACAGATACTAAAGCTGACTAAACCCCCAGAAACCACCCACAGCCAAAGAAATTTCCAAGCTGAAAACAGATGCTGGCTGGGAGAATATTAAGAGGAGCATCACATGTCCTGTGTGTGCTGTTCCTCCTTCCTAAGAATGCACTCTGACCACTGCCAAGGCAAGATCTTGGAACAAAGAGGCCTTTAGTGCATGCTCAGTCTCGTGGTCTCAGGCAGCACGTACAATATCTACCCAAACACACTGCCCTGGCCCCAGCACAGAGCAAGGGGCAGCTGTGCTGCAGAGCACTCCCAGTTACTTTGAGAGTTTGAGCAGTTCTCTCATTTGTTATTCCCTCTTAGACACTAGGAAATCAAATGACTTTCCCTCCCAATTAGTACTCCTTCATTATGCAAATAATGTCCTTTGATCTGCTCCTGCTGTCACAGAGCGGATCTGACTGTATTTGGTTTATTCCTCTTCATGCCCCAGGAAGGCACCCACCTCTGGGAGCTGGGACTGCTTTTGGCAGGGAATGGAGAGTGCAGCTGAGAGCTGCCTTGAGTGAGAACAAAAACCACCCAAGCACAAACCCCAGCGAGGTCTGGGAAGGCAAGACCATGAGAGGAGGAAGAAGGGGTCACCCTTAACTTTTCAGGCTGGGATGCACAGGAAAGGCTTCAGAGCAGCAGAGAAAGGGAATGAGCAGCTCTCTATAGCTCCAAGCTGGAGAGCAGCCCTGCCCTTGGGGTGGCCCCATTCCAGCCCCTTTCCCAGCAGAGCACAGCTGAATCCAAATGGTGCTGAGAGCAGGCATGATCACCAGCATGCCCCCAGGCTTTGATCTTGATAATAGCCAACCTAAGTTCTCCAGCCTTTGTACCTCTGCTTGGCCAACACCAAGCTGGGATCACCTCCACCCACATTCAGGAAGGCAGCAAGGCACACTCCCCATCCACTCTCATGGAAATACCCCACAGGTCTAGGGGTGGTGCTCTGGCCAGCTCAGAGACAGCAAACATCACTATCAATAGCAACCACAACAAAACCACGATCCCAGCTGCATCCAGCTTTGATGCCACAAAAGGAGCACTCCCACACAAAAAGGGCCTGGCAGGTCATTTCCCACAAGAATATCCTGAACTTCACCTCCCTGGCCCAGCAGCTTCCTATGTCCTGCACCTTCAGCTCTTTCTACAGCACCTGGAGCTGAACTTCTCACACCAGGTCTATGACCAGTCCCATCTACCTCCCAGCTGCTGAACCTCTGAGGGTGGAGCAGAAAGCTCCTTGATTATGCCTTGCCTGTTTATGCTTTCACAGGATATGCCCATCCTGTCCTTCGTGCTGCCTGTTCCTGGGCAAAGCACTGGTAAGGCGAGGGAGAAGTGGGAGGGAGCTGGGGACTTGCAGCAGCAGCAGCATGTGGGTCCCTCCAGCTCTGCACTCACACTGCTGGGGCCTGGGCAGCAGAACCACGGGAAGATGATGTGTGAGGCCCTCCCTGGGCCACCTCCAGGGCGAGCTGCTCTGGAGGAGCCTGCACACTCCCCAGGATGGCCAGGCTGCAGAAAGCTCCCAGGCTGTGGCAGGCAGGTAGCCTGGAAAGCAGAACAGGCTCTTGGCTCCAGCTCTCCGCTCTAAGCACACAGCTGGGAAATGCAGCCCACGCCGTTCACAGCACTTCTCTTTACTTTTAACTTCCGAGTATTTTAATTTGCAGGAATCGCCGTCTTTCATGTTGTGAAACCGTGTTTCTTTCTCTCTCTGATCTCCAATTTCGCATAGAAACTGTCTCCTTTGATATGTCTTGTTCACATCAGTCTGATCAGGCAGCTCCATAATTGTTAGTGATTTTCAAAGAACCGGGATCCTTGTCTAATACTCAAAGTTGAGAATTCCTTGCTTTTTAAAATGTTGTTCAAGCAAATTAGATTAATTTAATTTCTTTCTTCCCTTTGGGAACAGGATGCCTATTGCTTTGGTGCCCACATGCTGTCTTTCATTTCTCCAGGAGCACACAGCTATAGTTCAAGGGGTCACTCTCTGACTGAGGGAAGGATTTGCACAGGTAACTGGAAGCAGAAGGAGAGCTTGGGATGCCTCAGGAGAACTTTTTCTCCATACATCAACAAAATCCAGGCAGCAGCAGCAGCTCCTCCGGTGCGGGCAATTCCTGTACATCTGTACCTGCTGGAGGCCACGCACCAGCCTTGCAATATGCTGCACATGAACCACGGAGAGCCAGAGCTCTGTGCTGAGGCAGTGCAGACCTGAGCACCATCCCCTGCACTCTGCAGCCAGGATGTGTCTGCAGCAGCACAGCAGGACCTGGTGGTTCACCTGACCTGGCCTCTCAAGACAGCTCAGCTGCTCCCCCTGCCCTGGGGGCTCTCTGCACTCCTGGCACTGTTACTGTCCCCTGTGCTGATTCAACCCTTGCTGACAGTATTGGGGTCCTGCCTGACCTTCAATGTCAGCCTTTCACAAGCTGTCTTCTGCCTGATACAGCCTTTGGGAACGGTGATTTACAGCTCCTGCTTGCAGCACGTGCCAACACACAGAGCCTGCTATAGAGGTAGCAGAGAGCCCGGTGTGGACAGGGAATGGCATGGACAGGGAATGGCATGGACAGGGAAGGGTGTGGCTCTGGACAGGGCAGCACCAGCCCTTCTCCTGGACTCCAGCTGTGCTCAGCAGCATGGGAACCTAGCAGTAGAAGCGGGGGCAGCAGTGCTGCAGCTCACACATCACCTCCTTGCACCCTTCCCGATGCTTGGGTGAGCACAAAGCCAACTGTCCTGCTCTGCTGTCCCAGGGAGATGGACTTGTGCAGCCTCATCATCCCAGCCTGGCCCTCAGAGCTTCAGTGAGGTTGATCAACACACTTAAGAGGCTAACACAGGGAAGCCACGCTTCTGTCACAGGGACGTGAATCCCCCAATCTCAGCCTACAAGGCCTGGCCCCTCAGAGAAGGACAGATGCAGCTGAGAAGGGCCTGGCAGGTCTGCACGGGGACACACAAAGGGATGGTGTCTGGGCAGCCCCGGGGCTCAGAGTGCAAGCAAAGCAGTACACAGAGGATGGCCTGAGTTGGGGGAGAAGCACCACCCAGACCAATCTGAACCACAGGCACACATGAGCCCCTTGGCTTGTCAGGGCTTAGTCCAACCCCCCAGCATTTAGGAGGGGAGGGGGCTGAGCAAAGCCAGTCAATGCACAGCGGGCAGCTGGCACCACCACGACCCATCCCCAGAGCACGGCTTAGGGCTGAGACTGAGCGCTCAGCCAAAGGCTGGCAATCAGCTCAGCGGATTTATCCACTTGTTTTTCTTAAGCCACCTTATTTATTTCTCCCTTTTGGCTCCCTAGCTCTGGAATCCCTGGGATTTGCCGGTGGTTTTCGCAGGGTGCAGCAGGCTCAGGGTTTGACGGGAGAGAGGCGCAGGTTTCCCAGCCCACACTGTTCCCCTCAGCAGACGTACCGATGGGGGACAGCTCGGCCACGCTGCCGATGTAGGGCCCCTCCAGGAAGCGCGGCTCGCTGTCGTTGATGTCCTGCACCTTGATGATGAACTCGGACTCGGGCTCCAGCAGCTGGTCTGTCTGCCGGTCCCGCGCCTGCGCCCGCAGCGTGTAGAAGGTTTTCTGCTCCCGGTCCAGGCGCTCGGTGGCGTGGATGTCACCTGTGATCTCATCGATGAGGAAGATGGTCCCCGCGCCCTCCCCGGAGATGGTGTACTTGATGGAGCCGTCTCCCTCATCCGAGTCCGAGTGGATCTGCCAGGGAAAGAGGGAGAGGGTGGGAGCAGGCTGGGGCTGTGCTTGCACCCAACCCCAGCCACCTGCATAAGATGCCCACGGTCCCTCTGTGATGTCCCTCTGCTCCCACTGGACTGGAGAGTGACCCAGAGCACCACCAGACAACTCCTGTGCACAAAGGAAGGCCCAATAAACTGGAACTTCAGGCCTGCCTTTACAGCTCTGCAGATCACAGATTCTGCCAGTGCCCACCCCCACTACAAACCAAGGGACAAACCCTTCAATATGAGGTTAGGAGATGATGGAAAAGGGAAGCACAACTCAGCTGCACTCCAAAGAAAGAGATTTCCCTATGGGTAAAGACCCAGGACTCTGGCAGTATGGGATCACCTCTCCCAAGCTGCACAGGTACCTCACCATCAGCATCCCTGCTCTTCTAGACAACCAATTACCCAAAGTCCATCCTCATCCACCTGCTTTGCCTCAGCCACAGCCACCCTCCATGATCTGGGCAGCTGGTGCTGGCAAGTCTCCCTGCTGAAGGGCTCACACACTCACTGGCCCCCTGTGCTGGGTTTACGTGGCAGGGTAACAGGGGATCACAACATCCCATCATCATGGCCAGAGCCCCACCTGGACAAAATCTGCAAAGGAATGTGACAAATCGGCTCATGTTCAGGTCTAAAAACAGACCCTGAGGAAGATGCCTTTGCAGGCAATCTCTGCTGCTTCATTTTTTAATTAAGACAATGTTTGGAATTAGGAAAAGAAAGGGTAAACATCAGCTCCCCACGGACCAAGAGCTGACTGGAATCCAGGCCAGACGTCCAGAGATAATTTTATTGGTGGCATTAAACTGAGTTATGAGGTTTTTACAATCCAGCCACTTATGAGAAATCTATTAACAGTAACTGGACAGGCAGAATGCATCTTGACAGAGAGCAGCACGGGCATTAATTGGGACAATCCATAACGGGACAGGCCCCCGGAAAGGTTTCATCAGCTGCTTTCATTTGTTTCCTACAATTTCTGCTTAGAATCAGCAAAGTCATGTCCCCCCTCCAAAAAAAGAAAAAAGCCGTCCATTAATCGGCTAATGAAATATGAAAATGTTTATGGGCCATTCAATCTTCCAAACTGCAGTTCTATAATCCACCTTTCAGACATACAGCTCTACCAGCAAGAATTTATACCAGAGCTGCCTCTTTTTTTTACGATGCCTTCATTATATTTGTCTTGTTAGATACAGTTTATATATTTATTTCACGAGTGAGGAACCCACACGTTAGACAATTCAATGCATTTTGCACAACATTCACAAATTACTGCCCGTGGTGACAACATCTCTCAAGGCTCGCCTGGAAGGAGACCTTCACTCAGCTCACAAATAGGGCTGTGAGCCCAGCAGAGGCTGGGACCACCGTGATGGCTTTGGCAGCAAATCTGCTGGGGCAGCATCTCTTGGGATGTGCCTATGGGGTGGTCATCCTGCCCTGGCCACCTGGAGCATCCTGCCCTGGTCTGTGGGGATGGTCATCCCAGCCTGGCCATCCAGTCCCAACCCTCCCTGCTGGCTGGTGGAGAGCTTGCTGCCTCCTCTTCACTTTATCATCCTCTCCCCAGTTCCCACTGCTACTCTGTGGGTTTTTCAGAACGAAGAAGGAGCACCAGGTCCGTACAGCGCAGGTAGCAGAAACCTGCGTTTTTCTGCTGAACACCAGGCTCATGATTAATAATTAGGCCAGAGATAAAGCATCCAGCACCACACTGAGCTCTCAGCACATCCTCTTCACATATTTGCTCATCGCTGACTGCTCGGAGCAGACACCAGCATCCCTGCAAACCGGAATGCTAGGAAGAAAAATGGAGCCTGTGCTCAAGGGGCTGCAGAGATTGATTTACAGGGGAAGATTAAAAGAGCTAAATCTGTGCTGCTTGGCTAAACAACAACTAATGGGGGAGGGCCAGATTGCAGACTACAGAAACCTGAGGGGAGATGCCACAGACCCGGGCCACATCCCAGGGATGTTCTCTCCTCCCTGTCACGGCAGGCAGGCTCGGGGAACACCACACTCTCACGCAGCTTCAGGGATCCTCCCACCCCTGGGTACAGCAGGAGACTGAAGTCACACAGCCCTGGGCCCTAAGAACAGAGGGACCACCCAGCCCTGCCTGCAGCTCAGCCTCCAGTCAATGACAGCAGTGTCTGCAGAACTGGGACATCCAGAGGGTGGACAAAAGGCTGATCCGTCCCATTTGTTAAACAGGAAAATTGTTTCCTTGTCCTAAAAAACTACAACCAGAATTCTTACGAAGACATTAATTACATACTAATAATTAAATCAAAATTAAATATGAACAGAGGTGCACATTCCTTATTAAAAGCAATTAAACAGAAAGCACAGATACACAAATAAAAAACGACTCCGGGGCTAGAAAAGAAAGAAAATCAAATAAAACTAGCCCATAATAAAGGCGCACTCTGTTTGCTCCAACTCATAAAGCCCAAGTTCATCAATTTTCTTTAAATATTAGCAACTTAATTAAATCTGCTTTTTTCCCTTTAATCCTCTCCTCTATCTAAAATAGATCTGTCCACATGCAGAAGTTTGTAACTAGTGCTGACCCCATAATTCTATTTAAAAAACCCAAAGAAATCCACATCAAACTGACAGCAGCCTCAGGGGAAATTACAGTTCAGAAGAAGGATTAGCTAGACACCCCAGATTTTATGGAAATGGTATCGGCCCTTCAGAAAGCACATGTAGGTGTGTGAGAGGCATCCACAGAGGGCAAGCCCCAGCTACTCTGCAGGGTCCCCCAGTGCAGGAAGGCTCTGGACCCACGGACTGTGCTAGGAGGGCTGGCACACTGCTAGGGACAAACAGTGTCCCAGGAGAGCATTCCATCCTCTCCCAGCACTGGAAAAAGCCTGGCCCTGCTGGCTTTCAGCCCTGGGGATCCACAGGCAGTGATCTCAGTGCAGGCTGGCTGCTGTTCTGAGCCAGGCAGGTGATGTGGTGGGTGACGTGGAAAGGGGCTGTAAAACGGGTGAGTTGTAGGTTTGGGTTCATTTGGAGCCGAGGCAATGCCAGGCCTGTGACAGGGCCCGGTGCCTCCGCTGCTCCCAGGGGAGCCATGAATTAGCTGTGCCTGCTCCGAGGGCGGCGGAGGAGCGCGGCTTTGAGTGTCTGCTGAAACGGACACAAATCACCACTGAAATCCCCGCTGGCCCCCAGCCAAGAAGCCCATTTCCAAGCTCCTCCAGACTCATGCCCAGACGGCTGAGGCCATCAGAGAGCCTCCTGTACAAGCTCCTGGGCACTTTCCTTCGGGGTGAGCCCATGCCTCCAGCTCTAGCTGGATTGTAACGTGTTCCTCTGACTGGTCCCAACAGATACATATACAAACACCACATACAAACAACACATCTCCCTGACATGTGGGGCAGCAGTGTCTCCAACGCTCCCAGAAAAGGATGAAGCGCAGCAGCCCCCAGGTGAAATGTTCCTTCAGGCTCAGGACACCAGGAGTGGAGGGAGCAGAGGTCCATGTCCAGCCTTCCCAGGCAGTCACACACCAGGGAAGTGTGGTGAGCTCCCTCCTACAGACCCAGTCCTGCCCAGCAAGGCACTGAGACCTGCCAGCAGCTCCCACAGAGACAGGGCTTCTTGCATCCACCCCCAATACATCACAAGAACTCAGTACAAGATTGTAAGAACACAGATGTAAGTCTGGGTGTGTCCTGTGCTCACCTCTGGGAGCACATTAACCTCACCACCCCCAGCAGGGACCAGGCTCCTGCCATTGCAGCCCACAGAATATTTCCCTAGCCAGGCCCCCGTGAGCAACCTTCACATGGGCCCTGTCTCTGCTCAGCACTGCCTGCATGTCCACTCTGCCCCTGGCTTTGTCAGCCCCACGGAGACACCAGGTCAGCTTACCTTGCCCACATACAGCGGCTCCGTGCCTGTGTACTCCTCCACCACGAAGAACTGATTCCAGACCCAGCCACGCTTCACTCGCCCGCCGGCCAGCAGTGCAGGGTCCCCGGGCTCCCCTAGGCCAGGGCCCTCCACCGCCGTGTGCATGGCCCAGGACCCCAGCTCCTGGATGGCGCAGAACAGCAGCAGCATGCTCCACAAGAAGCCCTGCAGACCCTTCGCCATGGCACCCTAGGAGGCTGCATGAGCAGGAGCGTTTGGACGGGCAGCCGGCATCCTTTAGGGAAGAGTAGGAGGGAAGTCCACACTAGCAGGGTGAGGCTGCCCGGTCAGTGCAGAGCATCCCCGTCCCTGCTGCATTGCCCTGCAGCCAGAGCACTCCTGTCCCAGCGCGAGTCACATCTGTGACAGGCGGCGGCCCGGACCGCCCGCTGCTGGCGTGGGAGCAGTCAGTGCTGGTGCCTCGCAGGCTGCTCCTGGGTCTCCAGAGAAGAGTGTGGCAGCTGGCATTTGTCCCCGGGGACAGAGCTGCAGGGCTCCGTGCTCGGCTGCCGCTGGTCTCGCTGGGGAAGGGGGTGATGCACAGCCTGCTGCCCACCCCGCCGGCGGGCACGCGGGGCACAGCCACCCACTGCTGGCATGCACAGGAGGAGAAGGAGAGCTTTTCCACAAATGTTTTCACAGAGGAGTTAACAGGATGAGCTGCTGTGGCCAACGTCTGCCTGTCCTGTGGCAGCCTTGGACTACTGTGCCAGGGGTGTGGCAGTGCGGGTGCCTGTGCCACACGTGCAGTTCACAAAGCCATTTGTAACTCCCATCCTCAGGGGGATGACATCCCGGTGCCCAGTGAAGGGTCCTTTGCCCCGATGATTCCAGTCACTTCCATTCTCTGCTGGCTCACGCAGGGAGGTGCAGGGCTGTCAGCAGCATCTCCAGGAGCCTGGAAAAGGCCAAGGTGTCAGAGCTGGTGTGAAAACAGGGCCCAATGTTCCCCCATGCAGCTCCTGCAGCCTTGGTCAGTATCTCCCACCCTGCCCTGCCCCAGGTGCTCCACAGCAGGGCCAAGGCCCCCAGGTCCTGCCAGAGCAGGAACACAACAGGGAGGGCTGCAGAGCTCTCAGCACTGCAGACATCTGCTCCAGCAGGGACTCTGAGAGCAAGGACCCTGCTGACAAGGGCACTCCCTCACCACATGGCCCTGGCTGTTGAGAGGAGCGAGGTCTGTGTCTAGAGGGGGTCGTTGGTGCCCACACTGTTAGGAGATGTGTAGCAGCACTCCTGGCACTGCACAGCTGCCAGTGCCTGGCCAGGACCAGACCACAGCAGTCCTACACAGGCAGACAAGGCTCACACTGGGGGATGCCAACCCCTGGGCATGGGAGGTGAAGCCTGCCCAGACATTCCTGCAAGCCTTCCCTGCAGAACCTTTCTGTCATCTCCCCTCTGCAGCCATGGGCAGGAGAAAAGCATCTGTTCAAGAATTCGCCACCTGGCTGACTCTAAAGGTAACAGTTTGAAAAAGGGCTCTGGTGTAAGCTTCAAGCCACCCTCAAGCCACTGAGGGCTGAGACATGACACCTTTAGCCAAGGGTACATTGCATCCAGAGAGCACCTGGGCAGAAGGAGCCTGAGCAGGAGATGGTGATGCAGCATCCATCTCTCTGTGCACCAATGCCCTGAGCTTCCACCAGAGCTCTGTGATACCAGCCACAGCCTGATCTACTCATGAAACGTGCACCAGTCTGCAGAATTCATCTCCTGTCAGCTGCTACTCCAAACACGAGGCAGAAAAAGGGTGAATGGAAAGACAAATGATCCTGGACTAGATGTCCATCTACTCCCCATAGAAAGGGAACTGGATTGTGCTTTGCACAGACTCCTGCATGAATCTAAACTGTCCCAGCTGTTCAGAGGAGGGACAGCTCCCACGTATTTCTCCAGCTCTTTCCCACACTCGCCATTCCCCTGTGTCACTCCACCAATGGGGCCGTTTCCCAAACAGGGAATGCCTGCTGCACTCTTTCCTTTCTGCATTCACTTGTCTGGACAAACACTTCCCTGAGAACCAGAAGGCATCGTTTTACGCTGTCTGTTCATGGTTCACAAGTTGTGTGTCACAGAATGTGCACAAACCTATTCCCCAAAAGGGCTCACACACATCCCACCCCATGCACAGCTACCATCACTCATACACCCTGGCCTCTTTTGTCTATTTGTGCCTCATTTGTGTGCACACACATTTCCTCCCCATGTACACATGCTACATTCCACTCACACATGCACATCAGCTGTCACACGTGCCAGCCCTGTGCACTTCATGCTCCAAGGCAGACAGGGTCTCCAGTGTGTTTTTATGTTAGCAATCATGGTACAGAAGCACTAACATTCCTCCCCACCAGCCCAATTGTTATGAAGACATTTCCACACCAGCCAGGTGAGGTTGTTGGCAATGCCACAACGGTGTCTTGCAGCCAGAAGTGCTTCCTGCCCTTGCTCCCAAAGGGCAGCTGCACTGATGGTGAGGATCCCTATCAAACACCACAGTATTTAACACTGAACACCTAGGGGAGCAAAATGATCTGTAGGTGGGTGATGGACTGAGCCATCCCTTCCCATCCATAGGGTAAAGCTACTTCACAGGTCAAAGGCAGAGACTGGGGTTCCTGCTCTGGAGCAACAGAGCCAAGGCTGCCTGACCCACAGCAGGCTCCAGAGCAAGACACTCAAAAGAACAGCACACATGCAAATGTGCTTTATCACACTTACATGGGTATATAGAAAATAAATACAACAAGACACAGTGCACCACTGTCACAAACAGCACCTCTCCAAATTCTCACACCTAGGAGGTCTGTGGTTATTTTGGAGTAGGTTACCCAGACAGTGAGACATGTCAATAAACTGAACTGCAAAAGCTGTGCCAGAGCAAGAGCTTCAGGTCAGCACCAAGGGCAAACAGTAAGTGTGGGAAGAACACCCTATCCAGCATCTCTGCCCTGCCACTCTGCAGCACCTGAAGGCAACACCTCCGGCTCCATCCAAAATCTGAGTACAAATGAGTTGTAGCCGGTAAACTCAACTGCCAGAAAGGGAATTTAAAAAAGAATCCATCTGCATGTGTTCTCAGGACAACTCTGTCGGCAGAGCCTTGGGGAGAAGCAGCCACCACCTGCTGAAGTCTCCCACTCTGCCCACCCAGCATCCTCTCCTTGCTATACAGGAGCAGATCCATCCACACTGATTTATAAAGCCTTGCCAGAAGCCTGACAAGGCAGCAATGCCAGTGCCAGGGAGCAGTTCTGCAACACTGAAGGTTTTCTGAACACATGGGGAGGCTGAAAGAAAGCCAGTCCAATGGAGCAAGTCCTGGCACCACAACTAACGTCAGCATCCAGGGTCTCCAACTGAGCTGGCACATGAAGGCAGCACATTCCCACTGCCTCCAGTACACAGCACTCAGGGCACATAGCTGGCAGAAAACACCAACACTCGCTCTGTGATGGCAGTAGGAGCCACCTTCATTCCCCTCATCACACCATTTCACACCTTAGTGGCACATCTGATTTCCTCCATGACACAACTACCCCAGCCACACCTGCAGACAGCCCTGTGCACACAGGAATGGCACTGCTCCTTGTGCAGAAATGGACACTGGGCCTTCTCTGTCAGCCTGACCAGAGTTACAGCACATCGATGCAAGCAGTGCAATCCCAAACAGTATCAATAAACCAGTATAATAACAGTTTAAACGCACACACTAAGGCAAGGCAGAGAAGAGGAAGTGAGGGCAGAAGATGCAGCAGTGGGCGAACTCCACCTGAGCAGAGCTGCTCCCTGGCTGGCAGACAAGCTGGCCCACAGTTCCCAAGGCAACTTGTTCAGCCCTGTTGCATCTGAGCACTCCACAGAGCAGATTCTGCCACGGAGAGTCCTGCTGAGCACCCATGGGCTGGGCTGCGTTGCTGTGGGAAACACAACCTTATGCACAGAGTCTCAGCTATTGTGCTGTTTTTTATATTTAACAGATTTCTCATCTGAGCTAATGCGGTTTGCTGGTGACTGTCTCACGTGTCCAAAGCTAACTACTCTGAGCTGTTTGCATGCTCTTCCTGTGGGCAGCAATGCAGGTGCTGTAATCCCAGTTGCCTCATCCAGGTCCCAGACATCAAAGCCCAACCTCAGAACCTGTGGTGGCCTCCAGTCCCCTGCATCACAAAACGCTGACCCAGAGGCACATCTGTAGTCAGGCTCATTGCCACAAGCCAGATCCTTCTTCTATAGTGACAAATTCTCAGCCTTGTCTCTTCTGTGACAGCTTCAGGGTCATGTCTCTCCTCAGTGTGCACACCCTTCTTGCCCTGTCAGATCACCGACCTCTTCCAGAGGCTGCAAAGCCAAGAGCCCCAGGTCCTGCTCATGCCCTTGCAGCAGCAGGAATCAAGACTCCCCAGAAGGTCCCATGCATAGGAATCTGGACTAGCACAATATTTATTTCCTTGTGTTGTTGAAAGCCTTTCACCAACAGCTGGAAGTGCCACTTCTCTCTGCCACGCGTGAGCAGCGGGGCCGTAAATAACCAGTGGGAGCTGCTGCTGCAGCCAGCCCAGCCCACATGCACCCACATGGCAGCGTGCCCAGCACTCACCACACCAAGCAGGTTTCCATGCAGAGAGTGATGCACCAGACCCTCACACTGCCCCAGGCCCAGGGTGATGCCCCTTCTCCTGCTGCTCTGCCATCCCCGTTTCCCAATTATCAGCACAACTCCCCCCTCCCCTCCCCACAAGAGCTCGTGCAGTTTGTTGGTGTGCATTTGGCACAGCTATACTGTACATCATGTTGACAGTAGAAATTACATCCTGAGCTTATGTTTTACACTGTGCTCTGTCAGAACTCACCGCAGCCCAGTGATCAGGACAAATTGAATAGCATCCCGTCCATGTCAATATTTATTTCATTTTACAAATGCAGGCTGATGCAGGAGAAAGTAGGCAGGGGGAGGGGGAAGACATGGGCAGGCAATAGCACTGCCCAGTACACCACAGCCCTGCAGGACTGCCCAACACAGCAGGGCCAGGGCAGTGGTGCCTCAGGAGCCCAGGGAGGGCTGTCCCACCCAGAGGCCATGGAGCACCCCCAGGAGCTCATGCAGTGCTCCCACACACCTAGCTCTACTGGAGGGGCTGGCACTCCAGTGCTGCTCCTCTGAGACAAGCCCCAGTAATTGGTACAAAACAGAACTGCCCACCAGGTAGCAGAAGATGCAAAGGCAGGGAAAGAGAGCCCCCTCTCCTCAACCCTAGCCTGCAGCCTCAGCAAACATGAGCTCGGATGTCCTGCTTTGGCTCCCAGCCCCTCCCAGCAGAGCAGCACCAGCTACCAGCACGAGCACCAGGACTGCTCCAGCTGTCCAGAACAGCCACGAGGATGCTACAAAAGCTGCTGAGGAGCAAGGCAAGAGCCAGGCACTGCTCGTGCCACCCTCTAGAATGCAGAGCCACTGCAGGAATACCAAGCACAAGACAGGAGCTCCTCAAAGCTTGGGCTTTCTTCTGCTTTTCCACGGCCCTCCCACACACCAGAGGACACCAGGAAATGAAGGCTGCAGTCGGAGGGTCGCTGGTCAGAGACAATAGCTCAGTCCTGATGCCCACGGTCCTCCTGCTGCTGGATTAGCTGCCTGCAGAATGAGTTCAAACCGGGAGCACCCCTTACCCAGCTCCAGCTCTGCTTTCCAGCAAAGCCAAGGAAGGAGCAGACAGCAGCACAGCAGGGACAGTCCTCAGGGTGGGGACAGCAGTTGCTGCCAGCACCTGCATGCAGAATCCCAACCCCATGGCTGAAAACTGGGAGCTTGTGGACTCTCATGCTGCCAGAGAGCTGCTCCTTACAATGTGCTCTCCAAAGGGTGAATCATGCAGGGATAAAAGGGGGAAGAGAAGAGCTGTGGTGTGTCTGCATCCCAAGGTCTGGAGCAGATATCTCTGGCCACAGTCACGAGGAACCACACAGGTCCAGCACTGTTCTGCCAGATTTGGCACTTACCACAGCCACCTCACAGGGAGGCTGCAGAGAAGAGCACGGGGAGATGTAAGAGGCAGGCTGGAGAAGCAGACAGAGCACAGTCACAGTCTTGTCAGTGGTTTGCAGTTCTGCTTCCAACAGGCAGGACTACAGCACCTTTGGAGGCAACCCAGGAGAGAAAGTCAGATGGACAAAAGCTCCTACTTGGCTCCCAGGAAGCAGCCGTAAGTGCCCCATTGTTAGAGCAGCAAGAAGAGCACAAGTTTCACACCAGCTCATTCCCAAAATATGCAAACCTATCTGGAGACCCTTTCTAAAGAGTGGGACCAACTTCCAGTGTCAACCAGCCCCCTCCATTCTTTGCCCAGCCCTTCCTGACCCCACTGTGCCTTTACCTGAGAGCTCAGAGGGTGTGCACTGGCTCCAGCACCATCCACACGTGTCAGCTGTGTCACCTCAAGGGAACAGCTGAAGCCACCTGCAAGCACAAGAGCAGCTCTGGGGATCAAACTGGTGCCAGCTCAGTCTGCATGCACAGGGAGCCCACCTGCCTCACATCCGAGAGCGTGGGCAGCACAACAGCCCAGCCTCAGACAGCCCTTGCTGGGAGATGGGGCAGGAGAAAGCCTGCAATTACTCCAACAGCAATTCCTCTCCAGCACTGCCTACAGTGCAGCCCGGGGGCTGTGACCATGGCTCCTCCTGTTAAACAGGATTCAAATCTGTTTAATGCTCCCCTCCCTGGGAGAAGGAACAGGCTGGCCCAGAGCACACTCCCTGGATCTGCTGTATGGAGGTAGTACAAGCATGGCAAGGCTGCTGCAAAGCTTTAAGATGGTTCATAATCTCCAGGCCTAGGGCTAAGACATGAACTCAGGCTCTCTGGAGCTCACTTTCTCTACTGGATATTGTAAGACAAGATGAGGCAAAGATACTTTTTTTTTTCTTTCATAAACTTCTCCTTGAAATCTAGAGACGAGGGATGAGGCAATCTTGCCAGACATAAAATACTGTCAACTCCAGGCCAGGCAGGTGTATCACAATCAAGCTCCCAACGTCCCACATGCTGTCTCTTGACAACACACACCAGTACCACACCAAGCCTGGACCACTGCACCCTGGCCAAGCACCCACCCATATCCCCACAGCTCCTCTCCAGCATTCAAGAGGCTCCCCAGGATTACCCCTTGGGGCTGGACAATGGAATGGACAATGGAATTGAGCCCTCTGCCCCACAGGGAGGACTCTGCAGTTTTGGAACACCAGGGACCAACTGCACAGCCTGGCTGCAGCCCACACAAACCAGTGTCCTTGACTGGAATACACTGGAACACACATCACTAATTCTGCAAGGGCTGGCAGCACTGCTGAGAGAAAAGGTGTGGGATGCCCACTCACATCAAGACAGATGATGATCACAGCCACTGCACTGCAAGTTCCCATTCCACAGCAGATCCCAGCAGGGGCATTGAAGGCTCAATGTTCAGATAAAGCTGGACAAAGCACCAGAATCCTGGTGCCACAGAGACCATCTGGAAGCTTGACAGGTTTTTGCCACTGCACCCTCTGCTGAAATGGATCCTGCAGAAGGCAGGCTCTAACTCAGTGTCCTTTACAGAATACCACCAAATTTTGCCAATCAAGTCAGAGATGGGTACAGATATTAACCTGGATGGCACATAGCATCACACTGTGTACAAATGCTGGAGATTAGTGGTTAAAGGATTCAAAACTGCAGAAGCTTTTGAATTAGATATTTAAATTACTTTTATCTTTACTTACACAGTGAAAGGGTCATGTAACCAGTTACTGGATAAACATATGCCAAGTGCAGGTCCAGACCCTGCAAGGGAATATTTGGTAGAAATCTGCCTTTCAGAAAGTCTTCAGCCCTGACACAGAGCACAGAAGACAGACAGACAATGATAAAAATCAAGTTCTCTCTCTGATGTCACCCTAGCCTCAGCTTTGACAACAGGGCAGAAAACCCATTATATGTAGTTAAAGTTTAGTCATGCTTATTCTTGAAGTAAATCTCTGGATTTCCTCTTTCTGCTTCCTTGGAACTATTCTCCCAGCAAGGAACTCCTTCATCTGCCTTTCTTCTCAGATAAACTTGCACACAGTTGAGAAAAGTTGTTTTTGCAGAGAAATGCGTACCTACACAATGCTCAGGTCTGTATGACTAAACATGCATCTTCTCCCTTCTTTTTAAGTTGGTTTAAATTTAATTATTGTCCCCATTGATGCTGCCTTGAGATATTATAATAGAAGAATGAGGCACCTGCCAGAGCAGGAGCTATTCACAACCTTTTGACTTCTCATGTTCAGTCACTTTCTGCTATCAGACACACTAGGAGGAACATTATTTGTTAAAGCTCTCACACAAGCATTGTTTGGTAAGAAGTATTTTCAAAGTTTAGGTTTTTTTTTTTTCTCCTCCAAATCTTCTCTAGTCCAAGTTTCAAAGAAATTTTAATTGCAAAGAAAATCTCAACATTTGCCCTAGGGAAGAGGTTTTTACAGCCATAACGGTCTCGCTCTACAGCAATTCTTTTCCAAATATGGAATTTTCATGCCTTGTCTACGTGAATACAATACTTTTAATTCGTCTTTAAAAACAATCTCAGAGAGGAGATGGAAGCAGCCATCACAGCATCTCTGTCACAATTGCTGGGATGGACAGAGCTCCTGTGGTGAGAGAGCTCCCGAGCTCAGAGCAAGTCTTTAATTTTAGGATCTGGACAGAGAGCTGTGTCTGAAAGTCATTCCCATACAAACACCCTGTATAGAGCCAGAAGGTGCACTCCTCAAAGAGCTGCATCTTTTATGCCCCAGCACCTCCTGAGGAGCCAGAGGTGCTCTTGTGCAGTGGGGCAGAGAACCCTCACCAGCCTCCACTGCCAGAGCCACACCTGTGGCACAGCCCAAGGACACGATGGGACACCATCGCTCCCCTCCTGGCCTCCTGCTGCCACCTCTTCAGGCCCTGAACAACAGCAAAAGTGACAAAAAAGGAAAGGCATGAGCCCGAAACAGGACAGGTGGAATCAAAGCTGATGGCCCAGACAACAGGCCATTTGGATAGGAATTAAAAGACAAAGTAAAATAAAAAAGCACAAAACGGAATTCTTCCGCTTTGACAAATGTGGAGGGAATTGGGTTCTTTTAAGCCAATGTTTGGCAGATGCATGAATTATTTATCATTCAATATTGTGTGATTAAATGGAAAATTGAAGATGTTCATAAGCTCTGTCTGCAACTTTCTACCTCTTGTGAAAGACTCCCCAAATTCCTACACAGAATAACAAGTGGGTATTATACTGAGTCAGAAAGGTTCAAAGAAACCTCCTTCAAATTGCTTCTCAAGGTTCAAGGTCACATTCAGACTCAGTCCTCTGGTGAAATAAATACTATGGCAGGCACACATCACTTTCTTGCTGCTGTTCACTCTTCTTCCCTATACATCTTAATCCTCTTAGCAATTTTGTCCTTGGAAATCCCTCAGTCTTCATGACAGGAAATCTGCAACCCCTCTTTACAGAACACATGAGACCCAGGAAGTCCCCTCCCCTGACAGCACACTGTCATTTTGAGATGGCCAGGCCCCCACAGGATCCTCCACAATGAAGCAGAGAGGTTGTGAGGGAGGACAAGAGAGCAGCAAAAAACCAGGACAAGACCTGGGGGGCTGCACCTGCAGTTTGCACAGTACTTCTCTGCAGTGGGACAGGATGATCTAGTTGAACATAGCCCGGATTAGAAGCCTGCACCAACTTTCTGCTGCAGATACCTCTTCAGGTGCCTTTGGCCCAAGCTAAGTGGCTTCCTCAGCACCTCAGGACAAGCCTGCAGCAATAAACAGCTGTTAGAAAGGTGGAAGAATGAGTGTAATTAGTCTCCCTAATGCCAATTTCAGCCTGATCTCTCACACTTAAGAAAACTGTTAGAACGATTTTCTTTTTTTCAGCGGAGCTCATTAAATAAAAATTAGAAACAAGATAGTATAATGGGTAAGAAAATTACTTCTGCAACATCCTGCTAAAATCCAACACTGCCCTGCCTACAGACAGGCTTTTCTGGTTGGGAAGGAGATGCTTCAAACCTTCCTGCTCTCCAGGAATTCCTAAGCACCAGGAAGAAAAGAAGCAATCTGGGTATCACAGGACTTTAGGAACCTGAAGCAGAATGCTGCACAGCCTCATCCCCCAAAGAGAAAGCAAATATGCTTTGCTAAGGTGCAGCACTGTGCAGAGCACTCCACCACAGCTGGCAGAAATCCCTGGCAGCTGATTCCCCAACACAGGCAGTACATTTTGGCCAGGTCTGTTTGAAAGTCAATGTCTCCAAGAGGAGCACAGCAAGGAGAGGGGCTGCCCAGATGGATCAGAGCTCTGCTGTGCCCCTTCCTGGGCCCCTGAGGCTGCACGTTGAGCAGAAACAGGTCAGCAATGGGCAGCATTCTTGAAAACAAGCACCAGAGCATTGCAGTCCCACAGGAGCCTCTGGATGGTCACCCTGGTCCAAAGCAAAGCCCATCTCTCCCTCACAAAGAACAACCAGAGCCTCTTACTGGGCCAGGGACCTGCACACTGGAGCAGATGTGCCAGGAATCCTCAGAGCACAGCGTTTGCCCATGAGCTGCAGATAACAGCCTTCTCCAGAATAAAAGACTGACCTCCTTGTAAGCAACTTGCAGACAACAGCAACAGGCTAAATTTCGCATTCAACCATTAATGATTGATGCATTATTTATTTGGAATCATTTGCTTCATTCTACTAATCTCATCAGCACTACCAGCTCCTGACAATGAGCAGTGTTTAGAGTCATGTCCCAGGAGTCACTCGCTGCCCAGAGCAACTCCAGCTGCAGCTCGGCGGCCCCGGGGCTATTTCACCTCCCCAGGAAAACATCCAGGCTTTGCCAAAAGCTGCCCACTGCCCTGCAGACACCACAAGCCACATACCCTCTGATGGCCAGCATCACTGCCCACTGCCCCACGTCCAGAGGGAGCTGCTGAAACCATCTCCTGTCCACCAAGGGCTTTCTGACTCACACAGTCAGAAGAAACTGGCACCACCCTCACACTTCTCCTGCCCTGAGAAGTGCACTTTGAGCCCAACCTCCCGTTGTGATTTTACTGCAGAATAAGGTAATCACTATGAGTTTCTGCCAAACTCACATGCCAGGCCAATGGCCCAACTTGGGCCCCACCAAGAAGCCCTCCCTGCCAGGGTGAACAGCCCCATAAAGATGTGGCATGGCACATCAGACACATGGCAAACAGACACCCCCAGAGCTGAGCAGCCCTTCTGTGCCACAGCCCAGAACATCCCATTTCTCTCCCCACAGGCACTCCTATGCAAGCAAAACCCATGCAGCAGAGGGCACAGACCCCTTCCCCAGGGCAACCGGTCCTTTGGAAATGGACCAAGTCAGGATGGGAGCTCTGGAGACAGGGACAGAGAGACCACCTGTCCCAGGTCACTTGCATGCAAATGAAGAAACATTTTAGCATCCTGTCCAGTGGAATCAAATTTTTATATCCTTCCAAGTCCGCTAAATTCTGTTCACAAAGACCAAGGGGAAAAAAAAGGAAGTAAAAGCCTTAATAAATGCTGGAAGAGCAGGGAGATCACACCAGCTCCCAGCCCAGTGTAGCTCAGGGATTATCTAGGCAATAGTTTATTTTTCTCTCCAGTATCATTTTCCCAGCTTGATCTCTACTGTCGCAGTATGATGGTTTCACCCCATTAGCCTTGCTTAAAAAAGTGATCCCAGGACTGTGAGTGTTATTGCCCACATAAATCAGGAGGCTTTGAATATGGAGCACCTTTAAATAAACAGCTGATGGAAGTGAAGTTCCGGGATCATTATTAATAGCTTTTCATTTCTGTGTCCGCTGTGCTGTGACATTCTTTCCCAGCAGAAAGCCTCCGCTTCCTATCCCCAGTACATCTGATCCCAGGAGTCCTCCAGTCAGAATGAATGACTGTACCTTTGTGTTAATTGCATCGCCCATTCCACAAACGGAATACTAATATTAACTAGCAAGAGGAGGAGAGTTTGCAGGCCAGGAGTGATGGGACAGTTTACACAGAGACACACCAGCCTTTCCCTGGGCCAGTCCTTCCTTCTTCCCTTGAGGAAGGGCAGATCCTGGGTCTTCCAACTCGCACCAGTAAATGCTACAACAGGTGACGAGGTCCTGTTCCATTTCTGTTCTGTCTGAAGCGCCTTGAACTGGACAGATACCAACTTTCTCAGCTCTGCCAGCAATATTACACCTCTCTGTAAGCAGAATGCTGCCAGTCTCCACATTCCAAACAGCTTCAGGATGAGTCCAAAGCAACACACACTCTTGGAGAAGCAGCCACCACAGAGCAGCCCCAACAGTACTTACAGGTGCTGTTCAAAAATTCTACCTGGCCAGAGGCAGTTTATTTTTCACCAACATGACTTGCCCAGGGAGAAATCACTCTTCTCCTCAGTCTCTACTTTCAGCTATCAGGGACTCTCCTGAGTGCTGCAGGAAGGGGGACAGCAACCAGGGGCAGACCTAAGGGCAGCAACAGCTATCACCACACACTTCCCTCTCCCTGGGACAGGGCTAGACATCTCATCAAGAAGGACCTTGGCCATCTGCTCTGGGATCCCCTGGCTTTGCTCTCTGCAGCCAGCACTGACACATAGATGCTTCCAGGTGGAATTCCCAAAATCTTACATGCAGGACCCAGAGCTGCCAACCCTGCTGCATTCACAAATGACATCATTCCCCAGGTCTGTGGCTCAGAAGAGAGACCAAGTTTCTCCTTGGAAAGTGTGCTCAGGCTCTCTGAGGCACTTTGCCCAAAGAAAGAAGGAGATGATCCTGTTGACAGCCAGTTCCAACACAGTGACCAATGTAAGTGCTGGCAAAAAAGGCTCCAGAGAGTCCACAGTGCCCAGGAAAAGGCTGGCAGGGGTGATACAGCCCCTCTGCTCTTTACTGCACAGACAAGAACACAGGGTCCTGCAGCTACAGCCCATCCCTGTCTCTCTTTCTACTGTTCTTGAGTCATGACCCTGCCTACAGGTCAAACTGCTCAAAGAGAAATCACAGGGGAAGCAAATATCCCCAAACAGCCTGTTGCTGTTTGCAGGGACAGACTTTGCAACAGGCATTTGCTGTATATAAACTCAAAGGGCTGCAAAGAGCAGCAAACCACAGGAACAGGTGATGGCTTTTGATTTTACTGCTCGCTCTTTTCCCAAATCCAGCTCTCAGCAAGGAGATTCGGGACACAGGCATAAATAACAGGAGGTTCACCTATGAGAGAGCTGAAGTGGAAGCATCAGAAAACTGGAGTGAGGCTGAACAAGGCTGAAAGAGACCACTAGACACAGGATGTACATTCCTTGGAGGACGTTAAGAGGGACAAAAGGTGTTAAATGTGTCTCCTGATTTCAGAGCCCTACGGTCTGAATTGTGATGGACTAGCACAGCAGAGATATATCCTTATGACAAGTCAGTGGGTCTCTGGATATGATTCTGTAAGCCAGATACAGTACCAGCCTTCCCTCTGCAAGAAACTCTGGCCACTTTGTCGAATGAAGAAAAAAAAATTTTGATTCTTCCTCCTCCACCACCCCTCCAGTGCTGTATTTGCAGACTCTGAACCAGCATCCAGCAGCCACACAGGGCCTTCAAGCACAGGAAATACAGAGTGTATCACATATGCAAAGCAAGACAGCTCAGTGCATCACTAGAAACACTGCTTTCCAACCACCAGACTTCAGCATCCCATTGAAGCATCACCTCTCAGCAGAGGCCAAATGTGCAAATTGCAGTTGAAAGGGAGAACATTTCTGAAAGCTTGAAGCACGTGAACACAGCAGACTGGAACAGAATCTGCAAGTAGCTTCACTTTAATGTCACTACCAAACCAACAGCACAATGAGGAAGGGACAGACTGGGAGCCCTGGGAACAACCACTCTGCTCAGCACAACTGATAAAGGGAGATTAGTCATTCAGTTCCTCCATCAGGCACAGAGGTTCAGGGCTTTGGTGTAAAACCCCATCAAACAAGGCTGGCGTCTTCACTTTCTGACATTCCTGGATGGACAGAGGACACAGCGGGACGTTTGGCACAGGCCTGATTTCACAACCCAGCCCTTTGCCTCTGACACTCCTGGAAACAGTGAGACTGTGAGAACCTTCTCAACCCAGCACACAGGCTTTGAAGGGTCTTTCCTCATGTATCTGCACAAAGCAGGGACCTTGGGGCCTTGTACTTAGGTTCTAATGTTATTATTATCAAAAGGAATAAAGAGGGACATGGTGAAGTAAGAGGCAGCAAAGCAGCCCAGGCAACAAAGGGAGAAAGAAAGAGAGAGATTACAGTAGCAGAAGGGAGGACAGAAAAAGCAAATGGACAAAGTGCATGTGAAAGAATAGAGCCAAGGAGATGTGCGTACACGTGAGCAAGCAGGATTGTGCTGGAACGTGTGAGAGTGTGAGCATGCAGGAGAGGGCACAGACACTCACAGAGGCAGGTACAGCCATTTGCAGCTCCGAGTCCTCCTGCCCCACCCCAGGCTGGCAGCCTGGCACTGCTTCAGCAAGGGATCTCCCTGAGAACGGCCAGGGCTCACGCAGGACTCCCCTGACCCAACCCTCTCCATTCAGTACAGCAGCCACTCCGGCAGTGAAAGATCCTCACAAGCAAAGAAACTGACAGACACAGGCTCTGAGCATTCCCCACTCTCCCCAAAGCAGTTCACTGCTTGAAAGAGGGAGAACTGGCAGCACACACGTACGGGCACAGCCACTTTCCTGCACGGCTTTCCCCAGCTTTGTCACCGTCACACACACTGACCATTTGCATCCTGCTCTGGCACTACACTGCAGACCCTCACTTGCACTCCCTTTGTCCTCTGGGCTGCTTCACTTCTCCCCTCACAGTCCTGTCTATCTCCTCTGATGGCAGTCACGGCAGAACCCATTCACACAGCCCCAAGCCTCCAGTGCAGAGCCCACCACCCCCAATGCAGGCAGTCACTTGCAAAAGTGCTGAAACCCCAAACGGCACATGCAGCCCCTGTGTGCTCCCACACCGACCTCCAGGCCCCCACTGCTCCAGATGGACACTGGGCTGTGTCCACCAGGACTGCAGCACGGACTAAACCTGTTCCTTCGTGTCCTCCACTCTGAACCACCACCTGGCTCAGGCTGCTGGGCTGGCAGCAGCCTCAGGCAGAGTTTGGGCATGCAAAGCCAAGTAGTGTCCAGCCAAGAAGCCATTCTACCTGTCCTGGGCCTCTAAGTTGTACATATCTTGCCCCTCACCTCTCCCATCACACCTCACAGTGGTGTGACACCAAAACTCACACCCTCAGCACGCAGTCACTGTGATTCCAAAACAGAAAAACAAGACACAGCTGCCCTGAGCAGGGCTCATAACAAACCTTTGAGAGGTCCAGGACCAAGCCAGACACAAGCACTGCATCTGGGCAGTCCCTGAGCCCCCATGGTGGAGGACACCAGGAGCATTCCCTCATGAAACAGCTTTCCACATCTTGGTACACAGAGGCACACACAGACCTCACACACAAAAACATATAAAACATAAAAAGTTATCAAAGACTCCAGGCGCTGGCTAGAAGAGGACAAAGAAAAAAAAATAGCTATTTCTATATATACCTGGGAAGCACCAGAAAGCACAGTAATGGACTAGATATAAAAAAGATAGAGACGAGTCTCAGTCCCAGCCTTTGATCGCTCACAAGGGAAATGCATGTGCTGCCTTCTGGAAACCAGGACCAGACATTGTGTCCTACCTCTGCCTAAGCCCAGCTTAGCTGCAGTTTAAAGAAAAGACCTTCCAGCCTGGTGCTTCACAGTCCCTCCCTCTCGTTTCTATTTCACAGCAGCTTTTCACAACCCTGACAGTGCTTACGATAAGCAATACAGGCTCAGCTGCAGGATTTTCTCCTTCTGGGACAGCCTAAGGTTTGGAAAATGCCTCCCTAGAAGCACCAAACCAAGACTGGAGCCTGTGGCCAGGAACTGAAGGGAGATGCTGAGCAGCAGCCCTGAGCAGTCACAGGTCAGACCCTGCCCTGCCAGCTCCAGCTCTCTGAAGGACTGAGGGTAATTAACACCAGCTGAGTGAGCAGCTTACCAAGGCTTGCTCTCCAGCTCTGGGTTGTTTCTCCAGCTTCTCCCAACACACACCATGCCTGGCAGCACCCCAGACAGTGCCATGCCTCTGTCCTGGACAGCCTGAGTGTGCCTTGGCCATCAGATCCACAGGACAGAGTCCCCATCTCCTGCTGCCCAGGTCTGACAAGGGCTCTTTGCCAAGGCATCTCCCTCAGTATGAGCACTAAAAGATGTTTAACTGTCCTGAACTTGGTATGGCTGGAAGGGAGCTAATTAGCTGTGCTTGGTGCTGAGTTTTAGGTTTGTGACCAAAACAAAACTGGTAACACACCGATATTTTAGCTACTGCCAAATGGTGTTTGCAGTGTCAAAA
Organism: Chaetops frenatus; assembly: GCA_013400775.1. Lineage (NCBI taxonomy): Eukaryota > Metazoa > Chordata > Aves > Passeriformes > Picathartidae > Chaetops > Chaetops frenatus. Next base: position 616,245 of record VZTR01021376.1, on the reverse strand, counting down.
CCTTCTCTGCTTCTCACCATGTCCCCCAGTAAACAGACCAGGGTTGCACAAGAGTTTGGGAGTGGATTACCCAGATCAAGCACAAAGCTACCCCGTCCCATCTAATATGGTGCTCAGCAATAAAAGGGAGAGGTGGCATCTCAGAGTGGTTTGCCACTGTTAGCTCAGGAACTCCTGGACATCAGTCTGTGCATAGAAGGCAGTGAGTGTTTGCCTTTGCATCCCTTGCTTTCTTTCTCTCTTCTTCCACTTTCACTTATGAAACCATTTTTATCTCAACCCACACATTTTCTTGCTTTTACTCTTCCTTTCCTCTTCCCATGACCCACTTGGGAATGAGGGAGTGAGTAATTGGCTGTGTGGGGCTTAGCTGCTTACCAAGGCTATCCCATAACAGGCCCAAAACACCTGGCAGCACCAGTACAGGCCATGTTCACAGCCTGAGCAGAGGAAATCAGACTGGAACCTTTCAAGTGCATTAACCAGAAAGCAGCAGCTGTGGCAGAGTGAGAAGCTGCCACTCTCCTTGCACAATGCTTTGAGCCTCTCAGTCCCATGATGTGAGCTCACATCTCCAGTTCTGGAGCAGCCAAGCACCACCCCACTTCCCATCTAATCCATTAAAATATATTTGCACTTTAGGTGCAAAACCAATTAAAGCCTCAACTGATGGTTCCAGCATCTGTCCCAGCCAGACATGAGCCTCCCATTGCACAAAAACGTAAACAGCTTTTTCAGAGAAAAATCCATAAATGCTCACCTGTGGTGGCTACTCCAGCTGGGGAAGGTTCAGTGCCTGCATTCACTTCACACGTCCATCACTTTGTGGTCCCAAGGACGGGAGCAGCATCACCTGTCAGCACAACAGCCAGTCCTCCAGCCAGGACTTCACAGCTCCGGTTCAAAAGCCCTTGTCTGCCTTCACTAATCCATTGCCAAGTCCACATCTGCAGGGTCAGCCACAGCCCCTGGTCACTCGTGCCGTGGGGTCCCTGGGGACTCACAGTGGCAGTCCCAGTCCTTTGCACACCTGGGGCTTGTCCCCTGCCCACACGCCCAGCTGGCCAAGGCACTGGCACCAGCCCCTGCCATACCTGCCACCGAGCCTGCTCCTGCCTTGCATGGCCACAAGAAGCTGGGCTAGATCAAACCCACCCACGGCTTCACCCGAGAGATGAACCTGGGCAACAAAGCAGAAAAGAGGGATTTGGGAAAGACACAGTCACTTCTCAGCCTCAGCGAGACGAGCAGAGCCATTGCCCAATAGAGGACGCCGGTTCTCAGCTCACCTCTCACGGCACCTTTCGGATTAATTGGTTAATTGGCACGGCGGGCTGTGCATAGGAAAGGAGGAAGGCTGGCTCCCTCTGCCGGCACCGGCCCGAGGAGGAGCCCCCCGCCCGTCCTCCGTCCCCCCCGCACCCGGGAGCAGCCGGAGCCCGGCCCTGGGCACGGCTGACCTCGCACCGCCACAGCAGCCGAGAGCTGCCACGGGGAGAATCCCCATCTCCTGCGGCACAGCTGGGGATGTCCAGCCCTGGGACAGCATTAACTGCAGCAGGAGTGGTTTTGGTAAAAGTACCGTGCCACTGGGATACAGCCCGCGAGGGCTGTAGCAAGCGGGTGTTCAGCTGACTTTTAAAAGTTTAAGCAGGGATGTAATTTCTTAAGGACTCTGCTGATGCTCAGCTATTCCTACCTGCCATCAAAAGGTTTAGCTGTATTTCATAAATGGGAAGGCAGCCAAGCTCAGAAAGCTGGTGAAGTCCAGCTCTCAAAGCAACCCCCTCCCTCACCTGTCTGTCCTCGACCTTCCAGAATCCAGTGGCAGGGAAAGAACTCCCTCTCCCACACAGGCACAACGCTGTCAGCGACAGCCACATGGCTACTTGGGGCCATTAACAACAGCAAAGAAACCACATTTTCACACAGCTGAAAACACTGAACAGTGAAAATACAGAAAGATCCAAGGGTAACTCTGGAGTTTGGTAGTGGTGGGGGGGACAAAACAGTGCCCTGTCCCAGGTTAACAAAATGATTTGCTCAGTTTTTGTATGTGCGCAGCTCAAACTGATTCTCTCTAGAGAGGGTGATGAGGACAGGAGGAGGTGCTCGGAGCTTAGGAGCCACTTTTAATGACAAGGATTATTGGAGAAACAGCATTTTGGGGATTTGGGATTCCGGGAAGCAGCTGCAGTAGGAGCAGAGGGAGATAATCCCAGTGTGACAGACAGAGACGCAAGGAAGCAGGACTGGAGAAGGAGTGCAGCATCCCCAGGCACACACAGAAGTTACTATCTGGCACAGGGGAGCAGCCATTCCAGACAGGAGGCTGCCAGAACAAGGGTCTGGCCCACAGCTTCCAGCTCTCTTCCCTCCTGAGATGGCCAGACCAGGATGGTTTCTCTGAACCAGCCAAAACTTTATCTGTCCTCCCTGACTGGCTGACAGTGGGGCTTCAGAGCCAGAGGCTCCATCTGCTCCACAGGCTCCCATCAAGGTGACCAGGCTCCCTGGCCAGCCTGTGAGCAAATGGCCAGCCAGGGGCACCCAGGAAGGCAGCAGAGGGAGCAGAGCCAGGCCAGGGCCAAGGGGACACACACCCCAGGGTACCCAACATCTCTCAGGTGGGCATGGGGCCCTTCCTAGGCTGGGGCCTGCCTGCACACAAGTGCAGAGCACAGGGAAGGGCAGCAGTGCTCAAGAGGGAGTCCAGAGACAGATGGGTGTCACCTGCAGAGGCTGTGCTGTGTCCCCAGGCAGTGCCATGCACAGCACTGGGGACAAAGCTGCCCCAGTCCTGTGGCTGCAGCACCCGGGAGGGGCTGTTTGCTGCACAGAACTGGACATCTGTGGGAATGAGCTCCCTCCTGCCAGGCCAGTATTGGGACTACATCACACCCTCCTGTTCTGACTCTGTTTTGCCATCGAAACCTCAGGGAAGTGCCATCTTACCAAAGCAGTGTTCAGATCCTGTGCTTGCTCCTGCAGCTGCTGTTTCCAAATGTCTCACTCACAGCCTCAGTCTGCAGGGTGCACACCACTACCTGTACCCACTTTCACATGTGGGCTCCTGCCAAAAGGCATTCAGAGCTTTCAAGGCTCCATTTATTGCCCAAGATGTTTCTATGGCGACTCCCTTCACATCCCATCATTGGCTGCTGAAAGCTTCTGGCCATCAGCCACTCCAGGTGAGTTGAGGGCCTCAAGCTTCAAGTCACTTGCAGTTGTCAATGCCACTGGCTACAGTCAGCTGGGAGGAGATTAACAAAACCCCATCTGAAGAAGCAATGGTGAATGAGGCAGTGTCAGCAAGCAAAGAGGAGTGAGCCCATGTCTCCTTCCCCTTGGTGTTCTCTCAAGTACTGTAGCAGAGAGGGGCAGGGGTGTCTGCAAAAGAGTATTGGACAAACAATTCTGTTTTCATGATTCCCTGAAGGATTTCCCAATCAGCAAAGCCCACAGAACTGCCATAAGCAAAGCACAGGAGCACTTCACCCACTGTAGTGACCAGCCCTGACACACCACTGCCCTAGCCAGAGTCAGGATGCTCCCAGCTCTGCTCCTGTGGGGCACCTCACTAAATGCTCCTACAGGGCAGCCACAAATCTGTGGCTGCTTCTGATAAGCACCAGGCCAAGCATCACGTCCATCACAGCCACAGCTTCCATCATCAGCCAGGCAGGGCCAAATTCAGCACACATGACAGCAGTGACAGTGTGAGACAAGCAAGGTTGCTTTGCCTGGGGAGCAGACCCTGCCCACCACAGTGTGATAGCACTGTTAACAGGCACTTAGCCCAGAGCCTCAGTCCTGCAGAGTGTGAGCTAAGGCATGGCTCTCTCACAAGAGAGCCAAAATTAGTAAGTGCGGCACTGGGTAGAGTCAAAATTGAATGAATTCTGTTGTTTGGTGGTTTGTTTTTTTTCCCAGGCTCATGGATGGCACTGCCAGAGGACCAAGGCAATGAGTAGAAGCAGGACAGCAGAACAGGGCACAGCAGGCAGAGAGGAAGCAAGTGCAGATATCCCAGACAAGAGCAGCAGGGCAGGACTGGGAACACAGAAGTGCAGCCCTTTCCTGAAAAAATGTCATTAGGTTTGCAACGAGTATTGCAACCTTGCCTTGTGTTTAGGGAGCTATCCTGAGATGGGGCACCCAGCAGGAAGGAGACACTTTCTGAAGAGCACCTTGATTTTCAGCTTGTAGTTGTAGCAGCAATGAATGATCCAGTCAAACCTGGCCCTTGGGCTGGGGCAGATGGGCCAGCTTGGGGCTGGAGCACAGATGGACCAGCTCTGGGCTGGCTGCCTCTCCTATGCCCACGGGCACAGCTACACCTGCTCTCAAGAGGAGAAATGCAGGGGCCTCAGCAGGGTCTGTCCCCCATCTTTTACTCCAGGAAGCCATCTAGGATCTCTGGGGAGAGCCACCTCCAGCTGACACAGGTGTGCACCCTCACCAGCACCACGGCTGGGTCAGCACAGTGAGGAAGCAGCTCAGACAGCACTTGGAAACCCAAGGTTTGAGGACAAAAGCCATTCCCAGCCACTGAGGCACAGGCACCCCCAGACAAGCCACACGCTGTGAACAGTCTCTCCTTGTGCTCCCACCTCCCAGCACAGCCCTGTATCCCCGTCTGCTGTACATGCACCAGGAAATATCAATAGCTAAGGGAGCTCTCAGGCTGCCGTGAGCCCCTCACCTGGCTGCCAGCTACCACTTGCTCAGGCCCTCAGTGTCCCACAGGCCCTCAAAAGAAGGTGCTGTAATGCTGTCAAAGAGCTGAGATATCCATTTGCAAGAATTCCAACCACACTGCAATTGGATGTGAGGAACATCACCAAGAAGACCCACGGCTTCTGTCAGTAAAGAAAGAACCTAGACCCTCTGCAGGCATCCCAGTCAGCCCTGTGAGATAACTAAAGGCAGACACTGCTGGAGAAAGATCCACTTTTGCTACCCAGACATTGTCCTTCAGAACCAGTACAAAAATGCCATCCAACAGCCCTTCCCCAAAACGATAACACAGAACACCCTTCTTCCTGCCACAGCACAAAGGACAGTAAAAAGAAAGAAAAATGAAAGAGATACAGAGCCAGGCTAAAGTAAAGTCTGGACTAGTCTCTGAAAGCAGAATTGTTGCAAAGGATAAAATTGAAAATTACTGTAATGTGCTGTATTCCTTTTATGGACTTTGCAAATAATAGAAAGTGATGACTAAATGAAAAAGAAACTGTGAACTAACTGGGAGGATGGGTCTCTGCAGTGGCTGCCTGCAGGAGCAGAGAGCCCCAAGCCTGAGCCCTCCACAGCCCTCCAGAGCACAAACAAACCCACAAACTGGACACAGCTGCAGAGACAGATGTCCCACAGAGCTGAGCAGGTCGTGGACACCCAGCCCATGCTGGGTGAACAGCTGAGTCCAAGTCCAAGTCCATATTCCAAGTCTGCAGCAATTTGCTGCCCAAATCCAGCCACAAAGATTTAGCTTTTCTGCTGGGGTAGAGTGGGGACTTCACAAGTAACACAGCTCACAGGGACATGCAGGCATGAGCACAGTGAATGCTGGAGCAGCCAAGCCAAAGGACAGAGCTCTGTGCCCTCATCTTGCAGCCCAGGGCAGCCACACACAGACCCCTGAGAGCAAGGTGACACAGGGGACCCTGCCCACCACAGAGCAAAGAGCACACGGGTGCTGAGGCCAAGGGCAGGACATTCCCAGAGCCACAAACAGTCTGAAGCAAAGCTGGTGACATCCCTCCCCATCGGGCACCCTTTCCACCAAGAAACACCATGGGATAAACTGGTGCTAGAGACAAAGGAGATTCTGAGAACAGCAAGGAGCTGCACACCGTGTCCACCTACAACCCCGGGCAAGGAATCTGGTTGGGATTCACACCCACCTCATCTTTGCATGTAATTCTTCAAGAAAGCAGATCACTCAAAATGGCCTGTGCCTCGGGATATGTATGGACTTATCTGCAGAGAAGTGTCATTGCTTGTAAACCCCAAACACAGTTGCATAACCACATGGTTAAAAGATAATGACACAAATTCATACATGGCTGTATCCTTGTGCACAAATACTGTTCAGTGACATGATGTCGGAAGAACCCAAGTGCCACCACACCATTTCCTTTTCAAACTGTTTTTCTTTACTTTTAAAATATGGGCTTTTAGAACATAAAAACTAATTATTTGAAAAAATACATAACTTTACTTTAAAGGAATAACAGCAGATTAAATCCCACCTGAAGTCCTGTTTTGTTTCAAAGCTTTCATGAGCAATCTAATACTTCTAACAAAATAAAGTCCGTGGGTTGAAAAAAGGGCTTCAAATAAACAAACATTCTCTCTGCAATATTTGCAGCCAAATTTTACTGCTGTGGGATAGTGACTATGAGCACAAAAGTAAAATTTGCTACAAAAAAAAAAGCCTTGCTACCTTGATATTATTTTTAATGTGAAAAAAAAAAAACCAACCCCAAAAG